>OX359245.1:42633430-43233430 GCA_947179485.1 Allacma fusca
GTCTAAATAAAACTCTGTAGCTTCGATATGCAGTGAGATTAAAGTTTTAAAGAGTTTAACATTTTTTTTTTTAAATTCAAAAATTTTAATTATATTTGAAATAATAAATTTCTTATGACATTTAACGTTTCCACGAAATTAGCAATTACTCGAAACAGATAAAGAAAGACTTACGGAACTCCCTGCAGAATGTTAAATATTGTACATGCCACTGGGGCAGTTCATAACGAGAACGAAGGTAATTGAAATTCATACCCACTGGAACAATGGTCTGGATCGTTGCTGAAGTCATAATTATGGCATTCTCAATATCCAACTGGGATTTGTTCTTAATTGCATAGAACCTTATGCTATGGGCACTACACCAAATCAGTGCGACAAAACTGCCGATGAAATTTAACAGAAACATGTTGTTCTGGGTTTTATTCAAATCTGTGTAAATTGTTTTGGTTTTTGGATCAAACCAATACGGCATATGCTTAAAACGTGTTCCCCAAATGTAACCCTTAAAAAAATACTTCATAGATAGTGGCCCTATCATTTTGAGAGGATTATAATTCCAAGTAATATAAAAACAATTCAGTTCTTTGGGCTGGAAAATTTGACGAGTTTACCTAGAACTTAGTCCTGAGAGTCAGTTTTTTAAAATGTTAATCAACCTCTGCTCAGGATAAAAGTGCTTAATTTTCCAATGCTGTGGAGCTCTTTTATACTTTGAAACTAAAACGTCTGTGTTCAAGAATAAATACTAAATTATAAATCATTAAAGTTATTTGCCCAATTACTAGTGCTCACTTTGAATGAATGCTTGTAAAACATAGTTGCTTGAAATATCTTACTTACTTCATCCAAAGATTAGGGTATTTTAATACTCTACGCATAAAATTCTTTACTTTCACAATGCTCAAGGTGATATAAGTTGTCTAACAATGTTCAATGTGTACAATTCAATCATTTAAACTTTGTTTGAATTTCCAACAGTAAATAGTTCATTTCATAAATTTGAACATTCAACTGGCATTACCTTTCAAATTGCATTTCAAGTAATTTAAGATCAAAAGTTACATGTGGTTGCGTAAACTATTATGTTGTGTTTTGACCTGTTCTATGATCAATTTTATTAAATAAAAAGGCAAAAACGTTTCTAATTGAACCACTTTACAATAACATCGTATCAATAAAAGCAAGATTTCTGCTCGATTAAGGGTTATACATGCGAAAAAGTATTTGGAATGTATCAATTTATATTTATCTATTAAATATATTATTCAACCTGACTCAACCTATTCAATTACTTGTTACCAATGTTGGCCATACTGAGATCAATCAACTGGTTAATATATGTTTTCAAATGAATCCGTATCCTTGACTTGCTTTGTTTGATTGGTTTCAGTGGTGTATAAATTTTGAGAATCGATTCTTAGGATCCAAGTATTTACTTACAAAATACAATAGAATTATGGTGTATTTACGTGTATTTTGCCAGAATGGTTCAATAAATGGACGGAACGAAATCTACCTATAATGGGATCTTGATAAAAAGGGTTAGAATAATGAGCATGTTTACCTAAACTTAAATGGCTTAAGGAAGTTTTATAAAAGATGTGCTCTCATAATCAGTTTTTCCACATAACTATTTCAACGAGGTTTTTATGTAATAATTTGGTTTTGAAGACATATCGAATGAAACTTGCAGATTTATATGTACTGACAATAAATCCGTCCTAAAGCTTGAAGTGATTTTAATCATTATGTGTTTCAAAGTACAAATTTTAAAAATCGAATATTAACTTAGAAGAAAACCTCTTTGATTCCGTACTACCGAATCTTGTCTTTCTCCAATACAAGGAAGACATAATGCGAGGTACATACAACAAGATTTGACCAGTAAACAAAATTCTATTTTTGTCTACTATGTATTCTTTGTTCTATTATACTAGTATTTTTAAATTCCATATTTACTAACAAGCAAAGTCTTCCGATGTGACCTTCAGAATTAAATGAAAATTGGCGGAATTGTAGGCACTACTAATAGTGTTCACACAAACCACAAACTTGATGCCATCTCCTCTGGGTTCGGGCAGTAGGACATTTGAAAGTTTGATTTTTTTTGAAAGTTTGACAGGGGGACCCTTCCTCGCTTGAATTTTTGCATGTTAAATCCCATAAGAAAAATCCATTTTCGCGACTCGAACAAAATCCAAACAAATTATATACGAATTGAATAAAATAATTTCTATAATGTTGAGATTTGGCTTATTTCTGCTCAAATTGTGTACCCCGAATAGGGGACTAGAGTATTTTTATGTATGAACATGGTCAGAACATGTGTGAACATTGGTTTGGATTTTGTTCGTGTTGCGAAAATGGATTTTCCTTATGGGATTTAACATGCAAAAATTCAAGCGAGGAAGGGTCCCCCCTGTCAAACTTTCAAAAAAAATCAAACTTTCAAATGTCCTACTGCCCGAACCCAGAGGAGATGGCATCAAGTTTGTGGTTTGTATGAACACTATTAGTAGTGCCTACAATTCCGCCAATTTTCATTTAATTCTGAAGGTCACATCGGAAGACTTTGCTTGTAAGATTAACATGCGTTGAATAACTACACCCGATCGAGCAAACAACATTACCATACGCTAATGGTTGAGGTTTAATCTACCGACAACCGATTCCCATAATATAATTTACATAATACATGGTAGTATTCTGTTCAAGAGTGAATTTTGCGAGGCAAATAATGTTTCAACAAGAATTGTATGTATTCAGGATAGCCACAGTTTTCATTTTAACTTCATTTACAGCTTTTTCTAAAACCTAAATAAGGCCCAGTTGCAACGATTGTTTTCGAAAGACTTGTGCAAGATGCCTTCTTTGTGAAGGACATTGCGTCTGAGAGAAGAAGGTATGGCAGATGTTGAGATGGAAAATGTATGCAAATTAATATATAACGTAGTGAACAACAATCGTTCAAATATTCGATAAACTTGATATAAAAATAGTATTTAACATCTAAATTACGTTTAGGATGCAGCGCTTCTGAACGTTCTGATTTCTTGTGGAGAGTCGTGAGTTAGCACAGGTATCTGCACATGTTATGGCATATTCACATGTATACCCGTGGAGCCTAAATGATTATTTAAAGTTAAATAATATGTGTGCCTAAAAATAGTTTCTTTTACACCAACGCCATTTAATTTGCCAGTGCCTTCGAAATTTCACATTTACAATGCAAAAATCAGGAAAAAATCTTACAATGGATCCAAATGGTTTTAGCTACGAATATTATGGAAAGACGCTCAAATTTGCAAAACAAGTAAATTTTCATTCTTCAATTCAAGTTATGGTTCTGATTTCAACAAAGCGTCATTGTCATAAAATTTGCTCAAGCCTGTGATTGTTTCAGAACAAGAAGCGGAAAAACGCGGCAATTTTCTGGGAACAAAATAAACAATACATCGAACAGTGGGAAAAAAATCTAAAACTTAAAACTCATTATACAGTCGAGGTCGCAAAACAGCCGAATCGCTAAAGCGTTTGAAATGCAATCACACACAGAAGTGTTGAAATAAAGGAATAATGACGCTATTGCCTTTATAAGCGTTAATACATGTTGGAATCGCCTGTCCAACATCAAAATAAAGTCCAAATATTTAGCAATAGTTTCATCATGTCAATATTTTACAGAAATACTTACAGGTTGGATTCTATAGGCTTGAGCAAGTCTTCCGTCGATCTTCAGTCCCGAGGTTTATTACTATTGTCAAACTATATTTGCTATGTGAGTAATTGGTTTCGTCCTCGCGGGCAAGTTTCTTCCTCTTGCATGTGTTATTGTAGATTCAGCGATTTCAGTTTCTCTTTCCTTCTAATAATCTCTCATAACAAATACTTTATACATGACAAACTCATTTAGTCATTCTCTGCATCAGTCAATAAACTTATTTTTGAAGAGCTAATTCAATAATTACAACTAGAAGTAAATGCTCGCGGAACACTTGTAATGAGAGAGACGATTCAAACTGAACGTGTACCTGCTCTGGTTGACGAAAATGATAACAGTGTGTTTAACGCATTTCTACAGCTATAAAAACAATAATTTCAAGGAATTCCGTAATAATTAGGACAGCCCACCCAACGATTGGGTGGTTCCTCAAAATATTCCAGTATTTATGATCTTCCAATTTACTACGATTTCGCAATAGTTCGCAAGTCGAACTGGCAATAGTACGTAAAGCAATTTCATAACTGTACATTCATTTAAAATCTCGTTCAAAGATCATATAGTCCTCATGTGGGACAATGTTTCAGTCGATTCTTTTTTCTGAAAGATATGGTCAGTAATTTATTTTGCTATCAGAGGTGCTTATTATTGAAATACAAATACATACATTTTCAGGACAGTTAAAATACAAATATAAACTACAAATACCAGGTGTAACTTAGTGAAGACACAATATAAAATAAAAATATCCGGAGTCATTTGGGCAAGATACAAAATAAAATACTTTCCTTCCAACAAAAAGAGAAAATATGAAATAAAAATACCGTATTTGAGATACGAAATACATATTGAAAATACTCTCATATTTATCTCAAAGTACATATCTGAGATGTATCTAAAGTTTATTCTCCCAAAATATTTTGTATAATTAGGCCAAATAATACAACTTAATAAAAGTAACTACATGTTATTTGACTTTAAAGTTGTGTATTTGTGTGTATCAAAGTAAATTAACATGGCCCTAGGTACAGAATATTTTTCCTTTAAACAAATAATCTTATAACTCCTGGGTAACTATGTTATGTTATGTTATGTTTATGTATTTATACAGTAATTTCTTCAAACCCGTCCAACAGGTTTCAAAAACTGGTTTAAAAATATTTTAAATTAGTGCTTTTACATTTAAAATATTTATTTGAGCATGTTTTAGAGACGACCTTAACAATTTCCAGAGTCATGTATTTTAAAACTATATTTTGTATTTGAAATACTGACTGGGTAAATTTTAGAAGATAAATAAATACAAAATACTATCACGTTCGTAATCTTCAAAATACGAAATATAAAATACAGTAGACATGTTGGTGCTGGCAAAATACGAAATACAAAATACTTTAAACAATTTACGGCTAGAAAAATACCAAATACGAAATACTAAATGTATTTCAAATACTATTTCAAATACAATATTTCAAAATATTCCACACCTCTGTTTGCTACTACTTCTTTCTTGTACATTCACATTCAAATGTAATTAGTAAGATTGTTACAACAACAAAAACTTTTTTTCATGTCATATTAATGTTGGGTTGCTCCAGGTATTCTAAGTCGTTTAGTATGACTTAATACTTGTGTATTATTCACAGAAGTCTTAGCAGTTAGTTTTAATTCAGTTTTTTCAGTTAACAATCATAAACAAATCATCGATCGTCTTCCGGTTTTGAATAATTAATTCTAACAATAAAATCGGACTAAATACTATTATTTTTTGCAGAGGCTGATTTTCAATTGTTTAAATCCGCCCTGCAAGGTAATTGACCTGATTTTCTGTTGTTTGCGTAACCCCTGGGACCAGAGATGTGTAGTACTTGAAATACTTAAGTACAAAATACAATCTAAAATAAAAAATACGTATCTTGTATCTTGTATTTTAAACCTACTGTGGTAGTCGTAGTATTTTGTATCTTAGTATTTTACATATTACGATGCTGGAAAGTATTTGATATTTTAGTATTTGCAGACATTAATAGTAATATAAGTACTTAAAATAAGATACTTGATCAAAATACTTAAGTACTCAAACTTTTTAAATTGCCGCAGTCGTGCTTGTTGAAAACTATTTGTGACCCTTAACATATAGTATTAGAAAGTTTTCTGTCGATTAAGAAACGTCGTATCCACTGGAAATATTAAACGGGATAAATTCGCTGTCTTTCCACTGCAAATAAAGTAGCATCAGAGAGCATTTAGAGAGTTCTTCTAGTTAGCATGCTTTCAAAATTATAAGAAATTGATAGTTTAGAAAACCCCTTTTTAATACCCCATTGCCGTCTTCAGCTCCTGTGGAACAATTGTTTAGCATAGCATGTCTGATTTTTAGTGCGCGTGACTCTCGGATGAATTGTTCAAAAAGCTGCAATTTTGAAATTCTGTACTCGATTTCCAAAACAATAATTTCATGTATTTCCTGATTTTGAAGTTTTTCAGATTCGTATTTTTGAAGCAGTTTTTGATTTGTATTTTACTGAGATATTTTAGAAAAACTAGTTACTTGTATCTTATTTAGTATTTAGTATTTTATGTTAAGGAAAAAATAATAAGTATTTGGTAATTATTTTTAAAATTAAAATGAGGTATTTTACCCATCTCTGCCTGGGACACATTTCTCGTCAATATGAGCAACCCGAGTGGGTGCTAGAACATATGATCCCTGATTTTGAGTAGCTTGAACAGACGTTTTAATACATTTCCCTTCCTTTTGAGGAAGTTGAGTTGGCGCTAAAACATAGCTTCCCCGAATTTGACTTCCGCTTGGATTAGAACCAACCGGGAAATTTGAAGGATATGAATGCGGAAGGTATTCATTGTATCCTTGCTGATACGGCCCTGGTGGATTCCAAGCTGTGTGGTCAAAACAAAGTTAAATTATACTGAATTGTCTGTACCTGTACTACTGTGACATGTTGGTTATTACAACACTTGCTCTATTGGGTGTAAAAATTTGAAACACATTTGCATGTAAACCAGTTCCATTTTTACAGATAAATACTTTAATTAAATTGTAAATCCATTCTTCTTCCTTATTCGTTTACTTTATCAATGTGTAAAAAAACACTTAATACCTTGGGAATGGTAAGGTTGACGTGATTGTGTCAGTGCATGTTGATTATAGATTTGAGTCCGATCACAACTTTGATTAACAAGGGCAGGTGTAGGTGAGCTAGGAATACCGCCCTTGTTGTTGTAACCTGGATGACCCCCCGTTGGAGTTAAGCCAACTGGAAATTTAAATCAAAAACTGCTCTAACGTATGAATGGAACAAATCCAACAGCTCTATGGTAGCATTTATAATTCAGGGACAAAGGGTGTCTTATAATTAAAGATTCAATTTCACATACTGTCCGAATAACTCGTGGATGTTGCTAAACACATGCAATGTCCCTTGCTGGATTGCCCAATTGAGCAAGATCCTGTTCATATTTTAACCAGACAGGTTATACCTAATTTAATTTTTGCTTGTAGGATTCCCATTTTATTAAACTCTGGAGCTCTATTCCCACTCCCAAGTCAAAACGATTCAAATGCTTTTATACATTCTTTACCATGATGCTGCTGATAATCTGTCAGAACCTGTGTGGGTGCGCATGGCTCAACATTTATGACTCCCTGTGATTCCATTTCTCCTTGAAATCCTGGATTCGGAATAAGTTGTCCCGATCCTGATTGTCCTGGTCCCTGAAGCTTATCTAAAAATTGGGAACAAATTCCCATGAGCGGTAACAGACGCCGGCGAGCAAAATGGTCCAATAATGACAAACGTTAACCTCCACTAAATAGTTTCTCTCATTGGGAATTTGAAATGAAATAATCTAAAGGACGTACCTCCTTTATTTGGACTCATCCTGGGATAAATATTATGGAGCTGTTAATTGCAATCACACACTTCATATTATTTATAAGAATAAGAACTGAATACTTATTTTAAAATTTGACAACAAATTATAGAAATCAACGTTCATAATTTGGAAATCTTTCATTCATACTATCGTCCATACACATTCCCAGATTGGTTGTGCAAAGAGTGATAACTTACGGGAACTTCTGGTTGATTTGTATTTCTTGGAATTTCCAAAACTATTTCTTGTCCTGGATTCCCGAACACAACTGCATCCACCCATTCCTTTTCTTTTCGAGATAGCGTTACAGGGCGTTCTTGTAAAAAAAAAAAGAGTATAAGAGCCCCTTTAAATTACGAAGCACAAGATAAAGATCCTCAAGAAACCCCATAAAAACACAACTTACTTGCAACATTCGACATCATACATTGAGTGGAGCAGAAGTACACGGTGGGATTCGTAACTATAGCTTTCGACCGACGACACCCCGCGCACCACACTTTCTCATAAACTGACTCGAAAGGAATCTGTAACTCGTAATAACAGACATTATTCCTTCGATATTTGTTGGCAAGCTTTTAAACGAGGTAGGAAAAAATATTTCAAGAATTTGAATCCAAAAATTAAAGAAACTTTTTTTAAAAATTTAGTTATTTTTTATGGCACACAATTTAACTGTGAATGAATATGTAACCTGTATTCACATGCAAACTGATTTGGTGTATAGTTGCTTCTACACATTTTTGTGAGCGAAAGTAATGACCATGAAAAAAGCATATCATGAGAATTAACTTCAAACTTCAACACATTCCCCCTATCTGCATTCCCATATGGAACAATTAGTTGAAAGAAAATCCTTTCCTAACTATCCAGCAATAACAATAATTTAATTATGTACATAGGTACATACATGCTTAGATTATATATTATAAAATTTGCTTACCGGAAGTATGTCGTTTCCCCTGAAAATTTAAAACAGATTGGTTTTATTTATCAAGAATTATCAAAATATGGAAGGATAGAAATTATGGCATGTGTGAGAAAAATAATGAAACTGTAATAGCGCTACTACAAAAACGGGACAAATACCAAACTCTCGTATGACATAAATGCTGAGAAAAATTAATATGGTAAGGGGAAAAGTCCTCATTGCTTCCCCCTATGTATTGAGGCTTACTCATCAAAGCTTGTTACATAAAAAAAAGTCCCGCGAGTATTTTGTGTAGAAGTAAAAAATAAATTCGTTTTTTTCTGTATTACTGTAGCCTTTGAATTATTCAAAATCCAATTAAACTGAAACATTGTTGAAACATACCTGGGACCACAACTTTGATGGGACATATTTATTCTGGGTTGAGACTGGCCGAGTTAATGTAATTATATCCTGATGGTTGTGCTGCAGGCTGGATATGGTCTTGATGAAAGTATTGTCTTTTATGGAAATAAAATAGATGAGATTGATTGAGTATTAAATTTAATTAATTAGTACACCTTCCGGAAAATATCAAGACAAATCTTTTAAGAAAATGCTTCACACGTATTATAGACAGTACTATGAGCTGAGGTGAAATAGAAATAATCTTGTAGCATTTTCTCAAATGCGGGTTCGTTGTGTTCCTTATACCTTCTGTTCACAATGAATCTCTGGAAGCAGTGTCCTCCCCCTTTGAAGGGCAATTGCAAGGAGAAAGGGACAGAATTTCTATTTATAAAATAACAGTAATAATTATAGTATGTATGTAATTATGTATTTACATGTGTATCTACATTTATGTTTTATGAAGGGTTCCCAATGGTTTCTGGAATCCCCTTATTTATTCTACGAATACAGAAAATAACAACGGGTAAATATCGCATTAAATGCTTCAAAGTACTTACCCACAAAATAAATATTATTGTATATAATATGTAATATGTATAATGTTATATTGGTGTATATACATACATATATGAACGATTTAATGTTTTACCGTACCTCGTGTTGTTACATCACACAGCGGCCCTTCGCATCTTTGTCACTTACTTAGCACAATTTTCACCTGTCAGTTGTGCGCTTTATGCTGTCTGTGATCTCTCATAACGATACCCCAGTGGTAGGAATAATTGGGTCATTAATTGTCTCGTAAGAGAATGTCGTTATAAAGATTCCCACAAATTTTAAAAAAAGTAGTCACAATGATATGAAGTCCTTATAAAGAGAGTCGATTGTACAGTGGTATTTGATGTAAATTGAAGGGATCAATATGATTCAGCATTTCTGTCAATAATTGAATTTTCTTTCAATATTGAGTTTGAATTGAAACCTATGTAGTTTCCCAAGAATTAAACATAATTAACCATTACATTTATTCTGCCCATTGTGGATTGGGTGGGGAGAAATATTCCAGGCTATTTTAATTCAGAGACTCCAACCAGACGAAACCAAATATTAAACCAGCATTAGGTTTAAATAAGAAATCTTTTTTAAAACTAATTTATTTTTGTGACTTTAAATTAACTCCATAGAGATTCTTGCAAGTGGATCTGGTATGTATCAGTTGTAATTAATACAATAATCCTTCCTAGTTTTTTCTTGCTGAGCTCATCACCGGAATTTGATTGTTGAAACTACTTGTAGTTTTGGCCTCTCAAATATTGCTTCTAAAAATAGGAATGCCCTTCACTTCTGTGCAAGTCCTTGTTGTTCAGAGTGGTCACCTCCCAGTTATTTTTCCTTAGGCAAGGCAGAAACTACTGCAGTGGGAAGATATTTCCATTACTATTTAACTATTGAGTATAAGCAATATAATGAAGTATTTTTTACAAATACACTGAGAGTAGACATCTTCCAGAAATAATTCCGTAGATTTTGATTCCAAATAAAGATTAACTTCTCTCAGCCCCTCTGCTCTCTCTTGAAATATTTTCTGGGAATTCAAATATCTGAACACATTTTATTCAATATTCTGTCAGACAGACGAATAGCTAATCAGAATTATTGGATAAAAATGGAAGGGGAAGGTCAAGAAACCCGCGATCGGTAAGTTCCAATATGTTTTCATTATTCTGTCAGGAGAATTATTTCAGCACTTATTCGAAAAGGCGCCACTATAAAGAATACTTGAGCATATACTATTACTTGTGAATATAGTTTTAATCAAACAAACAGTTGAGTAGAGACCGAATTTGATAAATTATTTCTTGTATAATTATAATTATGGTGCTATATATGTACATGTCAAAATGCTGGAAACAACTTCCATGCATAGGAGTTGCATTCATTTTATTTTGCTCTCGGATTCAATATTTCTCATAAAGTATGTATAGATACATTTAGATATAGTTAACAGTGATGAGTAAAATGAGAAATCAGAACAAAAATCACGGGAAATTAAAGAAAATTAAAATGGGAATTTGTTTAAAAAATTTTCATGGAAAGCTATTTTTACATGATATCTCAACCATATACATACATACATCCTGTTAATTTAGTGACATGCCCACGGATTCTTCCCTGAAGTGTGAACCACCAAGTCCTACAAATGAAGTCGTAAAGGAAGAGTTTTCCAAAATCGCCTCCTGTCAAAGTCCTCTGGCCTCAAGGTTGGATGAATGAAGTTTATATTTTGAAAATTCATCTTTATCTATTCCCTTTCAAAGTTGCATTTCCACCAAACAGCTTTTTTCCCGCTTGAATTTTTTTATAGTTTTTGATAATTCTTAACGGAAATTGCTATAAGTGATTAACATTTGTTTGAGGAACTGATGCATTTAGAAAATATGATGGTGCTGGTATTGTGAGTCATTATTCAAAAACCTCACTTGATTTTACATTTCGAAGGGCCTAATCATTCTTGATTGCTGCCATAGTTTCATATTAAATTAATTGTTTTTTTTTGTCATTTCAGGTCAGGCGAATTTGATCAAGTAAGCATAAACGCTTTTTACTAAATTGATTTCATATTGTCAATAATAGTCTTCAGCTTGTCCAAAGTAATAAATTATTACCGTTGGAGCGCAGCCATCAGCATTGATTCAAATACAGGCTCACAGAAATCATAGAGCGATTATTTTAGTGAGGGGTTATACAGACTCACAATTTACATTCAAAAATTTGACCAGGTATTATTTACACATTGCCGGATATTTATTAGAGCATTTTCCAGACAGGGCGAACAATTGGAATCATTTCCATTTACCGAAGAATACATTGACAAATAAGTCTATCCTTGTAAGAGCATTCCATTATCAATTATTGAAAGCTTGAAATGCCTCTATTAGAGCGAGGGCATTGCTTCACCAAATAACTATAACAAAATTCTTTTTATTTTGGCAAATCGTGTATAGTTCCTCCAGATTTCTACAGGACAGTTTATCTGGGATATTTTTAGGGACTGGTTAATTCTACATATTAGGTATCTATCATTCCTATTTGAGCACAGGATTTGTCGCAGAAACTAGGGTTTAAAATTTCAGCAGATTTATATAAGAGGAAAGGAGGAGTGAAGAGAGGCACATAATTGAAAAAATGACCAATAGATAAGTTAAATTGGATAATTCGAAATGTTTGCGACTGTGCCGCGGAAGTTGGAACGGAAACTTAAGAATTTTCAGCCATTTTGAAATTGCGAATGTGTTGTGTAGACATTGAGTCGCAGTATTTTAATTTACAGATCTCTATGAGGTTAGGATACAAGAAAATGATGTGCAACTGTGGGAAATCCTTATCAAGTTTTACTACAAGTGAGAATACAGGACCCTTTATTTGCTCCACCACTTGTTTACTCTGGCATGGGACAGGTAAATTCTCTTTTGTATTAATTAACTTGTACGACTTTGTTCAAACTGCATTCACAGGCACGTTACAACAAGTTAGGCAAAAGGAGTGAAATTACAAATTTGGAAATTCCAACGGTGCTTCTGGTTTTTAATTTTTTTATGATGACGTATGTTAATCACGTCGTCGGTAAAAATTTACCAAAGATTTACATGCTATAGAGGTTCTTGAATAGTCTCCTATTCTAACAGATGTTAATCTTTTGAAGGTCTACCCATAAAGATTGAATCTAAGCAGCAGAAACAATGGATAGACTTTTTAGTCCTTGGAAACCAAGGAAAGGATATGATTTTGGAGATACCAAACAACTGTCACGATCACGAAATACCGGTAAATACCTTCCACGGGACAATCTAACTCCTATTTTTCTGAGCTTTGCATTATATTAAACAACCTTCAATTTCCTCCCGAATTCGAAACCTCGTGTAAAATAATGCCGAAACGATTGCGATTTTTTTCATAAGTTTCATAAGTAAAATGCTAGGATGCTTTCTTATTTATACTGAATCCAGAACCGCATACGTAACTGCAAACACTCATGGGCAATTGTTTTTCCTTGCCTTAGACATTGGCATGAAAATGAAATACAATAACACCTTCCTTTGCACCTTCCCTGCATCATATTTTCCAATTTACCCTCATCCAAAAATTAGGCTAATATTTTTACCTTCCTTGCCTTTTTGTGCCATTTCAAAATGCCTTTTGTCTAACCTTAAATGCCCTTTTTGTGCAAAAATAGGTTTGGCTGCCTGTAACATGTGGCTGGTTCAATGTGCAATACGATTTAATTAAGCATTGAACGTGTTTGACATAGACGTCAGTGTTCACGTACCAATGGAGTTAAAATTTATTTTAAACAGTATATTTCGTTGAAAGATAACTTTGTGAAAAATTATAATTTTTTGTGTGGTTGTATATTCGTTTTCACACAATGTATAATTATTTAAAGTTCGAAAGCAAACATATATTCAACAAGAAAAGAGATAAAATACCTAATAAAAAGTCCACTGTTTGCAAGCTTCAAAATTTTTCATCTAAATGTGTTTTTGCACTTTCACATATTTGACTCATAAAATTCATCTAACGATTATTTTGTATCTTTTACAAGCCAATATTAAATTCAAAACTTATGTAGGCACTGGCGAAAGTGTTCTTTATATTATTCAACAATATAAATGTTCAAAATTCACTTCAAAACTTTTCAAGGATTATTGAAATCTTTAACTTAATTTTTTAAACTACTGACCATGAGTACTGAATTAGGCCAATTAAAACGTTTTTTTAATTGACATTGAAATTTTCTAAAACTGGATGAGTTTGATTATGCCATGAAAAGTAATGGTCAGGGTGTGTTTCGGGTGGGCAGCAAAGCTTGGCAAAATATTCGCATACCTTAAATCCTAGATATTTTTAGAACCTTAAGTAGAGCCTGCATATTAGCCTACTTATATCCCTCTCGTTATTTGACCGTACCTACAACATACATATAATGTCGAAATTGAATCCTACCTGCAAACTAAAATGAAATTATGCATGTATAAATTGAAGGCTACAAGTGATTTACATTGCACCTATTTTAAATATAAACAATAGAGTTGGCAACGAAAATACGTACTGATTATTCCCAGCATACGTGAGTTGCAGAATTTTTGTCTCGAAATATCCACCCTACATACACTTGCCTACAAAATAGTTAAAAATGTGAGCGTAACCTACAATTTTGCCTTCTTGTAGGCATACATGTAGGGTATGAGCCCAGCTTTGGTGGGCAGGCATGTAACTCAATTAAAGGCTTCTTTTATAAGAGTCCAGAATTTTTACTCAGGGACTAGAACTTTTTCTACCAGTTTTGCTTGCTATAATACAAAACCTTGAAATTTTTAGTTACTAAAAATGACGTACCCATTTTTATTGATACAGATAGTCCGTGTTCACGTCAAGCAGGATCCTCAAGAAGGTACGACGAAATTACTTTTTATTCGCTATTTGGTTCTAATCTTCTAATACCTTTGTCAAGTTATTCTTTCCCGTTACTTTTATTCGTAACTGTTGATCTTTGATCAAACTTGTATTTTAGCTATTGATCTTCAGATCAATATTTCTATTTCCTTTCTTTTAGAATAAATAATTAGCCTTTGTGTTATTGTTTTAGTATTCAGGTGTTGTGGTATCAGTTCTGGTACAATAAGCTATAACTTACCAATATGTATCTTACATGATTTTACAGCCTTTCATCAGGCTCAGCCAGCAGGTCCAATCAATCCAGGAAGAAATAATTTGTTCCATGCTGGACTGAATAATGCAAGTGCTTTCAATCCTGGAAGGATTCAAAATTCTCCTGTACTAATTCCGTACGATTATGGTAAAAATTATTCGGATAGTATAAACGTACACAGTACGTTTCTGCAATAACGTTTTGCGACAACCAAAAATAGTAATAGAGATACAAAACCTGGTAGTTATGATTGTAATGAAATTGCAACAGGGAAATATCGTAGTGCTGGGCTCGGGTCAAGTATTTATAAAGATCCGACCACGAGCTTGACTTGACCCCGACTTCTCAAGTACGTATTTCAAAATTACCCGAACTTGACATTTTCAATTCAAGTAATAGATACTTGAATGGAACAAGTTCGGGTTTTCAAGTCATTCTTCGATTACTTGACCATGACTTTATGCGCGCGTTTCGGGTCCAACTTTAACTTGACTTTACCATGACCCGAACTTGACAATGAACTGGAACTTTCAAGTACAAGAAACTTGATTTGTAGGACACCAAAATAATTAAATTTTATTGGCGAAAAATTTATATTTGTAATAAAAGTGAACATATGTAGGTTTCTAACGCACACTAGGTTCCACCCAGAACTTTGCGAGCAAACGCTTCTAAAAATAATAATTGTATTTTTGATCCTTTTCACTGAATGTCGAATGATGGTACTTTGGAGATCTGATTTCGTGTACCGGTGGGTCTGGTATTTCATTTTACATTTTCGGTGGCACAAAACTTATTTTAAGGTTTGTTGGCAATACTATTGTAAAAATGGATGCGAACATTTTAAAATTAATTTCTACGGAGTCATATGAGTGTTCAGCGTTCTTTTGTATTTGTGTATACAGAACACGTTAACAAAGGCATGCTAAAGTCATGTACTAAAATGCCAAAAAAATGTACTAAATTAAGTTTTATTTAGCATAGTGAATTGTAAGTGAATTGAAAATTCCCTCAGCCGTGAAGACTTGCGCAAACAAAAAACTTAAACTTGTAAAAGAAAAACTCAAGTTCGTGGTCATAAGTACTTCTTAATATTTTATTACTTAACAGCCCCTATTCACCCTCAACAAAATTATCATCCGCAACGTGTCATATCACACGATGGACAATACTATGGGAACAATGTTACAGAAGGCAGGAATTTAGATGGGATGCAAATGTATATGAGAACAGTGCCAAGTACTTACAACTCAGGTAATTTGGTTTTTAACGTATTTCCGGTTGTACTTTAATTCCTTCAAAATTGCAATTATTGTATTACCAGGGGCAAGCAGTAATTGGAAAACATGCCACTTTGCCTCAATTCAATTATAAAAGTTACAATAATGACCATACACTTACCATTGCGTTAGCAAAGCTCAGCTCACGCTTCCCCCTTGGTGTCTTTTAACATTTACTATTTAGGAGCAAAGTAAGTGTAATCATTTGTACGAGTGCGGCACTTTTTACATTACATTCAGATACATACATATGTCCACAAATGCTCTCGCCAATTTAAATCTGAATTGGCAAAGTTCTGTTCAATTCAATTGTCGATTCAATATCGAATTGAATCGACGGATTCCGATCTTAACTTTGAATTGAAATGAATTATTTTTCTAGCAATATTTTATGTATAGTGTTATACTTATAACGTCCTGAATTCGTCTCATGATATTCATAGTTCCTTGAGTCTCCACATCCTTGTAATTGAACCTTACCACAGGATTTTTATTGTAATGGATTGGAAATATTTAAATATGTATGGATATAAGTACAATTAATTATACAAATTTCTCTTTTGACCAATAAGACAACCCCACGAATGTGCAGCCAACTTCATTTGACATATTACCTTTAGGGATTCGACATGGAAGTCCTCACAGAATCCCGGAGAAAAAACTCAATAATTTTTCAGAACAAGGGGCTGCGCAGTAACAATCTACACTTTGTAATTCATAAGCCACAGCCAGTATTCATAATTTTTGCACTATTCAAAGAAAGGTATTTTATTCTTTGTCTAGAATAAATACTCACGGCTCTGTAATCACATGTAGTAATATTTTATTTTCATTATTAATTGATTGTACATCTGTGTGGCTAATGAGTATAATGTCAAACATTTCAAGAATTTCCTCCTCAAGATCAGATTGGACTTTTTCACACTGAATATAGCAATTAAGTCCTCAATTGTTTTATGTAATAACTGCCTTTTAGACAAAAGTTGTGTGTGTCAATTTTAACTTTATTTGAATTCAATGAATGAAAATATTTGAATAGAAATCAGTTTGCGTTATTTACATATAATTATATTGAGTGTCATTAATTTAAAGCGGATTTCTGGGAATATACCTAACAATAAGTCTAATTAAATCTAATTAAGTCTTATTAAAATCAATATGCTCACATGATTTCACTGTAACATTGACGATTTATCTAAATACTTTGATCTTTTACCCACCAAATCCTGTAGAGGGAATAGGGGCTGTAAAGATTTGCGGAGTTTCTCAGTGTCTCACAGTGCCCCAGGAAATTGATAGACGGACTGGGAGTATTTACCAAGATTGTAAGCATATACGCACACAGATTTATCTATAAAAACCTACCCATTATAAATAGTATGCACTGCCATCCAACATTACATATGTATACATTTAGGACAGGTTTCTAAAATTTTCTTCCATAACTTTTGAATAAACAGTAAATTTTCTCGACATTTTTTTATGACTATAGTCCCTGAAAATAAAATTAAAAATTCAATCCCCTTAGCCCACTTTGTAATGGTATTGGAAAAGACTGTCGGGAGGTTAACATTTCAGGTGTCAAAGCTTTGAGTACTTGCGACCACGATTTAAAGATATAAGGAAACCAGGAATCTTAATTTATAGGTCAAACTATAGTTTAAACATCAGGTATTACGATTGTAGTGAAAGAAATATTTTTATTAAAAACACCCAATTGACGTCAACTCATATTAAGTTTTAAAGAAATAATCAGATGGAAACAAGTGCGAGCGGTTGTGTCAGCCAATAGTGAACATTTGATAATTTTAAAATCCAAGTTAGTCATCGACATTATACTCCTCAAGTATAGAGACAGGAAATAGAATGTCATCAATATATTTTTGTATTTGGACCATTAATGGGTTAAGTCCAGACCAGTTTTTAATCCAATGTATTAATCCAGTCACAGGACTTGTGTCCTCAGGTCTGTGCAATTCACATAATATTCTTACAGTTTAGTAAATTTTTGCTTGGAATGTCCAAAAAAATTGTGTAATGTCTTATCTAGCTGTTTGCACCCCTATCATTATAGGGGAGTGAAATTTGTCAATTCACCCTTATGAAAGCATACAAACGACACTCAACCTGTTTGGATCCGTTCCTGCGTGCTTCTCCCTGGGTTACTGACATTTAGATACAATTAAGAATCGAAAACTTATAACCCAAAACTCATCAAATATTTTAATATAGTTGAAAGATCTGCTCATCAAAATTTTTAAGGAGTACGGTTCATGGGGTTTTATTTTCTTACATAATATTTTCTCTATATATCCTCACCCCTAATCCCCCTGGTGGCCCAACGTGTTACTAAATTACGAACTCATTTGATTGAAAGCAGAACTTAGTAGTCATACACATTGCACATACATATGTATCTACATATAATAATTATAGGTTCTAGTATAAAGCTGCTGAAAGTGATAAAGGAAAATTTGTATTTGTATTTGAAGCAGTTTGTCCCAAATTATCGTAGCATTTACTATGTATCCAAGCTTACGAGTACTCATACAATGCACTCTTCCAATAAAACACCCATTTAAAAATTATTTTGTCTTCCATCCTTATTGCTGATTTCAGTTCCACTGTTTCCCCTAACAGAGAAATTTCATGTTGGCATCCGCATGGCTTCCTTATCTTTGTGGTACACGAACGGCCTACATTTTAAGTGCATAACTGGATGTCACAGGAATATTGAATCGGCATCTGTCAACTTGAGTGATCTGGAAATATTGGGTCAAATATTAATTTGTCAATTTGAAATAAATAAATTTAACCATCGAAAATTTAGATTAGTGAATGGCAAAAGTGATGAAGTGATGAAATGATTGGAATTATAACATTCGGTATCTTCGTACAGTCAATTTTTGATGCTCTTAAAACTTAATTGTAATTACTAAAAAACAATTTATATTACCCGGAGGAACTTTTTTAGGAGTTAGATATTTTAGCATCTTGAGGTTTGTTTTTTAAACTACGGCTGGCCTTTCTGTACGGATGCAGACAAAGAAGAATGCATTGAGATTGTAAAGGTTAATAATACACCAAAATTACCCCAAGTATTTCCTAAACAAACACTTTCAAAACATTATAGCATTTAATTCACAAATAGATTCACAAAATTGTAATTTCATTGAATAAAACTATTTTAATTTGTTGGAGGATTTCCCTATTGATATTATTATCGTATTTCGTGGTAAACTACATAATATTATATTTCACATGAAAAAACTTATGATATTGTAAGGATTTTGTATGCATGCCGTTATTACGGAGAAGGCTATTCCTCACCACAATGCTAAGTACGTTATTAAACTTCAATCGATTTAAAAATCCTATCAATAATATTATCACGTGTGGATTTTGAGGAAGACATTAAATACCATTTGGTTTTTACACGAAAAAAGGAAAGTTTCGGAGTATATTTATTAATTTCCGTCGACCTCTTCCACAAGTGTTCCAAAGAATTCAAAATCAGTTGGTATATAATTGGTATTGGGCTTCCGGTCTGCGGTTCCAATTCCTCCAAATGGATCTGTCTTCTCGCAGGTCAAAATGCAATGAAATGTGAGCATTAGTGGGTTTTTCGTAAGTCATTAGTTTGGAAAGGAGAAGCTTCAGGAGTCTCACTTTAGCCTCAAACTCATACCTGTTATTACGAGAAAGCGTGTAAAATTCCCAAACAAAACCAAGCCAACCAAGGAACCATCCCCAGATTTTTTATTTCCATTTCTGTAACCTAAAGTGCAGTTCACTTTTGTGAAATTCCAGGATGGGAAGAAGGACTCACTTTGTTTTTTACGTCTGCGTTCTCTTATTACTTGTCACTATTATGGGGAGTACAGCTTCATGGGAAAGAATTTTGTGAGATATTTTTCCAGATAAAGCATTATACTTATTCATATGAAAAAATACAAACACAATACAATCGTTTATTGACTTTTAATATTTTTTATAATTTCTTTTTTTTTTAGTAAAGCTTATAGACAAGGAGGAATTACTAAGCGTGGGCCATCGACATCGGGCGGGACTTGTGCAAGCATGACTATTTTGAATGGGAAATGTGTCATCAGCCGACCTCAAAAGGACTAATTTCAGAAGTATACATTTACAATTATTGCAACTGTAAAAAATATTAATTACCATTATTATATATTATAAACACATACGTGTGCGTCTAATGTGAACAATTATGTAATGCTATACTTGTCACTTCATTAAATAAAAATATTTTAGTTTAATATCAACCATGTTGAAATAATTGGAATACGTGGATATTGCTTAGAATCAATTTATTTGCCAAGCTTTCGAACTCAAACAGTGTTCATCTTCAGGGCTTAATTATGACTAACTATGCTATCCTTGTTTGATGTAGTATTTATAAAAATTTTTACATTATTCTAATTTAAAATTATTGAGTTGTGAATATTTTGCAAAAAATAATTATTTTTTCAACAATTTAAATTAAAAAACAAGATCAATCTATTAAATTCGGGATTATTGGCTTCCATGCTTTGCTTAAAATAAAACCTTGGTTGACGTTCATCAATGACTGTTTTGATTGTTGGATAACTAAACCTTCCTTTATTTGTCGTAGGAAATGATTATGTTCGGGAACAACAATCTATGCATCGTCCCATGCAATATGATGACTTCTGTTTCTTATTATGTGTCTTGCAATAGCTGATTTTTTATATTCTTTTCTTCTGACATTATCTTTATGTTCTTGTACTCTTGTGTTTAGGTGCCTATAGGTTTCCCCAACGTATATTGAATTGCAAGTATTACAAGGTATGATGTATACTCCAGCATTCTCAGAATTTTTGTGAAACATATGTACCTTACCTAAAAGAAATATAGCATCTCCTTGTATATACATATACATATACATATATATATTAATTGTGTATTAGAGGGCTCAAAGTCCATTGATTACAGGATCAAAGTCCACATATAATTGGACTTTGATCCCATTAAAAAACCATTAATACCACACTAATTATATTCGAATTGTCATTTCTCAAGTATAAAAAGGGGGCTAAAAAGCCTCAATAAACACAGTTCACTGTCACTTTACAAAACCCAAATACTCTGTAGTTTGACTCCAAAGTTATTTCCTTCATACGAAATTCACATATCTCTAAAAATACAACTCATAAAATTATATCTGCATATTTACATAAGGACACTTTTACTCTCATGGTAGCATAGAGCGTGGTTCGATTGAAAACATTGGACTCAACTCTGAGAGTACCTGAGATTATCAACTCATTACCCCTAATTACACCATTACAGGTTCCAGTGAGTAATTACACTCAGACGCAGCCTATCAACACAGGACCCAGCCAACCAGACGAAAACGCAGAATAACCACAGAGGGGCGAAGCACCAACTTGAAGTAATAAACAAACCATATAGGGGCGAAGAGCCAACTTTGGAAAAATACCCAAACCATATAGGGGCGAAGATCCAACTTGAAAAATTATCCAAACCATACAGGGGCGAAGTAACAACTTCAAGACGCTGCTAAACTATAAAGGGGCGAAGCGGAACCACTCGGAAAACAAACATGCAGAAACGCACAGAACTCTCGCAAATTGAAAAATTGAACGGATCAAATTATTTAACTTGGAAGTTAATGGTATCAACCATCCTACGAGCTAGTGGCTACTGGAACATCACCGCCGGAATCGAGGGACGACCAGACGAAATTGATGATCCAGAAGAAGCGGCCACCTGGGATAAAAAGGATGTCGAGGCAATGTCCATGATCCTACCCACTCTGGAAAAACGCCAGCTAATTCACGTAGCACACTGTCAAACATCCTGCGAAATCTGGGATAGGCTGGAAAACCTCAATTCGGATTATTCTATATTAAATAAACAACAAACGTTGGCAAAATTTCTAAACTACCAGATTGGACCCGATCAACTCTTGGTCGACGCCTACATGGAGCTAGAGGAAATTTGGAGATCTTTATTGGATATAGGAGTCTCCATGGACGAATCTACAGTTGTAACCAAAATTACCAACTGTTTGCCAGACAAATATAATGCTTTCAAAAAGGCATGGGACTCGGTGGCTCCAAGCTCACAAACTATGGCACAACTACTTGTCAGACTGAAGAAGGAAGATTTGGAGCACATCGACACAAGTAAGGGTGAGAAAACTACTAGTGTTAAAGCTTTTCACACAGATCAGGTTAAAACGCCACATCAGGCAGGAACCTGGAAAGACCAACAACAACTGAAAAGGCAGATCAAATGCTTTAATTGCGGTAAAATTGGTCATATAAAACGAGACTGCCGGTCAGCACAAACGGTAAATACAGACCATGGAAACAGATCGGGACAACCAAAGGCCTTTATGGGGAAAGGATCAGTTCAACCTCCCCTGGATATTGAATGGATATCAGACTCTGGGTCAACGGGACACATTTGTGGAGATATCCGGATGTTCTCATCATTTGAGACATTTCAAGAACCGCATCCAGTCTACCTTACAACTCGCAATTCAGTTAATGCAGAAGGTAAAGGTACTGTGACGGTTGAAGCAGCTATTGGTACTCATTGGGAGACCATGGAAATAAGTGATGTGCTATTCATCCCAGGCGCTGCTAATCTCTTTTCCGAATTTAGAATGGCAAAAGAGGGATACAAAATTGTACGTGACGATATTGGGGTGAAGTACTACCGAGATCGGAGTTTGGGACCCTCGGCAGAACAAAAGGAAGGCCTATATATAATGAAATTTCGCCCCATAAGTCAAGAGACCCACGCCTTGATGGCGGACCCAAGGATGTCAAATCTATGGCATCGACGGTTGAATCACATCAATACGATGTATATTCAAGAAACCGTGCGAAAGGGTGCAGTTAAGGGTATTGCTCTGGATGAAGTCCAGGATAGGATTCATTGCGAATCCTGTGAAATCGGGAAACAAACCCGAAAACCATTTCCCCGGAAACAGACACAGAAATCAACCAAAATAGGTGAAGTGATTCACGCCGACCTCACTGGAAAAATGCCAGTTCCCACAATAGGAGGAGCCAACTATTTTCTCCTAATCAAAGATGAGGCGACAGGTTTTCGGATGGCCTATTTTCAGAAAAAGAAGGATGAAACTGCCGAAAATCTAATGGAATTTATAAGATTTATCGAAACCCAGACGGGTTCGAAGGTAAGAAAATTTATCTCTGACAACGGGACTGAATTCGTAAACTTAAAACTCGAACTATTCTTCTCGGAACAAGGCATTATTCACCAAACAAGTGCACCTTATTGCCCCAAAACTAATGGTCGAATTGAACGAGAAATCCGGACAATCAAAGATTGTGCCAGGACTATAATCTTAGAATCAGGCGTTCCCGAATACCTATGGGGAGAAGCAGTAGCAACCACCGTTTACATACACAATAGAGTACTTGATAAACAAAGCGAAGATAAGACTGCCTTCGAAAAACTATTTGGAAGAAAACCATCACTGGATCATCTTCGGGTTTTTGGAAGCACAGCATATGTTCATATCCCGGATACAAAAAGAACTACCTTTGATCCAAAAGGTGCCAAATACATCATGGTGGGATACACTCCTTTTGGAAGAAAATATCGACTTTATAACGAAAAAGATCACGAGATCATTGAAGCTAGAAATGTCAAATTTCACGAAGACTTGTCTAATCAAGGAAGTATCCCTGTCATTACCAAAGACGAAAGTACAAGTACAGACAATACAGCAGCAGGGACTAGTACTAGGAATAAAGAAAAAAACAGTAGCACCAGCCTCGGACTATAATAGCGATTCCGGATCAGACAGCATCTACCCAGAAGACTACCTTACAGATGACGAACCCCTGATGACAAATGACGAATCTGAAAGTGGAAAACCGACTTCAACTAAAAACACACCCAAGCCAGGACTCCTGAATAAACTGAACCCCAAAAACCTGTTCGATAAAACAAGATTAAGGGATAGGTCCACATTACAACCACCTAACAGATACCAAGCACTTTTTAGCAACAACAATCAAGAACCAAATAATTACGAAGAATCACAACAAGCTCCAGATAAGAACAAATGGCTCGAAGCCATGGATCAAGAAATGATCAGCCACGAACAAAACAACACCTGGAACTTGGTACCTAAACCAAAAGGTACAAAAATTCTTGACAGTCGCTGGGTATACAAAATAAAGTAGAATACCAACGGAACAGGCAATTTCTACAAAGCAAGACTAGTGATAAAAGGATACCGTCAAAAATATGGTATTGATTACCTGGAAACATTTGCCTCAGTATGTCGGTATGAGTCAATCAGACTTCTTTTATGTCTCGCTGCCATGTTCAATATGGTGATGCAACAGTTTGATGTTAAAACAGCCTTTCTATATGGAGACCTGGAGGAAGACATTTATATGAGGCAACCCGAGGGATTCTCTAATGGAGATCAGAATATAGTTTGTAAACTTAACAAAAGTTTGTACGGACTCAAACAATCTCCAAGATGTTGGAATCAAAAATTCAACAAATTCCTGAGCGATTTCAATTTACAGAGAACATCATGTGACCACAGCGTTTACGTTGGAACAATCAAAAATAAAATCGTGTATCTGGCATTATATGTAGATGACGGACTTATTATCTCAGAAAATAACGAAGCCATCTCTGAAGTTATTAATGAAATACAACGATTATTTGAAATTAAAACTGGAGATGTAAGTACATACGTTGGACTAGAAATCTTACAAGAAACAAGAACTGGAATTATAAAAATTACCCAAACTACATATATTAAAACCCTATTGGAAAACTACAACATGACAGACTGTAAAATAGCAAACGTACCAATGCAACCAAATTTGGATCTGGTCCCAAGTCTACAACCAAATACAGCATTGCCATACAGACAACTCATAGGCTCACTCCTATTTTTAGCTAAATGTACTCGCCCTGACATCTCTTATGCAGTCTCTAAGTTATCGCAATTTCTACATGCCTTCGACAACAGCCACTGGATAGCAGCCAAATATATCTTGAGGTACTTGAAAGGAACCATGAACCTCAGTATAAAGTATGAACAAAACTCAAACTCGGAACTTATTGGATATTCTGACTCGGATTACGCTGGAGATAAACTTCAAAGAAAATCAACCAGCGGGTATGTATTCTTATTGGGAAATGGAGCTATAAGTTGGTCCAGTCAAAAACAGCCTGTCGTGGCTGTGTCATCAACAGAAGCAGAATACATAGCTCTAGCTTCAGCAGCTAGGGAATCCACATGGCTCCGAAGATTCTTGGGTGAACTAGGTCATCCCAGGACTTCACCGATACCAATTTACGTTGATAACCAAAGCACGATTAGACTTGCCAAGAACCCAGAAATGCATAATCGTACGAAGCATATAGATGTACGTTATCATTTTACCAGAGACTTAGTGACAAATAACGAAATTCAAGTAGAATATGTACCTACACATGATCAACTAGCTGATGGATTAACAAAACCACTATCCCGAACAAAGTTTCTGGAATCAAGGGAAGGATTCGGAATAAAATCAACTGAAGAGATAAAACCGAAGAAAACATGGTCATCCGCAGCTTACTTATCTCTATGGACAGCCATCATTACCATTATATCCCTCCCAACCTTGGTACTTTCTAAAGTCGCAAATAAAACAACTCTAATACCTCCAGCAAACAATCAACAACTAAGCTCAATATGGTTTTCAATAACTCCAACAAACAACCAGCAACTAAGCTCGATATGGGTTTTATTTCTACTAATCATATTAATCCCCATAAATGTAAGAGCTGTTCAACAAGAAGAAATTCAGATACTCTGGCGAAAAAGTGAAAATCAAATCACAACTGGACATACTCAGGTAGCTCTGGCAATAAAATTTATAAGTCCATGCGAAATACTAACACAGGACAAAATCGACTCGGGACTACTCCCATTTGCGAAAGAACAATGTACCCAAATGTATAACGATATATTTATCCGACAACTAGAACTAATGTGCCCTACCAAATATAAACACAAAAATATGGTAAGAGAGAAACGTGTTGTAGAACGAGCTTTAAATCCTGCAGTAGTTGGAATTTCTGCAATCATTGTAGCATGTATGGGTCTAGGAGTCTTTGGACATACAGCGTACACATCAAATCAATATCCAAGTCCAGGTGCGTATGATCAAATGATCTCGAATCACCGCAACGAAATACGGACACTGGAACAACAGTACCTCCAAAACAAGGAAGCAATTAAACGACTCCAACAAGATTTTAAAACTGCTATGGAGAGCTTGTCAATACATCACAAAGACTTTGACGAAATAAAAAATAAACTGATAAGCACTAACTACGCTATCTCATTTATAACCAATCGATTGATGATTGGAAGAGACATAATTAAAGAAACACATCGGGACTGGGAAAACGGAAAGATTAATCCAAACTTCTTTGATTTCCTAAATTACTCCAAAATTTGCCAGTCACCTAATTACTGTCCTGAAGGAAAACCCCAACAATGCTCATTATCTGAAAATAAAGATATCCTATACATGGATTTCTCAATACCATATGTATCAAAAGATAATATATTGGTGGAAGCAGATCCGTTCAACTTCATGATGAAGACAGAAAATGATACGTGTAAGCTAGTATACACCGGACCAGTAAATGCCATCATCCAACTAGGAACCAACTGTGTACTCGACACCGACTTAGAATACTCCAAAAGTTCAAAATTAGTTCTTCCAAAATCCGATCACTGTCTTTCCAAGGAAGCAATACAAGGAAAGGTATATTACACAGTAAAAGAATGCAGACCCAGCTACCCATTTGACTTTCGGCAATTTGTGCAACTAAAACCATTCCATGGCAAGTACTATATATATTGCCCAGGTTCAAACTTAACCATAGGACATAAAACAGACACATGCCCTAACGAAGTCTTCACTCTCCCAATAACCGCAACCTTTAAAATTAATAATATTGAGTATATAGGCCATTTGACTGAAATCTCCCACATAGTAAAACCTGAGCCAATTTTTTCTGCTCAGATTAACTGGGTATTACAACCCACAATCAATTGGACCAGCTTAATTACATCGGTATCCCAAACTAACGAATCAACATATATTCTACAGTCACTATATCCGAGAGTTGAATATGCTCATCCATTTTTCTGGACTACTACAACGGGAATAACTATATTAAATATACTAGCTATTATTATTGCAATATGTATTTGGAAAATTCGCCAATCAAAAAGAGTAATCACAATCCGACCAAGAATACGTCGACAACGCCCAATAGAATTAGCGTCAATCATCGAAAGAGAGGAAGGCAATTAATTACTACCAAAACTCTCCAACCTTAGTTCCTTTTTTTGTTTTGGTTTCGTTTTGTTTTGCTTTGTTTTGTTTTTTTTTAACAATATCCACCACCACCTGCTTCGGTCTCCGATGAAGAGGAATCAATAGAAAATGGAGGACCAGAAGAAAAAAAAGGGCCAAGGATGGAATAACTTCAGAACCCTCAAACACAATTACGGGAAGGTGTGAAACATATGTACCTTACCTAAAAGAAATATAGCATCTCCTTGTATATACATATACATATACATATATATATTAATTGTGTATTAGAGGGCTCAAAGTCCATTGATTACAGGATCAAAGTCCACATATAATTGGACTTTGATCCCATTAAAAAACCATTAATACCACACTAATTATATTCGAATTGTCATTTCTCAAGTATAAAAAGGGGGCTAAAAAGCCTCAATAAACACAGTTCACTGTCACTTTACAAAACCCAAATACTCTGTAGTTTGACTCCAAAGTTATTTCCTTCATACGAAATTCACATATCTCTAAAAATACAACTCATAAAATTATATCTGCATATTTACATAAGGACACTTTTACTCTCAATTTTCTCCATCTTTTAAACTTTTCATTAAGTTTTGGATTTCTATACCGGGTAAGAAAGTAGGTTTCCATTTCAAGACTCTTCGCAAGTATCCTGCGATCCTATTAGAAATATTGCCTATGTATGGAATTGGAATTCATGGTTCAATCTTGTTTTCTGTTTCTATGATTGATGAGAGCAAAATTTTTTCAAATTAAAAAAAAAATCATTTCTAAATTTCCCTGCTGACTATTATCTCCCTGCTGATATATTAATATATTAATAAATATTTTAGTTTGTCAAAGGATTTTTCGAATGATGTTACTATTGCAAATTGGATTTTAAATTTTTATTCAAGTGTAGTTGAAAAATTACACTTAGGATTATAACATGTTTGAGGCATTGAGGTTTTGGTAGAGCATATAAAATAAATTCAACGAGATCCCATAAAATTTCATTTGTGTGGGACTCAAGTGAGGAGTCACTAAAGGGTCGGAGAGATAAGTTAAAATACATGGGGCAGAGTTACCATACTGTTAAACAGCAGTAATTACCTGCACTCAAATTTTAAAACATTCTAAATTATATGCGGATTGATGAGCTCACATTGGATACCAAAATGTTTCGTGCCATCTTTAGGTTGATATTTTAATAACAAGTTCATACAAGCGGGGACCTTTGAACCTGTGAAAGGATTTCTGTCAGAGGCATATGTATTAGAGTTTATTTAAATGTGATATGTTCAGGATCGATTTTTGACCAAATAGCAAGATTGTGTGGGTATTTTTAAATAGGATTAAAAGGATACGATACCGAATAGCAGTACCAAATAAGAATAAGAAATAAATAAGAAATTTCATATGCATTGGATTTTCAGTTTAAAATTTCCAATTCCGATTTATTCAAATACTTGGACAAAATTTAATTTTTGTGTTTTAAAAATTATATACACATATGCGGGGGTCGGATTTTTGTAAATCTCTTTGGAAGATCATTTCTAAATTTCCCTGCTGACTATTATCTCCCTGCTGGTAGGTCCTCAACGATTTCAGAAATCCCTGCTGGAAAAAAGGTCAACGATTTTCTAAGTCCCTGTTGGCAAAAAAATCCCTTACAAGACGTGAAATTTTGGCCAATCAAGCTAAAAATCCCTGTTTGCTTAACAAATTTCCCTGAAACCCGTCAACAAATTTGAAAATCCCTGCCAAAAAAAAGGTCAATGATATTTAAAATCCCTGTTACTAAAAATAAATCCCTTCCCTTTGAGAATTTCCCTGCCAGAAATATGTTTTCCCTGGGAAGAATCTTCCCGTCTTCCAACAAAAATCCGACCCCTGCATATATGGATATGTTTGCTGCAAAATTGGTCAAAAACAGTGCTCGTAATAATCCTGATATTATCCTTAATAATATGTGGTTAAATGTCATTTATGGAAACTAGGCCTAATATGATTATCTGTGTGAATGAATCAGCCCCAAGATTATGTATATACATATATTCAATCTACATTGATCATTAACCTTTAGCCTTGAAATTATTTGTTTACTTGTTTATTATGGACTCTGTTGAAAATAAATTAAAAATCACTCTATGCCTAGGATTTGGAGCATACGCACACAGTATTTTCTTTTCTTAATTTTTGGCATAGAGTCATGCACATTTTCCTTACAGTATCTATACATAATAAGAACAAAATTCTCAACTCACATTACATCACACTTCTTACCAACACCAGTGTAATCACTAGTCGCCCTACAATTTCCAGCGCTACCTCACGTCATATTATTTTTCAAAGGTAACAAAAATTGTCCCAACAATTGGTCCTGACAATCAGTGCCTAAATTAAGCCCATTTGCTTCCTAGAGCCAGTGAGGGAGCGGCAATACATCTGTCCTATTTTCTACGTGACATAACTGATTAAGCACATCTTTGACTATATGCACTTATTATACATAATTATATATGTGAATACTCACATCATTATAAGAAAGTCAAATTTGAAGACTACATTATATGTAAACGAAGCTATAGGTTTACCTCTAAAATTGGAATAAAAATTCTCAGACATTCAAGTTGGTTACGGAATTTCTGAGAGTAGTTAAATACACATAGTTTCCTTCCAGGGAATTATCAATTATTCCTGGACGAAATGGCTGGCTATATGGAGTGCATTTTACGGCTGAAAAATACTTTCCTCTAAGGGTTTGGTCAAACGATAATGAGTAATCCAGTGTTTTTATTTCCTATTGTTCTTGGAATTTCGGAAGTATCCAAGGAATATGAATGTTAAAATATTTACCACTATCGTATTAAACTCCCAAATATTTTCCTTAATATTTATGCAACAAACACCGGCCAAATGTTACTTTTTGAAGAGTACGAGTGATTCAACCACTTTGTGGTCACTCGATATACTTTGAGGCTTTAAAATCCAAATTGTACAAGAAATTTCCATATTAGTGATTTCCTTTTATTCTTAGATAGAATTCCATCGATATTGTGGTATATATGGTTTTAAATCATACCCATGTTTTGGTCATATCAAGTGTATACAACATACAGTGATTAGTATTATACAGAGTGCCACAAATGGATTGTTCCCCTTTAGCCTACACAAGGGACAACAGTAAATACATATTAAATTCCTCTATGACTGACAATGAGCAAACGTTTCCCCACATTTCTCAAAATTTGTTTCTCCCTGCTGGTTTAAAAACTCTAGGTCTGGTTTATTAACGTAGGTTCAGAATTGGAATCACAACCTGGAAAATCCTGAAGAATATTGCAAGTTATTATTTTATGAGTTATTGTGGAGTTTAAATTTCACATTTTTTTCAATCTCCCCAAAAAATATTACGATAAAATTGAAAAAACTAAACAAACTCCCCCAAATCTTCCTCAAAAAATTCCCCGGTCTTGTCCACAATTCTTAACACATAAATGGACGTTAGATGGATGCCTAAATGCTAACTAAAAAATCCCAACGAACCAGTGTCAAATGATTTCTGGGATCAATGTTTAGCTCTGTAGAAACAAAGTATTTGAATATTTTAAATCTTAAAAAAAAATCTACTATGATTCACAATTAGACGACAGTGACGGCAATTACTACTGCTCCAATTGAAGAAAACGAAATTACAAAAATCTGAGACATAATTTGCTTGAAAACGGTGTAATCATGTATTTTGTTACATTAATTATCTCTAACATGGCTATAGGGGATACAAAGGCTCGTATTGCAAAATCGTATTGCCGGAGGAAAGACGATCCTTTTTGTCCAATACTTGAAATCCTCGCATTGATAGATCATTAAGGTTTTTGCAAGGAGCAAACCCATACGGAACTAACCCCCATGGAACTGACCGACTGGTCAAAAGATTACCAACCGAAGCATTCAAATTTGATGGAATCGTAAAACGTGAACAATACAAAAATCTGAAATTAAGTTTGTAAAATTTGAAGCGTTTTACATTCGTTAATTGAAATTCCTATTGAACATGTAATATTTTGTACGTTCCAAGTAGAACTAATTTCATTCCTGTGTATATATTTTGAACGCCCAGAAATAAGTTCAATTCCATTAGTAAAACATATTCCTGGTTAAATATTTGCATATTTGTGCATAACGTGCAAAATGCTTTAATTTGTCGAAGGATTTCCCTTTTGATATTATTAAAGCATTTCGCAGCAAACTAATAATGTATTTCACATGAAAACAATTATGATTGTGTGAGGATTTTGCACGCATGCCGTTATTACGGACAAGGCTATACCTCACCGCAATACCAAGCACATTATTAAACTTCAATCGATTTCAGTATACGGTTGATAATTTTATTGCGGGTTTGGATTTCAAGGAAAACATTAAATATCAATTGGTTTTTACACCAAAAAAAAACAAAGTCTCGAAGAGTAATTATTTATTTACGCCGGCCTCTTCCTCCAGATTTCCACATAATCCAAAATAAGTCGGTACATTATTGGTGTTGGGCTTCCGGCCTGCGGTTCCAATTCTTTCAAGTGGATTTGTCGTTTTCCAGTCAAATGGCAATGAAATGTGAATATTAGTGGCTTGTCATAAGTCATCCGTTTGGAAAGGAGAAGCTCCAGGGTTCACATTTTATAGCCTCAAACTGCGACATACTATTACGAAATAACGTGTAAAATTCCTAAACCAAATTTCCAAACCAAGGAGTCATCTTCAAAATTTATATTTCCATTTCTGTAACGTTAGAGTTCCTCATTGTAATTCCAGGATGGGGATTAGGGCTAACTTTGTTATTTATGTCTGCGTGCTCTTATCTGTAATGCTTGTCACCATTATGGGGAGTACAGCTTCAAGGGTTAGAATTTTGTGAGATATGTTTTTCGTAATAATTATACTAGCATATATAAAATGTCTTTACATAATCATTTATTATGGAATTTAAACTTTATAAATCTACATTTTAGTCGACCCCAAGGATGCCCACCAATTTCTCAGCGAATTATAGCAGCCCCGAAGGGGAGTGCATGTGAAAACGGTCGAAGGTTTAACGGCTCTTGTTTAAATGGACGTTTCATCCCGCGAAAATGCAAATCATTGACTCAAACGTCTAAATACTACTAATTTCATTCATTTGTATTTTAAGCATCAAAAAATAAGTTCGATTACATCAGTACAATTTACTCCAGGTTAAATTCATATCTGTGTATAATGAACAAAATGCTTCTGATTGAGTTATGAATAAATCAATGAAGGATTTCCCGATTGATATTATGAAATTATTTCGTAGTAAACTACCAATAAGATTTCACATGACAAAAATTTTATTTTTATTTCCAAAAGCGAGTGATAAAATTGTGAGAATGGCTGTATCCTTATTATTAAAGGGCAATTTCTGTCCGTTTATTTAAAGTTTAGCACTTTCATAATTCAATGGCCTCACACAACGCCCAAAAGGTGGCATGCCAAGCACTACTTATTAATAACAAGCACTACCTGTTCGTTTATTTAAAGCGCTACTCTTAATATAATCGCGCACGATTTAGGCTCACAACAAATCTCTACGACAGGCCTTGATTCGTAAACCGCTTGGCTTTTAATTTCTACAATCAGACTACCACCTATTCAAGTAATCGTCCCTGTGAAGCACAGGGCTTTTACTAGTAGTTAATTAAATGCTGTGGATCCGTTTATTATTGTACGTCTATTATGTCTCATTAAACGCCGTAGTTGAAATTACAGCTGGCCCAAACCCATAACTTACAATGAGTGCCATCTTGATTAACTTCCCGAATTGGAATGTCCATTAACTCGAATTCCATTAATAATAGAATTCTTACTGTCCTCATTTTACTCACTTTTAATTTCCTCGGAAACTCCCCTAAATCTTCCCTGAAAAATTCCCCGGTCATATCCACATTCTAACACATACATAAATGGACTTGTTATAAGATACATAGGAATCCCCAAAAATTTCCATCGAACCAGTGTCAAATGATTTCTGGGATAAATTGTTAGCTTTGTAGGAACAAAGTATTTAAGTATTTGAAATCTTTAAAAAATATCTACTTTAATTCACAATTTTGACGACTCTGAAATGGCAAGTATTATTGATACACGTGAAGAAATCGAATTTTGAAAAATCCTGGGAAATAATTTTCTTGAAAACGTTGGAATCATGTATTTTTATGACATTGTCTCCAACATGGGCGAGGGGAATACAAAGGTTCATGAAACACCATATAATTGACTTTTCCTGCTACACTGCCACAAAAATATATTAAAATGGTTAATTTTTTTTTTATTAGACGCTGTATGGAATCCTTTAATTCAGAAAATTATAACTAATTCTTAAAAAAGTTTATTCCTAGAAAATTGATTTTTAAAAAATATGTATTTTTCTCGAATTGCAAATTTTTCTACCACTTGCTTGTTAGTGCCTGAGGATGACAGTCTGTTAGATGTCGAAAGCTTGCATATAATTTAGCTTGTTTAATAAAATTAACCACGTAAACCAAAGAAATGGATTCTATTATATTAAAATGGATTTTATTGTAGTACATAATTTACCCATACTATAATTACATAATTACCTACTTGACAACAGGGAAGTGTGGAGTTGATTTACTACTTGAGTCCTTGTCTTCCTCAAATTTTCCAAAGAATCGACAATAAATTTCTAATACTTGGCTTCTCTTGTGGCCTGCGGCTGCAATTAAATTCTCTGCCTAAGTATTTAAAAGGCAATCCCGCAATAGCATTGGCATTCCTAAGTCATCTGCTGACAAAGGAGTAGCTCCTGGAGTCATGTGTTAGCTCCCAATCTGAAACTAAGACCAGAATAATAATTAAACAATTGTTCAAAAACAAAATTAATACATCCATTTCTGTAACCTAGGAGTTCATCGTTGTAATTCCAGGATGGGGAGTAGGACTAACTTTGTTATTTATGTCTGCGTGCTCTTATTACTTGCCACCATTATGGGGAGTACAGCTCATCCAAGGGTTGGAATTATGTGAGATATTTTTTCCGTAATATTTATACTAACTTATAGGAAATATCTTGACATAATCGTTTATTATTGACCTTAAACTTTATTCATCTACATTTTAGCGGACCCTTAGGAATCCAAAAGCGTCTTCGAACAGTATCGCTGAAGGGGAGTGCATGTGAAAGCGGTCACAGTGTGAACGGTGCTTGTGTTAAGGGGCGTTTCATCTCGTGAAAATGCAATTGATTGAATCAAACGACTATGTAGGACTAGTTGCATTCCTCTGTATTTTGACCCTTCTGAAATTAGTTCAATTATTACATCAGTAAAATTTATTCCAAGTTATAAATACATATTTGTGTACAATGCGCAAAAAGCTTTACTTGTAATTTCATTGAATAAAATTATGTCAAAGAAGGATTTCTCGATTGATATTATAATTATATGAAATTATTTTGTAGTAAACTACTATTAAAATTTCATATGACAAAAATTTTGGTTTCGTTATCAAAATCGAGCGTCAAAATTGTGCGAGCTCACGATTAGACTTAGACAATTAAATGCTGTGATATGTTACTCAGTTTTCGGCCATTCTGTATCCCTAACGATGCAGGTGAAATTACAGCTGGCCCAAACCCATAACTTACAATGAGTATCATCTTGATTGACTTCCCAAAATGGAATTCCAAAGGAAATTAAGGTTATATATAATAGACCATATATGTATGTACATTGGTTGCAATGAGATTTGAATAGAAATTCATCAAACATATGTAACTACAAAATGTCTACAAGGGTCCTTTTGTTGTATCTCCCCAAAATGGTATCTCCTTCATTTGATGACAAGTACTCAGTCTTCTGTTATTCTTAAAATATTGGAAGCCAAGGGAACCACAGATTGACTGCAATCTAGTACTTTCTGGATCAAACTACAAACTATTTCCCTTGATACCTGGGCAATAAATATATATATAATTACAGATAGCAAATTTTACTGTTTTAACACAAATATCGGAAACATTTAAAACGGTCCCTCGAACGATTGACTGCCTTCAAAAGTGAAATTTTGACATAAGTGTCGGTTTATCTTTACTATTAGATAGGATTCCATTGATAGGTCTCAGCGTCATTTATCAGAAAATTAACATGATGCTGAATATGGAGTAATGAATGGTTAGATACTGGATGATTCTTTATTAGTCAAATAATTCTTCCTTACATGTAAACACTTGAGAATTACTCACAATAATAAGCTCGGAATTTTTAATTGATTAGTCCCGAACACGATCTTGACACATTTTTACGCTTATACTGTAGCTGAATTTTAATGTTGTGGAGTATTTTGTCGTCATTTAAATCTCGGCTCAAAGTCGAACCTCACTTCCAATAATTTCCATGAAAAGTAGATTGCATCACCCGGTCATAATAATAGTAATTGTTTCATTTATTATTTTTAAGGGAAATAAAAACTACTATTATTATGTCCCTAAAATAAATAACCAATGAAACAATTCTATTAAAATTAAGCAAATTTATATCACGTCCACTTACTAAACAACTATTTTCCAAGAGAGACACCCTGGGAATGACTTAAGAATTATTTCTGGAAACTTGTTCAGTTTCGTCCCATCGTACACCCGATTAACCTCGCTCCATAAACTACACTATTTTACACAATGGATACGTACTAGTAGATAGTAGTTACAGTAATAACATTGTTGTACAGAATCTGAAAAACTCCACTAAAATGCTTTTCAAGCTAAAAAGTTTAGTCTGCAATGCTACATTCATTACAACAGCGGAATTTATCCGAGTATCAAAATTCAAATATTCTTCCGATGAAAGTGAGTTTATCAATGCCGTTTTTTGGTATTACTTCTCCCAAGCAAAACTAACCCGATTGCTAATGATCGTGGCTCATAATTCAACGGTCACAGATTTTATCATCAACGTGGGGCTGAAAATCCGACAGGACAATAATAATTGTAACAACAAGTCCATAAAACGACGGGAACCTTTGAACCTGTGAGAGGGTTTCTGTCAAAGACGTATGTGAGTATTATCATGTATTTACATATACGTGTATTGTTCAGATCGACGTTCGACCAAATAGCAAGATTGTGGGTATTTTTAAATTAAGGATACGATACCGAATACCAGTACCGAATAAGAATAAGAAATAAATAAGAAATTCCGTATTATTGGATTTTCAGTGTAAAATTTGCAATTCCCATTTATTCAAACACTTGGATAAGATTTAATTGTTATGTTTTAAAAATTATATACGCATGTTTTCCTTCCAGTGAAGTCTCAATTATTCCTGGGCCAAATGGCTGGCTATGTGGAGTGCATTTTGCGGCAGAAAAAGCTTTCCTCTAAGGGTTTGGTCAAACGATAACGAGTAATCAAGTGTTTTTATTTCCTTATGTTCTTGAAATTTCCGAAGTATCCAGGGAATATGAATGTCAGAATAATTAACACTATCATACTAAACTACCAAATATTTTCCTTAATATGTGTATTATAAAAGCCTATTAAATTTTAGTTTTTAGAATAATACAATTGATTTAACCACTTTGGGGTAACTCTATCGACTTTGAGGTTTTAAAATTCAAATTATACAGAAATTTCCATGTTAGTGGTTGCCTTTTACTTTTAGATAGGGTTTCATCGACATTGTGGTTGGCTTTAAATCATTGTTTTTGTTATGTCAGATGTATACAGCGTACAGTGTTAGAAATACGTGGAGTACCACAAAGGGGTTGTTCCCCTTTAGCCTGAAAAGGAACGCCAGTAAACAAGTATTAAATTCCTCTATGACTGAGCAAACGTTTCCCCACATTTGCAAAAGATTTCTTCCTGCTGGTCAGTGCTGCCCGCCAGGCTACCTAGTCAAGTCTAGTCTAGTCTTTAAAGTTTAGAGCCGCAACTAGTCAAGTCTAGTCAAGTCAGCTGTACGTTTAATTAGCAATAGTCAAGTCTAGTCCTAGTCTTGATTCTGCAGCTGATTCCCTAGTCAAGTCTAGTCAATTCGCCTAGTCAGTGTACTTTTCTAAAAATTCCTTCATTTTGATTAGCAAAATATGAAAAATATTATTTTTTAAAACTTGTACTTCGTTGAGTTCAAAATGTTCAGATTTTAGCAATCACCTCTATCAAAAAACCAGTTCGTGTTTATTTGCATCAAGCGACGTAAAGATGTGAAACAACACGGGTAGTTTTACATCAATACAAAAATAATGCTTGGTAAGATTTTTGCACAATCAACAATTGTCTGTATATAAATTAGTTAGTTTTTGCAACTTTAACCGAAAGTTCGGAATCAAATTTTTCCAAGAAAATAGGGTGTTATAACAATTCATGGGTAAACCTTTTTATCTAATATATAGGGATTTATCAGTGGGATATTTTCTGGTATATTATACGAAATTTTCACTGGGACGCACGAGGGGAAATAACCGGTGCAAGTAGTTGAATTTGTAGTAGGCTGTACCCCGGGGTCGAATTTTTGTAAATTTCCCTGGAAGAACATTTCTGAATATCCTGCTGAAACAAACGTCAGCGATTTCAAAATACCTGTTGACAACTAAAATGTCCCTAGAAAACGATATATTCCTGTCAAATACAGTAAAGTCAAACAATCTAAAAATTCCTGTTGTCTTACCTAAATTTCCTGAAATACGCCAAAAAATTGAAAATCCCTGTCAAGGAATTTTCATTTCAAAGGCCAACAAATTGGAATATCCTTGTCTTCAAAAAGGAATCCCTTCCCTTGGTGATTTTCCCTGCCAGAATAATTTTTCCCTGGGAAGAAAGATCTCTTCTAATATAATGATAATAAATAACAATGTTAAAGGGCACGTTAGAAAGATTGGTTCTTTGGTTTGAAGAGGGGTTTTGGTTTAAAGAAAGAAGAACCATGTATGTAATTTTCATTTTAGTTGCAATTTGAAAAGTATTAATAAAAAAATTGTTTTGCAAAAAATCAATTCTTTTAAATATAGAAAGCAATATGGAAAATGTATCCTAGCTATCTTTATGATCAATTGCACTGTTAAGGAATAAATTGTAACATGTTCCTAAACACTTTACGTACCTAGTAGAAAATTTTGTTTTGCTCTTTCGAAACGAAGCCATATAATTAAGCATACCAAACGGTTGTGACGATGATCATTTTGTGTACACTGGAATTTCACGCTGGCTTTCTAGCTTTGATTTTCAGCTATATAAGCGAGCCTCAAGTAATTGTGACTTGACTAGCATTTCCATGAAGTCATGCAAGTCAAGTCTAGTCAAGTCCTGTGTTTTGGCGAGTCGCCCTAGTCTATTCTAGTCAAGTCACGTAATAGTAACAGCAGGCCTAGTCAAGTCAAGTCTATTCTTTTAAGTCCTTTTTGCCTCCTAGTCTAGTCAAGTCTAGACTTTCCTAGTTAAGTCTGACTAGACTAGGGCAGCAGTGCTGCTGGTTCACAAACTGGATCTGATTTGTTGACGTAGGTTCAGGACTGGGGTGACAACTGGGAAAGCATGAAAAATGTTCTGAATTCTAATACTATGAACCATTGTGGATTTTAAACTTAACATACATTAATTTCACAAAAATATTAATATTACATTGACTACAAGTTTATTAATGTTAATTTAAAATTTATAATAACAAAATGAACTTTCAGAGTGAAATTTAGGTCAATTCCTTTACGAAAGTCCCCCTTTATCGAATCCCCTTAAAATTTAGTACAATTAAAACTTTCCAGATTGGGTTAATTTGATAAATTAACCCAATATAATAATTTGACTCCAGTCAAAATTCCTACTGTCTTTATTTTTTCCCTTCTAATTTTCTCCCGAACTCCCCCAAATCTTCCCTAATTAGTTCCCCGGCCTTGCTCACAATTCTAACACATTTAAGAATTTTTTAGATGGGTGCCTAACATTCCCCTAGAATTTCCAGCAAACCACCGTCAAACGATTTCTGGGATAAATGTTTAGCTATAATATAGGAACAAAGAATTTGAATATTTGAAATCTTCAAAAAAATATCTACTTTAATTCATAATATTGACGACTGAAACGGCAATTACTATTGATCCACGTGAAGAAAACGAATTCTGAAAAATGTGAGAAATTTGCTTCAAAATGGTGGAATAATATATTTTTGTGACATTGTCTCCAACTTATGGGCTAGGGGGATCCAAAGGCTCATGAAACATCCTAAACTTGACTTTTCCCGCTACAATGCCATGAATATTAAAATACATAGATCAAAGTGCAGAAGACAATATTGTAAGAGTAGGTTATGGTCATACCATGAAATCCTAACTCCTGGGTTATTTACTTATGTAATTGTCAGGAAATTGTAAATAATTGGAAATCGTGCTGATGGAAGGAATGATTATGAATAAACGATTGATTGTGATTTTACATTAATCCGAAGACTAATTGCTTTTATTTATAATTGAAACCAAAAGGAAAGGGAAATGAAGATTAACAACTAAAAATAGGTGTTACTGGAATGACTCTCAGTTATTCACTGAAGAGTCTGGAAGAATCTTAAACTTAACAAGTGGCTACTTGAGCCTATTTTTACAATCTTAAGTCTAGACGTTACATCATAACGGATGTAACGGGACGTTGACACTCGTCGGCTTTAGCCGATGGGAAGTGCTTACTTTGCACCTTTACAATAAGTGTTTAAGTAACTTTGAACTGACTTAACCTAAGGTTGTGTATTTCACAACTTAATTAATTATTCATGTGAGACTTAACTAATTTATGTAATTTCTATATACATAACTAACATCCCGGTCGGTCGGGGAAAATTTTGTCCCCAAAATTTAATAATTTGTATCTAAAATTCATATTGTGTTAGTACAATTGGTATGTATGTTTGAACAAAAGATAGGTAGAATAAAGAAGAGATAGTCCAAAAAAAAAATTATTTTTGTGTTTTTCTTTACAAGCTAGTGCACATACTGTAATCATTTAAGGCGAAGGTGAAAACAGGTGCAAAATCAATATTGTATTAGTACATCCTATTGTTATAAAATCAAAGTGAGCTGAAAACTAGGCTGGAGTCCGGGCAGACAGCTGGTTGGATAAATTGTTGAGGGCCACAATGGGTGGGTACGGGTCATTGTTGTGTGGGCGGGGATTATTGATGAAGTAGGCGCTGGGTAGGGCATGAGAGATTCGGGAGTTCTGACGGTTTCTTTGACGATACCGGTAATAACAATATAAACCATATATAATTAAACCAAAACCAATAATGGTTGAAAGAGCAGTACTTGACAATGTCAAAATACGGAGGAGAACTTGGGAATCGCCCTCGCCAACGCCGATTTCCATCTTTGGAACCGGAAGAACGGGAAGAATGGGTTCCGGTGCCGTTTGCTTAGCATGTACAGGCGAAGAGAGGGTAGTAGTGAGAGTAACTGTCTGGCCGGGCTCATCCTTCTTATTCTGTAAAGAGAGAAAAGAATTATGAATAGATTTCCATTCGTCTAACATTTGTGTTATGTTAGCATCATAATTATTAACATCTTTGAATGGTTTTAAAGTGTCATCGTTATAATCGTCAATCGTTATTGGTGAATTTATCAAAAGTCGTTTTTCGAGTGGGGAAGGAGTGGGCGGTGGAGGAGGGAGGGTTTCCGAGTCAATTTTAGGAATTTCCGGAAAGGTGTTGGAGCGGGAAGGAATAAAATCCAAGATTTTACTAATAATTGGTGGGGCTACCATAAGAGCAGCTCCAGCAGCCATAACTTTGACTGCATTATTTTTCTTGGCAGGGGCAGCCTGCATGGGAAGACCAAAATTTTTGTTACCGTTTTGAGCCATGGAAGGTAATGATTGGATACTGACTGACCGTTGTAGGGGTACCATCTTGTGCATTGAATTGGTCCGGGCCATGTTGAGTTTTGTTCCGGCACCGGTGATCTTGGATAGATTGGGGAGGCTTCCCCAAATGCCTAGTGGAGCACTTTCACAGGCGAAAATAAAAAGAAAAATCATAATTATTAAGGTTGAAAAGTTGACGGGGCTTCCACGAATTCCCCTTGTTCGTTGAGAACGAGTTCCGGGTAGATTCGGTGAGGTTGATGGAGAGGAGTGAGTTGTATTGTTTCCATTATCGGTTGGGGTCTGAGGTCGATCACCGTCCCAGTCGTCGGAGTCCATTGCTGCGGCGGCTTGACATGCGTCGTACCAGTCATCATATGAGTCGTTGGCGCGGGGCCGGGCGTCAGAGTTGGGAGAGGGCGAGTTTGGCAAACTGTCGTCATCACTTCCGGTGAAGTCACTTTCGGAAGTGAAGGTATATGTACAACGCCGGTTTGAGGAGGCTGGGCGAGAGGGTTGAGGACGGGATCCGGAGGAGCAGTGGTCATGAGCTGTTGAGGCAGCGTTAACGATGGGGCTTGCCGTGGACTGTTCTTCTTGACCCAATTGGATCGGCGGGTTTGGACGGCACAAGTGTTGGCTGATTCCAACCATGCCCGAGAGATTTGTTCGAACCGTATTTGCGGGTCGATGGAAATAACGGGCGTCGCTGAGACGTAATTCGGTGGGGCGTCGCGTAATTGGAGGAGAAATTCGTTCCACATTTGAGACTGTTTCACAGTCGCTTGAAAATAAGTTGCGCTCAATTGGTCCAGTAGAGAGGGAATTTGGTCCGGTAACACAATTCCCACAGCAACATGGCGGAAGGTCCTCTTGAGAATAGGAATTGAGGAGTCGTAACAATGTAGTTCGTTCCCAGATGCGTCGGCAAATTGATATGGAAATATCTGAACTGTGCAGATTGATACCGGGCAACAGATGAGTGTGTCCGGGGTGCCGGGGAGATAAACTTTGATCAGTTCCGTCCAGGGGTTGTCGGAGAGTCGGATAGCAGGATTGATACCCAGAGTTGTCGGGTATTGGACAATGCCTGGCACATAAGGGTACACAGGCGGGGACTGGGGACTGGTGCTGGTCATTGTGGTCAGACATGGGAAAATGTAACTTTCTTTGTTTTGTTTCGTAAAAGTGTGGAACGTCGAACTGTATGATTGCTATCAACTTGTTGGGGTGATTTGAGAATTGATTTTAACTTTGTGGAGTGATAACCAAAAGTTTGAGGCGAGAAGTTTGGAGGAGGAGAAGTTAAACGCTTAACTGGACGGTCTTCAGAAGAAGTGGACGGTTGTAGTTTCATTTTGCGTGAAGGACGTGTGGAAGGTTTACGGATGGGAGAAGGGAGAGAGGAATCGGAGTTTGGGGTGTCGGAGGGAAATTGTGTCAACCAAGCGTCAAATTCGTGCTGGTCTTCCGTAGTATATACATACTCGGGATGAATAATGCCATCCCCCAAATCAATTTTTATGAGCTTGAGTTGGGAGAGGTGACACTTAATACTAGGTCTAAGCTTAGTAGAGGGAAAGGTTAAAACTAAGTCAGCATTATTATTCTTATCAATATAAGTAATGGTATAGGGGCCAACCCAACGACAAAGAAGTTTGTCAGACAAACCAATTTTTCGCTGAGGGAGATAAAATCGAACGTGGGAACCAACTTTAAACTCTAAGGGTTGATACATAGCATCAAATCGTTCTTTGGCTTGTAATTGAGCCTTATTAATTAACTGGGATATTCTTTGATGCATGATTTTGACCTGAGAAGCACTGAGCTGAGTCATTTGTAAAAGTGTATTGGGAATGGAGTTGAGCAGAGGGGCTGGAGGAGCTCTACCGAAAAATGCTTGAAAAGGGGAAATTTTTGTAACTGAATGCTCGGAAGTATTATATGCAGTGATCACATACGGTACAAAAATGTCCCAATCTAACTGATTGTCCGAAACAAATTTGCTGAGCATAATTGCGAGAGTTTGATTTAATCTCTCTACAATTCCGTGGGAACGGGGGTGAAAGGGCATACTTACATTATGTGTAATATTAAACCGTTTTAATAATTCTTGTAGAGTTGCAGATTTAAACTCCGCAGCTCCGTCAGAAATTAATATAGACATGCCTGGAAATGTTAAAATAAAAGATTCCAAATGCATGGCTATATGAGCAGCTTCTCTGTTGGGAAGGAGGGAAGTATGTACCCATTTGGTAAATAAGTCGGTAAGGACGAGTACATATTTATTGCCTCTCGGAGTTTCACGAAAGGGGCCTAATAAATCCATAGCATATGTGCTTGCTGGAATTTTTATGGGAATGTTTTTCAGACTGTCCATGCGTAATTTGGTAAGGTGCTGGCGACTTTGGCACTCTGGGCAATGAGTGCAGTGCTTAAATGTGTCTGAGGTAATTGATCTCCACCAATAAAATGGACGGAGACGTGCCAAAGTCCTTTGAAAATTTAAATGACCACCAAGGGGATGATTGTGAGCATTTTGTAACACGATGGGGATCATAGCTTTAGGGATGACTAAAAGTTTAGGATTGCGGGGATTAAATTGAATAAAATAAATACCATCATCATTTGGAATTAACTTGGAGCGCTTTTTCTGCAATAATTTATTTAAAGTATGATCAATAGCTTGAGCATGCTTTAAATCAGCAGGATTAATGAGAGGTATTGCTGGGAGTGGATTGGGGCTGGATGTTGGAGATTGGGCTGAAAGGCCTGGAATTGTAAGGTCATCTTCAGTGTCTTTTGTAGTGGAAAGAGCGTAGGGGCATCGAGAGACACCATCTACGTTCCTATGTAAGGTACCTTTCTTATACCTAATGACATAGCGAAATTGTTCTAAAATTACAGCCATACGAGTAAGTCGGGCAGTGGGATTACGTTGGCATTTTAGATAACATAAAGCATGATGGTCAGTAACAATTATGAAAGGTTTGAGATGTAAAAATTCTCGAAGTTTTCGTGTGGCAAATACTACGGCTAAACATTCTTTTTCGGTTGCACCCCAATTTTTCTCAGCTGGAGTCAAAGCTCTAGAAATAAAATAAATTGGGTGTTCACCATCCTCAAATTGTTGATGTAAAATGCCAGCTATGGCCAAATTACTTGCATCCGTATATAAAATACATGGGAGTGTGGGATCATAGTGTCTAAGGACCGGAGCTGTGCATAGCGCATTTTTGAGAGTCAAAAATGCCTTATCACAGTCTGGGCTCCAATGATAAAGAGAATGTTTCTTCAATAATCCTTGGAGAGGAGCAGCTATTTGAGCAAAGTTCCAAATAAATCTGCGATAATAACCTATAGTGCCTAAAAATTTACGGAGAGTTTCTAAATTATTAGGTTTGGGCTGTTGCATAATTGCAGCTACTTTTGCTGATTCAGTGGACAAACCTTTTTGGGACAAAAAGAAACCAAAGACTACATGTTGTTGCATACCAAAGAAACACTTTTTGGGGTTCATGCGAAAATTAACTCGAGCTAGGCGTTGAAATACAAGTTCTATCGCGACCAGGTGAGAGGGAAAGTCTTTACTATAGGGTATAATGTCATCAATATAAGAAACAGCGTGTGTGTATCTTAAAGTACCGAGAGTACGAGCAGCTAGCCGTTGAAAATAGGCGGGGGCATTTTTCAGACCAAAACATACACGTAAGTACATGTATAGTCCGAATTCAGTGACAATAGCAGTTAAATGCTGATCATCCGGGTGGATGAGGGCTTGGTAATAACCGCTAAATAAATCTAAAGGGGAAAAATACGCAGCATTTCGTAACTGAAAAAGCAAGTCATCAATCCTTGGGAGAGGGAAAATTTCGTCTATTGTGATTTTATTTAGTTTTTGAAAATCACAGACGAGTCGCCATTTACCTAATTTTTGGCGGACTAAAAATGCAGGGGTGGAATAATTGGAGTTTTCGCAGGGAACAATTATACCTGCTTGAATTAATTTGTCTAATTCTTGCTTTAAAATCTCACGCTCCGTGGTGCTCAAGCGATACGGTTTAGCTTGAACTGGAGTGTCAGAATTTAATTTAATTCTCATGGGGGGCAGGGTACAAACTTGAAGATCCATAAGCGTCCACGCAAATAAATATGAATATTTATTGAGGAGACTTATGATCGAGGCGCGTTCAGCTGGCCTTAATTTGGGATTAATATTTAATGATTGAATTTGTGCCGGAGTAAAAGGGGTAGGATTTTGAGGAATTACCGGAGCTGTGTTTAAGCTTTGGGTAAAATCATAGCGTTGAGCATGACCTAAAAGAGTATCAGCGGGAATAATCTGGGTAGATGTGGAAATGTTTGTGGCTAGCAAAACATTTTTCGCTGGGTTGATTACGGAGGAAAGATTACTTTGTATTGTTTTTCGATGAGTGGATGAGGGTTGAAAAATGTCGTGTGAGACGTGTGTAGTGGAGTAGTAGGTACATACATTTGGTGGCGAGGGGGAAGTTGTATAGTAAATAATGTTTTGACGGGAGAGGAACAGCCGCACTCAGACGAGCAAGTGGCGGAGTATGCATGCTTACGAAAGTAATGACATACGTGAGAGTTGTATAGGGAGTTGGAGTTCAGATGTATATGAAAGTCAAATTGTGTAATAAACTTACAGCCAAGAATGAGTGGAGGAGTGAGCGTTTCAAGGACATGGGCTTCTGTTGTGTAAAAGTAGTTATCAAGTTGGAACGTTAAGGAGGCTATATGGGACGTAGGAATGCGAGCTTTATCTGCTGTGATAACAAATCTTTGTGGGCAAGGAGTGATGACTGCACTGGAGGGGATGTGATTCTTTTGTATTAAATTATGAGAAGCTCCTGTATCAATTAATGCATCAATGGAGACATCATCAAAATAACACATGATATACGGGCACATTGATGAAGCGGGTGACAGATTTATTGTGGGTAAGTTATGGAGGGATATTGAAGATTCGCAAAGTGATTCTGGGGAGTTTGATTGTTTTGGGGCGGATTGGGATTGAATGAAATTTCCAATCTGTGGGCAGTTTGGTCGTTCCGGCGATTGTTGCCGTTGTTTTGTTGATTGTTGCGGAAGCCATTGTTGTTTCCGCGGAAATTGTTGTTCCGAAAGTTCGGGCGGGGACCCTGAACACGCTGGTTGGGCCCCCTCTGTTGGTTTCCCGAACGGCAGTCACGACTGATGTGACCGAACTTATTACAATTATAACATTGCATGCCTTTATGGGGGTTCTGAGCCTGTCCTCTATTATTGTTATTATTATTATTATTACCTCTGGGCTGATGGGGAACTGGTTGGTGAATGTTGCCGTGGTTACCGCGGTGATTATTATTATTATTATTATGGGAATTGCCGCGGCCATTGCCACGACCTCGTCCGCGGCCAGGGACAAAAGCAAAATTTGCTTGGGCATTAGGCGCATCGGACAAGGTAAGTTTTTGGATGGTTTCTTCCAAAGACTTAACTTTTGCAGCCATATCTGAAGGTCCAGCAGTTGTATCTGCAAATTCTCGTTGTTCGCAAAAACGAACGAGAGCAGCTATGCTCGTAAATGGAAAACCTGCCGCTGCAGATTTGTACTTGGGAAGGAGACCTTCCATTCCCCAAGCAACACGGTCAGGTTGACTCATGGTTGGGTCATAGCGAGTGCAAATACTATCAACATCATACAAAAATTTGGCACTCGTTTCATTGTCTTTTTGCTTACGGGAAATTAACTGATTTAGATAAACCTGTCGAGGCTTGGCATAGCGTTCACGGAGAGCCGTGAAGAATGTATCAATACTAACAATAGTGGGTGGAGCTAAGGCGAGTTGGGTTTGCAACCATTGAAAGGGGTCACGAGCTAATAAATTGGGAGTGTGTCCTTGGAGAGTGGGCCAATCCCATTGGTATTGGGCCACGACACGTTGAACGTCAATAATAAAATCATGAACATCATGAGTTGCGGGAAGGAATTGTTTAATCTTTTGAAAATCAACTATAGAATGGATGGGAGCAGTGTTGATGGTAACATTAACAGGGTTGGCAGCAGCAGCAGCAGCAGCCATATTGAAAAATTTTACTGTGCGAGGACGTTTATGAGGGTTTATTCGATAAAAATTTTGGCGTTTGCGGGCCTTGGAAATTTGCCGTTTTAAAGACGGAACAATGCGTGTGGGAGGAGTAACGAGCGAAAGAACTGGTAATGGTGGTGGTGGTGGTGGGGGTAAAGAAATCGGTGGAGGTGTACCTGGAGGGGTAGAATATTGTGGACTCGGAGTGCGTGGAGGTGAAGCTTGTGCGGGCGGAACTACTGGAGGAACTGGCGGTGTAGTTAAGATTGGAGGCGGTAACGGCTGAGGCTTGGGCTTTTTACTAGTGCTAGTGGTAGCTTTTGCTTTTGCTTTTGCTTGTTGTAAGACTTTTGCTAATTCAGAGGCGTCTTTTAAATCAGGGTCAGAATTTTTACGAGTGACTCTACTTGTAGAAGGTTTAGGGTCTGGTTTGGATGCTGAGGGCTTCTTTTTATCGGACATAAATTATAACGTAAGTATGTACGTACCGTGACGGTGGTTCATGGATATGAATCTTAACACTGTGTATTTACTATATAAAATTCCTCCTGGATGAGGTGGGACCGGTACTGAGCTCCGTGGCTTTCCGTTGAGTATACCCAAATCCTCAGGGCATCGGTCGGTGAAGCGCAGGTAAATCCGTCTGCCTTCCGTGGACAAGAAATAATAACCCCGTTTATCAATAAAAACTTACGAGGGGTTCTTCGACCGGTCACAGTCAATAACGGTTGACTCCTCTGGGGGCAGTCCCGAATGAGCTGTGCGTGTTGCAACGTCAAAAATGCAGGAATGTAACCTCTGCGTGGACAAAACTGTAAATCTCAAAACTTTTCACGAAAAATGACACGTTATTCAAACTTGCCTGGTAATAAAATCAATTCTTAAAGTAAATCGATTGTTTCCCAAGGGGAGTGATAATTGAGAGTAATTCGGGAGCATTGCCAGGGCAATAATATTGTGGCAATGTTTTACAAAGGCCACCATGTAAGAGTAGGTTATGGTCATACCATGAAATCCTAACTCCTGGGTTATTTACTTATGTAATTGTCAGGAAATTGTAAATAATTGGAAATCGTGCTGATGGAAGGAATGATTATGAATAAACGATTGATTGTGATTTTACATTAATCCGAAGACTAATTGCTTTTATTTATAATTGAAACCAAAAGGAAAGGGAAATGAAGATTAACAACTAAAAATAGGTGTTACTGGAATGACTCTCAGTTATTCACTGAAGAGTCTGGAAGAATCTTAAACTTAACAAGTGGCTACTTGAGCCTATTTTTACAATCTTAAGTCTAGACGTTACATCATAACGGATGTAACGGGACGTTGACACTCGTCGGCTTTAGCCGATGGGAAGTGCTTACTTTGCACCTTTACAATAAGTGTTTAAGTAACTTTGAACTGACTTAACCTAAGGTTGTGTATTTCACAACTTAATTAATTATTCATGTGAGACTTAACTAATTTATGTAATTTCTATATACATAACTAACAATATAACCATACGATGCATAATTACATACTTGACTACAGGAAAGTCGAGGAACTTATTTACAATTTGACTTCTTATTTTCCTCAAATTTTCCAAAGAATCCATAATAAATTCCTGTAAAGTGGCTTCTCTTGAGGCCTGCGGTTGCAATTAAATTTTCCGATATGCCTAAATATTTAAAAGGCAATCATGCAATAGCATTGGTATTCCCAAGTCATCTACTGGCAAAGGAGTAGCTCCTGGAGTCTTAATAAAGCTCCTGAAACTAAGACATAACAATAACAATAATTAAGCAATTGTTCCAAAACAAAATTCCTACAACCAAAAACTTCCTTTAAACTTCATAGTTCGATTTCAGAAATACAGTAGCAGCCTAACCAAGAATTTCACCGAACATGGGAAACAAGGCTTACTTTATTATTTTTGTCTGCGTATTCATACTACTTGTCATCAATATGAGCAGTACAGACGCCTTTGTTAGATTTGGGTAAGATATTATCCTCAAAAGCATGCATCCACACTATTCACCTACAAACGTATACCTTGCGTAATCGATTCCTGGCTTTAAACTTTAAAAATCTATATTCTAGCGGAACCCCGGGAAGAGGAAAACGTATCGTTGGTGTAACTTCCCCGAAGGGCAGTGGATGTGAATTCGGTCCAAGTTTGAACGGTCGTTGTTTTACGGGGCGTTTCGTTTCATCTGGTGAAAATTCAAATGAATCATTTGAATATTGAACCAAACGACTAAGTATAGGACTAATTCGGACAAGGTTATCTCTCAAAACAATGCCAAGTCAAGTACATTATTAAACTTCAAAGTATTTAAGATTAAAGTATACAGTTGATAATTTTTTCACGCATGGGTATTGAAGAATACATTAATATTATTCGGTTTTTACACGAAATATAGAAAGACTCGAAATGTATTTATTATTTTACACCGGATTCTTCCTCAAGTGTTTCAAAGGATCCATAATCAGTTGGTGTAATTGTTATTGGTATTGGGCTTCCTGGCTGCGGTTATTATTTTTTCCAAATGGATCTGTCTTCTCGCAGTTAAAAGGAAATGAAATGTGGTCATTAGTTGCTTTTTATAAGACATCCATATGAAAAGTAGGAGCTCCAGGAGTCACATTTTAACCTCTAAGATGAAATCATCCTGTGAAATGTGCATGATATTCGAATGTTATTTGGTATGATACATCGGATATTGTTTAATCAAGTATGTAAGATTATTCTTACTCTGCATTGTTGGAATGATATATAAACGAGAGTGAACTTGTATGAGGACACACAATAAGAATTATACATTTGTATTAGGTTACATTAGGTTGAGGAAATGGATTGAACTGCCGTTCAGTCCTCAGTTCTGATTTAACTCTTGACTCACAAGTAAACCCAAACTGTAATCTAAATTGTACCTATTTTCATATATATATTTGATCCCGTACTCATCTCACACCTTGCGAGTCCCATTCCCTTTAATAGTGTACATAAAAGACACACACACACTCATCTTCATATTATATCTTTAATTCCCCATCCCCATAACATAATTGTACTAGTACGTTGAATAATCTTTATATAATCGTCTATTATTGACATTAATCTTTATAAATCTACATTTTAGCGGACCTCATAATAATAGCATCGCCTAGGGGAAGTGCATATAATAGCCGTCGAAGTTTGAATGGGACTTGTGTTAAGGTCGTTTCATCCCGTGAAAATGTAACTTATTGAACCAAACGACTACAAATAGAACTAATTTCATTCCTTTGTTTTTTGATCCTCTAGGAATACGTTATATAGTAGACCATATATAACAGTTGCAATGAGATTCCAGTAGAAAATTCACTGAACAGATGCAACTAAAAAATGTCTACAAGCCCTTTTACTCGATCCTCTGCTGCTCTTCAAATTTTGGAAGCCAAAGTATCCACACATCTATTTTGCAATCTAGTACTTTCTGGATCAAATTACAAACTATGTCCCTTGATACATGTGCAATACGTACATATATCATTAGAAGATTTTACGTTGTGGTCCGCGTACAATGCGCAGATTTTCTCATACGCTGAATTTTTCATGCGCATTACTTTTAGATACGATTCCATTTATAGGACTTCGTCATTCACCAAAATTAACATTGGGCTGAATACGGAGTAAGGGATGTGCCACAAATGACGTCATCCAAAAATCTGGTAAATTACAACTGATTGACTGCATGATCATTCCCCGTCACAACGAAGACTGACTGACTGTATATGACGTCATATGTATATGTATACATGGGTATAGTATAATAATAATAGGGTGCTTTGATATTCCAACCTGCGCTAGTTTGCGAAAGGCTTGATTAATTGACAACAATTAATTGGCTTTGTTTACATTGTTTTCGTAGTTTCTTTTTAGCAATCGGTTATAACCGTAATAAAAGTAGAAGATTAACAATAAAGTCAAAGGTAATTTGAAGTGGGCCATTCATTCGGTCAATAATTTTAAAATAATGTAAAAAATACATTTTATATTTCTTTCAATCAACTTGCGCCTGTTTGCACCTTACATCTTCATATAAACAAAATCACAAAGGATCGAAGTCAGGTATTGTGTTAAACCAAGTGGGACAGAAAACGTAACTTGACAGGCAGAAGAACGTATATGTAGGTTTTATTTAAAAGAATTTTTAATTTAGAAAATTCGCTCAAATCGCATGAACTAGCTATTTGCAACATCCAGTCAATGGTGGGTTTATTACCTTACACTACTGGAAGAATGTTTAAAAATGTGTGTTTATATGTGACATATACTTTTCCAAGGTTAGATGGATGACCCTACCAACTTTAGAATCGTATTTGATATTATCGGCCTGCAATAAGAACCATTACGGTTTTTCACAGTTTGGTAAATGGTGACTGTGCCATCTGTCGATGATGCAGGTATTAGCATGTGTTTATATACGACACTTTCGATTTCCTTCGGTAAAAAATCTATTCAACAGACGGGTCTGTTTTTTTGAAAACGGCCACCCGTGAATGCAACTATTTTATAAAACACATTTATAGGGCTCAGTAGATGAAACGTTTGTTAAAAAAAATATCCAAACCTTTTTTTCGGTAAATCCGAATAGGAAGGTTGAAAACCCGAAAACTTCAATAATTCTTTGTAGCTATACCGATTTAAATATTAAAAATTGGGCTATCTCAAACACATTGTCTAATCAACTACTACACTCATAATTGTTTTTGGTAACGTTGAATCCAAATTTCGAAATTTCGGAATTATTTTTGACTGCCGGCACACGCAAATGTGCACTTTTTAAAAACTCTAAACTCAAGGTACGCACGAAACTTACATTTAAATTTTTTTTAAAGTGCACATTTGCGTGTGCCGGCAGTCAAATCGGGGAAACTCCGGCACGGGTAATTAATATACATACCTAGTTAAGGCTTTGTGCACATATCACCATGCACGCATGGATTGTATGTGTATAAATGCAGCCAGCATGCAAGCATGGCTTTCTCGCTGTAGTGGACGAGGAGTGGAGGTTCCTGCCAACGTAATATAAGGGCAGCGCCTTCGCCGTAAACAGAAAGCCCTATCACGCTCCATTCTTTGGGACCGTGTCGCAGCTCAACTAGTCCCAAATTATTTTTTTAATAATTTGGAATTGGTTTGTTATAGCCCAATAATATTTGGCCTCAATATTACCCACACTATTTTAAATTTATGTATGTACATTGTATGTACATACTCAAAAAAATGTTTCACTATGGGAATGGCTGTATTGAAAAAAACAGACCCAGACGTTATTTGTTAGAAGATCAGCTCAGTCGTATGATGTGAGGAAATTTAAACAACATATGTACACAACTGCTTATAGATACTTCTCCGACAGATGACGCAGTCCATATTTTTTCGTATAACTTTTAATTGAGAAGTACCAAGATGCGTCAATAAATCCGCACACATTTAAAATTAAAATGGTTATAGCACACTTTTAATTCACCTGTATTTAAATTGTGTTGAAATTGTCTGCTTTAAAAAACTAACGTCAGTTACTCTGTACCTTATATTACTTATCGATATAACTCTGTGACTTTGCGAAATAGGGACAGTACTAATGATTTTGGGTGCTGAAGTCGTTATTTAAGCTTAATCCGTACGGGATTTTATGTAAGAGTTACACAGGGTCTGGGTTAAATAGGTGCAGAAAATGATGTCATGTTATGAAGAAATGACTGACTGAGTACATCATGTTAAATCATACACGGGAAATATGACTGACTGACTAAATGCATGACGTCATTTGTGGCATATCCCTAATGAATGGCTAGATACTGGACAGTGCTCGGCACGGGTACGAAAAATCGGTACCTGTACCCGTATCCGTACCCGAAGAGCGGGTATTGCAATATCTGGTATCTATACCCGTACCCATACCCGAGTATCCGGGTACAAATTTATCATACCCGTACCCGCAATGCAATCTCAAATCATGTACCTGTACCCGCATTGTAGCCGTACCCGAAAAATACTCGAAAATTGAACCCGTACTCGGGTATCTCAGTGTCGTACCCGTACTCGTACCCGAGTACTTTATATAGATTTGTCTAAATATAATACACAGTACGTTATGTAATAATGTGCATATAACACCTTACAATTAGTGTGTAATTTTGACTGGCAAGAGCGGTATTTGATAATATTTTCAGAGTAGAAAAACTAGAAGCGTTTTTGATTAGAAATAAAATTAACTTGCAGGTCCATCAAAATTTGAAACACAGAAGTGTTTAAAAATCAAAAGTGGAATGAAATAGGTGAAGATGTTTAAAGCAAATTGAATTACTACATATAATCACGTATTTTCGTATGCCACACATGGAATAAGTAATTACAATTTGTAGAACATTTCCATCATCAGCATATGAGTACAGGCAAAATAAATATTGCACTTCCCAATATTCTCAACTTGCTTCTAAAATTTTGTCACGGTATTTTGTCTAAAGGAGTGCTTCTAAATATTTAGCTCGTTATTAAATTTTCAAAAGTAAAATACCCTCTGCTGTATTTGTAAAATTAACGGCCCTTCAATTACCAAACAGGTTCCTAGGCTAATAAACGTGGAAAAGTTAAGACAGATGAGAAAAACAAGCGATTTCTAAATTTAAGTTATTTCAAAACAAGTGTAAAACAGAACAGCAAACCTGTAAGCAAAATAGAAAAAGTATTTACTTTCTTGACCGCTGTATGATTTTGAACTACAAGTATGGAACTAATTTTGAAAAATCTGGAAGACATTACAAAGTAGAGAAGTCAAATATTTGCTTCGTTTGATTGTTGTACGTGCATTTTTCTACATAGAGATAAGCGACATGCAGTTTTTGCTTGGGGCTTGCGAACTCGACTTTTCCCTTCTTAATTTATTCGACCTTTTTCACAAATTTCTCATCTCAATAGCATTGTCTACAAATAACTCATTAATATCTTGCTACAAACATCCGCCTTAGCCTAATTAACTACTAATAACAAAAACTTGGCATCCAGCTCATCAGAACCCTAATTTGTAAATTGTATTCACTATGGCTAATGAGGTATCATATACGTGTGTCACACAGACTCTTTATGTAATTACCGACAAAATACTGCATTACGAAGACGTTTTGTACAAACTAAGTGGATCCTAGTCTCCACTTTTGTCCAATTTAGTTATTATTCTTCGTTATTATTATTATTATTCGACTTTACGTTTCCGTTTATTTATTTATACTTCCTAAAACGTTTCCCTGGCAGCATATATTTTAACTACACAGTCCAAAATATATGTGTATACTGTAGGTTATAAGGTTAAAAGAGTATTAACAATAAGCTATGTGTTCAAAAACACTAAAAATACCAACAGAAGCTTCCAACGTACGGGCATGATGGCATAAAACTCGCATAAAACAAAAATATCTCAATTCTCAACGTATCCTAATACTCGGGTACAATGGTCGCGGGTACGAGTAAATGAACACATTATACCCGTACCAAGTGGGTATATACCCATTTTCATTTCCTTGTACTCGTACCCATACCCGTATCCGTGCCCGAAATTTTGAGTACACCAAAGTGTACTCGGGTAGTACCCGGAATTGTTCGGGTATACAAAATCGGTACCCGGGTAGTACCCATACCCGTACCCATACCCGTTTACCCGAGTATTACCCATACCCATGCCGAGCACTGATACTGGATGATTCTTTATTACCCAAATAATTTTTCCTTACATATAAAAACTTGAGAATTACTTAGAAATAAGCTCGCTCGTCATTTTTAATTGATCCCAGGCAGCACAAGTACGTTCACAATACGAGTATAAGCCGTTTACGGAATAAACAGTAAACGCTTATACAACGCCGGGCATTGGTTTCTGTTTCGCTTAATACACGTATATTCAACGTTGAAATGTCCGCTTTGTCCGATATCCTCAACATGGAAGTGATATGTTGAAAGCACGTTGAATGTAAACGTATATTCGGCGTAATTATGGGCACGGTAAATATCCCGGGTTCGCCGGGTTAATCTAATAATTATTTTATTGATATGGCGCTAAAATTTGAAATAATTTGTGGGGACGCCAAAATGTATTCAATAGTTCAAATTCAGTTCAAATTTTAATAGTTTATTTTACAAAGTTTAACTGGAATAACAACGAATTTTACAGGTTACAAAAACGTGGTAAAATTGCGTCAGTTCACACCAGCACTACACAACTGCACCTTTTAGTCCTGCAAGTTTCAGAACAGAGATGGTTAAAAAACACAAGACGTTACGTCATAAGATGAAAAGTTGCAATTATTGTAAGTATATATTTCATTGGATTTATTCGTAGTAATTGTAGCAGCTTACTTTAGTCTTGCGAGAGCATTCTTCAGCCAATCCTTGCTGGTTATTTCAAAGGTGCTTCTTGTGCATTCGGGGTAATTGAGCTTCATAGCAGCTGTGAAAAATTATGCATTAAGCAACAATCATTTTTGATCATATGTACCCCAGAAGTATGAAATGGATGTAAAATGCAGCAGTGTACCTTAAACAACGTCAGTAGTATAATAATTCTTGACTCCACATTTGACTTCCCTTGCATCCCATTTGTAATCCCTAAGCGACCTTATTAGTCAAAAAGGCCCCCATGTTCGCCTGGTACAGTCTTCGGCTTTTGATTCCCCAATGACCGAAATAAGGCGAACCTAAAAATGTGACTGTGTAAATTATTTGTAATAATAATTTACCAGCTATATGTTCCGGCTGTAGAGTGCACTTACATGATACTAGGGTTTGGGTTGAGGGATAACCGGGTTTAATGAAGCTGGCGGTGCTTTTGAGGATGATTTTCTGGGTGTAAAATTACAATTTCCACTTTGCAATTTGGTTGATGCTGGACATTAAAATTATTTCCCTTCTTGATTTCGAGTCGCTTAAACCACCCACAACTTTTAGTCCAATTTGGGGCTAATTTGTGCTGATTCGGATTGGCTGAACATTGACGGGTATTCCTTAATAGGCGCTGCTTTTGTAGAAACTGGTCAAATAAAAAGTCCCTAGTAAAATATTATATTATAAATAAATAAATATAGCTATTGCAAATTGGATTTAATTGCTCGTATACTCCCGTACGAAGTTTCGAATCGTGTAATCTTGGGTGCCGTAATGTCCGACTCACTTCCAATATCCGACATTACTTCGGCTCTACGTGGACCCGATCTCTCCTTTCATATGTAATCTACACAAAATACATTAATAGCTTTGAAATGCAATAATGTTTATATGGTCACATAATCTAATTGTAATAATAAATATTGCAGTATCTGTCGACTATCACTACACCAAAATATTTCAAACACACGTTATTCCTTTTAATTTCAACTTTCTATTGTTTCAAGGAATCGTCCGGAGGCGTACAAGTCCGACTTACCTTCGTAGTTTTAGAAGGGTCCCGAAATTTTCACCCGAAATTGTCCTGGGACTCCTTGGATATCTAAGTGCTTGGAAAAACGTTCACTTCGTCAGTCTTTAGAAAACGGAACAAGCTATTATTTCTCTTTAAAGCAAGTTGGGGAGACAATAAAATGTGGCAATTAGCTTTGAATGGTAACCTCATATATTTTGATCTGACAGTATTAAATGGTCAGAAACTCCAGGAGGAGCAACTTGGGTTTTGATTAAATAGTTTTAATGACTTACCTGCTTTTAATTGCTGTAAGAAACCTGAAAAATTGTTCTCATGCTGACTATTTCCATTGGCATCGACCGCCATTTGTAACTCCTATAACAGCATGAAGCATGGAATCGTTAACCTTCAAATGTACACTTGCGCATGCGCCTTTGTGTAACGTTTTGCCCATTAGTATTTTAAACGTAAGCTCGTAGCTGTTTAATAAACGTGTAGCTTGGTTCGTTTTGGAAACGTTATTTTTACGGCTGAAATATATGTATACCAAAAATACACCATTAGTAAACGTTTTACGTCTATGGTGTGCTGCTTGGGATTAGTCCCAAACACGAACTTGACACATTTTACAATTATGCTTATACTGTAGCTGAATTGTAATTTTGTGGAATATTTTGTCGTCATTTAGATCTTAGCTCAAAGTCGAACCTCACTTCTAATTTAATTTCCATGAAAAGTACTTGAAGCACCCAGTCAGAATAATAATTGTTTCATTTATTATTCTTAAGGGGAATAAAAACTATTAGTAGTATGTCCCTAAAATAACTAATCAATGAAGCAATTGTAATGCCATTAAGCAAATTTATGTCACGGCAATAAAGTACGTCCACTTACTAATCAACAATTTTCTAAGAGAGACACCCAGGGAATGACTTCAGAATTATTTCCAAGAACTTGTTCAGTTTCGTCCCATCCCACACCCGGTTAACCTCGCGCCATAAATTACAACATTTTACACAATGAATACAAACTAGTAGTAGTGACAGTACATTGTGTTTTAGAATCTGGAAAACTCGACTAAAATGCTTGTGTTAGAAATTTTATATTATTTAAATATAGTTTACGGTTTATTAGCTCACGCCAATCACTGCCTCTCTATGAGACCAATGGAAAAAGTAAATTTGCAACCAATTATGGACGAGCTCCAAAATTGTATTGTATTCATCTTTCAAGTGGGAACAACCATTGACTACAGTAAAATCCAGGTACCATTTGTGTTGACTGTTTGCCCTTTGGAGCAGCTCGTGCTGAGGTACAATTCCACCATTCACCATTCTTTATTTGAATCGGTAACTCCTGTCCGACCCAAAATTTACCATCCAGGGAATAATTTCAAGCTGACAAATTTAGTCTGCAATGCTACATTCATTACAGCAGGGGAATTTACCCGAGCATCAAAATTCAAATCTTCTTCCGATGAAAGTGAGTTTATCAATGCCGTTTTTTTGGTATTACTTCTCCCAAGCAAAACTAACCCGATTGCTAATGATTGTGACCCATAATTCAAGGGTCACAGAATTTGTCATGAACGTGTTTCTGAAAATCCGACAGGACATGTTTCATGCTCAAATTTTCGTTTTATTTCCGGAAGTTGAGACACGCAAAGAAAAATATTCCGGCTATTACGCTTGTTGGTTTTACGACACATGTATGATTGAGTTCAGCTGCTCTTGCACTGGCTGCTTAGGATCAATGCGGCAAGTTTTTAATGTTGTTACAAATTTTGGGAGAAAAATAAAACTTGGGAAGAATTGGATAACAGGTCAAACCCGAACACCTCAATTCTACCTGGGGAGTCCACTTCAACGGAAGAAATTTTCGACGCTTCATCAAACTCTAGATTTTTTCTTATTTGAGTATCTCGACTCAAATTTTACTCTGGCGCGGCGCTCCCGTCGGATTCGGCCCGTACGTTTACCCTCAATTGATTTGAAATACAGAATATCTCCTCCTATAAGCCCTGAAATTTTCGGAATTGAAATTGTTCCAGTCTCCTACAGATCAGGGTTTAATTTTATTACCTCGGACGCTGTTACAGGAAAGCAAGTCGAGATTAGTTTGTACACAAATCCGTTAGAGCTCCCCGTTTGGCTGTCGTTAGTAGGTGCCATTATCTTAGTAGCCGGAGTGTTGTCCCTAGAAAAGTTATCCTTTGGTTTAAGGAAAACATTTTCGAACGTTACATTTGACCTATTTGCTGCGTTGGTGGAGCAAGAATGGAAAGCGGGGGAAATTAATTCGGACACGTTCAAGGGTAAGCTAAGACTTTTGATCGTCATTAGTTGGCTCCTGACAGGCATTATCATTTCCAATGGCTACAAGGGTTTGCTCAAAACGGCATTCGCAACTCAAAATGAATTCACTACGAGATGGCAGCGCTTGGATCAAATTCAAAATTTTATTTGGTACCTGCCCGCGGGGCACTTGCTCCACGATTCCATCCGATATATGAATAATCGCGATGATGACACTCCTTGGAACGTCTGTAGCCAGGATTGGGTGAAAATTATACTCAGCAAGCGTGCAGGCGACAGCATTATTTTGGAGTCAAGGGATAAGACTCCAGAGGTAAAGAAAACTATGGAGCACGTCCGTCCGGAACAGTTCCGATGTGTTGTAGACGAAGAATTGGACTTAGTCATTGAAAGGAACCTGACAACGGAGGGAACTGCACTTGTAGTACACTCGTTTACTTTCGATTACTTTTGGGAGAGGGTTAAGACCGTTATGGAAAAAAAACTTCTCAAATTTGCTCACAATGCAAAATTTAGAGATCCATTTTTGAGAAAGCCAGTTTATGTTTACATTTACAACCCAATGGTTGAGGAATACAATTACGTTCGGAAAAGGGCGAGCGTCATGATGAGCAGCGGATTGTTTTGGCTCTGGGAAAAATGGGACCAAATACGGTTCCCGAAAAGGATTCCTAAAGTCAAGCGCCAGCCGGAAATATGGAGAATAAAGGCATTGTCAATGGACAGCTCCATAATCCTCGTGCTGTATGCGTTGATCTGGGGCTCCTTGACCTGTGGTTTGATTTTCATCTTAGAGTTCGGATACTTTTTTTGTTTTGGAGCATTTGTTAGGCTTGAATAGAATCAATTCTCTCGGGGTAATGGGGACAGCACAACACAATACAGTTACACGCCTTTGATGTACTTCGGGGCACTTCGTCCTCTATTAGGGAATTAACACCTTTCAATTGACGTTAATCCCAGAATATCTTTAAGAGCGAATGGAAACAACTACAATCATAACTCTGCACTTGAAAGTATCTAATTGATATAGTAAGGCTAGAGAGATTAAATGAAGATTTTTAGAGGAAGGATTTTTAGTATAAATACCTGTACAGGGCTCTAATAAAGTAATAATTACATTAATTATTAATGTTTCATGGTTGAACCTGCGGCCAGTGTTATTCTAAAGCTAATTATGATATGCATTTCGATTTGATTATACAATTTAAAAATATGACTATAAAAAAATGCTGAGGCTAGCTGAAGTTCAAAAATTTTAAATGATCTTCTTGACCCCAAAAATTGTTAACATAAGCAAGGTCTTACTGGTTCTGAATGGGTTTCAGTATGAAGGAACCAAAGTAGGCTACATAATAGATCCAACTGTCAGTTGGGAAAAAAATATCATGAAAAAAAAAACAGATTTATCAACCTTGTGTTCCTTTCTTTAAGCAGAAATACAATTTAAAAACCATTGAAGTTATTGGACTATTAATCGGAGCTCGTGGAACTATTTTTGAACATTTTCAACAATTTAGACAACGATTTAATTTATCTAAGGAGCTTATAAATGTTATTATTACCACAATTCGTGGATCTTATAGGATAGAACTTCATCACTTGTACAATTAGTATATTTATGTCCAAGTTTATAACAAATATTTTTTGTTAAAAAATGCTTGAAATCATTAAAAAAATTATCATTAAAAAAGAGGAAGTAGAAGTTGAACAGGAAGCAGCACATTTTTTTTGCTCCAGATTTAGGGGTTTGTATGGAGAAGATGGAGTGTGTTATCATTAATCATATATTGGGTCTATACAAATAAGACATGTAGAATACGAATTTTGAATTACTTTTGGGGTACAATTTCACCTTTTGGTGGTACAAGGGGATTTTAGAATTATTTGGGTATTCTTAATTATATTTATGGCAGAATATTAGGAGGGTTGGTGTTTTTTTTTAAAAAAAAAAAGATAATTTTTTTAAATAAGAAAGAAAGAGAAAAATTAAACCAGTTTCTTAAAAAAATGACAAAAAAAGTTAAAACGAAAATCACTACAACTAGAAACGAAGAAACAGAGTGCCCTCACTGTCATGGAATGTACAAAGGCCTTGGAATACACATTGCTAAAAGACACAAAGATGTGGCCCGTCAGAATATAATCGCAAGTTATCAACCTTCTGAAATTGAAACTATAGAAAATACAAATTCAGATCATCATGATGATATTGTCAAACAGCTTGATTTAAAAATGAATGAATACAATGTGGAATTATCTCACATGATTGAAGTTAAACCAACCCTTGTGGCATTCTCCAAACTTGTTGACACAATTTCAATTACATTGCGTGACTCCATTAACGTGTTACCTGGTCCAAAACATCCAGCCATCAAATATTATCAAGCAAGAAAAAATAATGCTATTTTTCTAAATTCTCAAGAGACCTATGAAAATCAATCAAATCCAATGAGAAAGTCGAAGAGAAAACGTGATCTTAATCAAGCTAAATACAATCATGATTTGATGCAACATCTTTACACAAATTCAAGGAAGAAGGCTGTTCAGATGGTAATGCAAAGTACGATGAGGTTACCAAGTTGTTCAATACCACAAGACCAAATATTTCAGCATTATAGTCAAAGATGGAGCCTTAGTAATGATAAGATTTTAGATGAATATGGTCCAACAGTAGCAGACAATGATCAAGAATTGGCGAATCAGGATGATGATATTTCAGAGGATGAAGTTGTTAGTTCATTAAAAGGTATCAATCATGATACATCTCCCGGACTGGATAGAGTAACAATTCGAAGCATAAGAATTATTAGCTGCAAGAAGGTTATTGCTACGATTGCCAACATTATGCTAAAATGGAATTTAGTTCCCGAATCATTTCGAAGAGCTCGCACAGTTTTAATTCCAAAGAAGGGTGACTTGAAGGAAATTACTAATTGGAGACCTATATCAATTTGCTCAATATTACGAAGAATTATAGAACGAATATTTGAAAAGCGTTTGAGATCATTTGTACATTTAAATGAAAACCAGAGAGGATTCACAAATATACCGGGATGTCATATTAATACAACAATCATCAATGGAATTCTTCTAAAGGCCAAACTGGAAAAATCTTCATGTTGTATTTTATTTTTTGATGTAAACAAGGCTTTTGAAGAAAGTAGTCATAATCATATTTGTCAATGCTATGATCACACTTTGATTCCATCAAGACTGCGAGAAATATCAAAATCTTTACTAAGAGGCAACTCTACGCAAATTCAAACTCAGAAAGGATTGTCAAAACCTATAGATGTCAACAAAGGAGTATTTCAAGGTTTGCCCAAGTCGCCATTAGAATTCAATATGTCGGTAGATCATATCCATAAAGAATTATCAGAACATGAAATTACTAATGCATATGGATTTGAAATTCATCCTAACATTCCTAAAGTGACAAATGTGGGATTTGCTGATGACTTGGCTGTGATATCGGAATCTGTAGAAGGAGCATGTGAGTTGGGGAAAATAGCTTTACTGAATATGGACAAAGTTGGATACAGTTCGAATTCATCAAAATGTAAATCAATCAATATAGTGAATGGGGAATTATGTGAGGATGACATAATCATTGATGCAAATTTTATAATACCATCAATTCGGAAAGATGAAACCATCAAATATCTTGGTGTTAATTTCAATAATGAAATTATTTTTGATTTCGCTGGTACAATGAAAAATTTTGGCAAAGATTTGCAAAACTTAGTGAGCACACAAATGCTCCGGCCAGATCAGAAGTTATCCATCATCAATCAATACATCTGGCCAACACTTATTTATCCCTTACAATGTGCTCCCATGAACAAAATTCCAAAGCGTTTTCTATTGGACTTGAATAACGTATTAACTAAGTCTATAAAAGAAATTGTTGGTCTTCCCGATGATGTTCCGACTTCAATGCTTTACACCTCAAGAAGTTTACGAGGATTGCATATGTTTAATGCTCAATGGGAAGTGTTTTTACAGCATTATAATATTTGTGTGGCATTAGTGAATTCCAAGGTTAGTGCTATTCCCTATGTTCGCAACTGCTTTGCTGAAATGGAGGAATGTAGGAATGCATTAGGAATAAGCACTGAAGATATGATTTCTTGGAGGATTTTAATTTCAAAGTCAAAAACTAAAATAAAAATTACTAAAATGATGCGAGATAAATTAAGAAAACAACAATACGACGAATGGTGCAGTAAACTACATCGTGGTGCTGGAGTTGTGACGTACCAAGAATGCACTTTTGGAAATAAGCTTATTTTACATAAGCAAGGCCTTACTGGTTCTGAATGGATTTCAGTATTGAAAATGTCAACTAATGTTTTCCCTGTAAGAGATCTTCCCGGTAGGAGTCAGGACGGTTCCCGATGCAGACATAATGGATGCTTTCGGAGAGAAACCCTTGCGCACGTCCTTGGTTCCTGTGATAAGGGCAGTCTTTTACGCAACAACAGGCATAATGATATTAGGTCAATAATTGCAAAATATCTGAGAGACAGCAAGCAATGGATGGTGGTCGAAGAAGTACATTGTATTGGAGAGAATGATTCTACTAGACGAATTGACATTTTATGTTTTAATGAAGTAACCAAAGTAGGTTACATAATAGACCCAACTGTTAGATGGGAAAAAGATAGAAATCAACCAATGGAAGTGGATCATGAAAAGAAGCAGATTTATCAACCTTGTGTTCCTTTCTTTAAGCAGAAATACAATTTGAAAACTATTGAAGTTATTGGACTATTAATTGGAGCTCGTGGAACTATTTTTGAACATTTTGAACAATTTAGACAACGATTTAATTTATCTAAACAGCTTATAAACGATGTAATTATTACCACAATTCGTGGATCTTACAGGATAGCATTTCATCACTTGTACAATTAGTATGTTTATAACCAAGTTTATAACAAATATTTTTTGTGTTAAAAATGTTTGAAATTAGTATGTACTGTGTCGTAAGGCAAATACTATTGTGGTATCAGTGAAATAAATTATTTCTTTCTCTCTCTACTGTGTCGTAAGGCCAATATAATTGTCGTATCAGTGAAATAAATTATTTCTCTCTCTCTCTCTCTCTCTCTCACTCGCTCTCTCTCTCTCTCTCTCTCTCACTCTCACTCTATTTAGGTATACGTACGTGAAAAATATTTATTAAGCTTAAACCTTGTAAAACAGTGTAGAGTTAAATACAAACATGCAAATCAAATGGACTCTTCAAAAATAAGCTATTAAGTTTATATTTGCACAGACTTCCGTAAACATTGAACGAATTTTCCCATCATTTATCGAACATAAACAACTATAATTTATTATACGTAATCTGTTTAAAAATCTATCACATTCAAATGACCAGGAACATACATTGGAGTGTATAAGTACATAAAATTCTAGCCTGCATATCATTCTATTACTACTTGTATGTTATTATACATTAATTGCACCACTGGCAATGAGTGCATTATATTTAGCCTAATTTCTGTCTTTATTATTCTGAGTACAAAATAAAATTAAAATTAAAGCTCCAAGCTCAAACACTGGGTAAAGCGTAACATTAAAAGAGTAAATCTCCTGTAATAATTACACAATTTAATCTCAAAAACCTATTTATTTGGCACCAAAAAGCCTCTGAATCTCATCTAAACTTTTCCCTTTGGTCTCTGGCACCACCAGAAGGCAGAAGACGAAACCGAAGAAGCACCAACCGCTGAACATCCAATAGCAGCCCGCAGGCGTGAGTCCATTCAACATTTGGGTAAAGAATTTCGTGATTAAAAAGGCGAGTCCCCAGCAGAAAGCCGTGGCAATTGAGGACAACATTCCTTTCACATGCGGAGGTAAAAGTTCCCCCTGGAACCATACAAATTACGTGAAAATATATAAATAAATTGTACATTTTTATTTTTGCACGTAATAAATTATACTATTTATACGCGTGTAAATTACATTATCGTCCGATTATAGTATTTCAAATTTAATATTATTTGAATGATTCTTACCATCATTGTCCAAGGGAGAGGACCGGATCCCAAGTTGTAAGCCACCATGTAAAGAAGCAAGCTCGTCAGAGGGAGCCAGCCCAAGCTTGATGCCTTCTCCGGATCATTTTCTTTAATGTAAAAGTAGACCCCAAGGACCAGTAGGCAAACTGCCATGCCCAATTCAGAAATCATAAGGAGAAGTTTCCGTCCGGCTCGTTCCACGAGGATGGTACTCAGGAAGGCAAAGATCACTTGAACAACAGCCACCATGATGGCGGACGTATCCTCAGCTATCCCTGTCCCTGCATCTCGGAAGATCGCCACACAGTAGAATAGGACTGCATTGATTCCTCCGAACTGCTGGAGGAACATCAGCATCAAACTAATTCCCGTGGGTTTGAGGATAGGGCCAGCGAGCAAATCTTGGAAGGATGCGGATTGGGAGTTGGAGTCATCAATACTGGTCTGGATCTGAAATTGTATAGAAGTCGGGCGTTTTTGATTCATTGGATTCTCAGATATTGTTTGTAAATTTTGACCAATTTTGTGATTGAATTGGATTTTTGAAAAGATATTCAATAATAATTACGATTTTAATTTCCGGATCAATCTGATCCAAAGAATCAGCTCCTCTCAAGCGCTTCAAGGCCTCTCGGGCCTCCTTATCCCTCCCTTTAGAAAGTAAATAACGAGGGGATTCCGGCTGGAAAAACATTCCCACACCAAAAATGATCGGAACGACTGCACACACTATGCTCAAATTCGACCAAGATAGCCCTGCTCCAACACAATATCTGCAATAGGGAAATTCCTATTATATATGGATTAATATAATGCTATCGTAAAAACAATTTCCATTAAATATTTTCTTAGACATTTTCCACGGAGATTATAATCCCGTGTGTTAATTTCGTTATAAATACAATAATGTGATAATTTACATGAATATTATGTAATAATTTGTCCTTACGAAAATAAAATTCCCAGTACAATAAACAAAGCCAAAGTATTGCTCAGAAGTCCTCTCAAACGATCCTCCGCTATCTCACTCACGTAGACAGGCACAATGAGGCAGAAGGAACCCCCACACAGTCCTGTACACGTTATAATATATTGATGCAATTAAGAATTTTTGAAATAAAAAGTTTCAATGTCATTTCTGCACTTTTCCAATCTTTGGAGAACAATTTGCCTCAGATATAGAAGTATGCCCTTGAATTGGGAAAAATTGTGGGGGACAGTAGTAAACAAATATTTTTCCCTGTGTTAACAAATGTGTGTTCTATGCGTCTAAGGTAAGGGACTAAATTACACAAATGTCAGTGAACATACCTGTAATGAACCGTCCCACAAGTATAACAGCGGCGCTTGGAGCAAAAGCAATGATAAACCAGCCGGCAATGAAAGGGGGTGCAAGAATAATCATTGTCCATTTCCTCCCGAAAAAATCCACCATGAATCCCGCGAGGAATCCAGCAAAACAACATCCAAGCTGAAATGAAATCCGTCTAATTAAACTAACCCTGTAAAATTATTTACTCTTGATATGATCGCTTGTGATGGATCCCTTAAACCGAGATTTCCTCTGTACATTTGGAGAAAAAAAAATTTATTTTTATTTTGCGTAATACCGGAGTTGTTGACCCAATCCACGTGGCCATTTCAGAGTCAGCGGTTAAATTGTTGAAATCCCGACGTTCCTCCATGTTGGGCACGGCCGGGGACGCCCATCCTAAGGCCGTTCCCAGAGCGAATGCCCCCATCGTGGCTGTAATTTTTGACGAACATTCATTACAAAACCGTTTCCTCTTAAATCTCGGAAATATCTTTCTATTCTTGAAATTCCGCGAAAATTTTAAAAAGAAAAATACCCGTCAAGGCAGCAAAGTACTGGGGACCCGTTTTGGCCTCAAATTTAGGCACCCCCATTAAACTGGACTTGACGTCCCCAAGTTCGGACTTCTCATTCATTTTAGCCCGATATCAGTTTGAAGACACTTTTAGGTGAAAATAAATATTGTAGTGAGATTTAGTAATTATTACTGTTGTTCTGCGTATAGATACAACAGTCCGGTTCCCCAATTGCCTAGGGATTAATTTACTGGACACACATGAACAATCGAGGATGGAGTCAAACTAGCTCCTTTCTTGATCCGCCAACTGACACAATTACGGAGACCTTGGCAATTGACAAAATGAGTCCCAACGTATAGCTAGAATAATTGAATCGACTGAGTGATAACATCAAAGGAAAACGCACATCACCATATGTTTAATCATGACCTAACTTACTCCGAAGGACGTTCGACCACTGGGATTGCCTAATTGAATTCCACTTGAAAACATCAATATCACTTGAAAACATCAATATGGGAAAAAATACGATATGGGCAAATTGAAAACTGATTAGGTGTAGAAACTTGTAGCCCAGACTCGACACTCGCTGCTGAAGGATTTCTGGGAGTTGAATATCTGGGGGGATATGCTTTAACATATAAAATGTCATGCTGACAGCAAAAAAACCTTAAAAATTCGCATGTTATCACTTGTTGACAGTTTCCATTGAGTTGCTATTTTTCTGCTGGATCATTAGGACAGGGCAGGATGACACTCTTGAGATATAATTTGGTGATTATACACATGGAAAGTATGTACTTTTTTGCACTGTATTTTTACAGTCTACTCTCTTTATAAGAGCGCTACAATAGCACGTATAACGTTGACGTTGTATTCGCAAGCTTTTATAAAAGAAATTAATACTGGGGTAATCGACGACAATATTTTTGTCTCTTTGGGTATATAACGCTCTTGTAGGGATAGCTCATATAGGAAGATTGCACAGTGTAATTTCAACTTACAAAATAAACTTGCATTTATTTATGGACCAGACAAACACTTTTGAGTAAACTGGGATTCATGCATGCCTGTGAAGGGAATTGTTGAAATTCAATTATGTGTAACGACGTCAGCAATCATATAGACAATTAATTTCTGTGATTTTGCAGTCCCTGGAAATAAATTCTTCTGGGTCTAAAGGGGGCCGAAGAATTGTGGGCCCTAAAATTTCCCGCAGCTTTTATTTGCTCTCTTCTTTATTAGTTGAAACTTTCAGATAAAAACTATGTTAAGGAACTAGTGTGTTTACGTGGAATTGCTAAATAAGTAATTATTTATAGATAAAAATATCATAATAACTACAAGCACACACTTAAAAGGTTCCACCATTAGGAATAAACGTGACTCTGTCAATTGCTGTGTTTACGCTCCGTGAAAACGTGATTATGCTTTGTGCAAACTTGTCAAGTGCCATAATTTGTGTAATTAGATCATACTTTCTAGGAAAGCACAAATAGACTGAAGATAGCTCTGGGAGACATCATAGGAGGTTGTTACGGTTGATTTGCATACATTGCTAAAAAATCACAGGAAACACTTTTTCTCCGGATTTAAGCATCGTCGGTGAATTTTAAGAGATTTTTATTAAGAGAGAGAGCGAAGGACAAAAATACGTATTTGTAATTATTTTGGACATCTGTTGTCGAAGATTTGTAATCATTAGACTAGTTAATTGATTCTGATTACAGAATTCCGGTTTTTCTGCTAACAATGAATATGCACATGGTTCTTGTACATATCTGGTATCAGAAAATTCTTGCGTTGCGAATTAAAAAGGATTCGTTAATGTCCAGATGTGAAGGAAAATTGTAAAGGCATATCAATACGTAAATTAATTTGAGTCAGCAAATGTCTGGATTGGGAAATTGCATCCATGAGCAATTTTGAGTCCTAACTCATAATCAGCGTAATCGTGGAACAAATGCTTTGTACGGATTTTATTTTATCACTGAATTGATACACCCGGTTCGATTTGTTTATGTGAACAGCTGTCTCTATAATTTCGTTTCGGGCTGTTCACACAATTACACTTACTATTACACGCGCTGGATTTTGAAATACGTTGTTAGAAACAGTGACCAAAATCATTTGTGACCCCTTCCATAGCCCACATGAAGGAAATGACTCTTGAAATATTTGATTAATTTAGTGCTTTGTGCATTTCGAAATAAAGTACCAGATCCCTGGGACTAAAAAATTTCATAACCGCTGGAATAGATAAAATAAATGTAATCTCAGGGAGCTAAAGACAGCTTAAGTTAAATGTTACACATTTTTTCTTGCAAATCTACAACTTACTCCTGTGGTGGTCCTCCCCATGTTTTTGTCATGTCAGATGCATACAACATACAGTGATAAGTAATACACAGTGTCAGAAATGGATTGTCTCCCTTTAGCCTGCACAAAGGACAGCAGTGAACAAATTTTAAATTCTTCTATGACTGAGCAAACGTTTTCCCACATTCTAAAAAATTGTTAGTTCCTGCACGTTCAAAAAATCTGGATCTGGTTTATTGACGTAGGCTCAGAATTGGGGTCACAACCTGGAAATGCCTGGGGAATATTGTGGATTACGGTTATTGTTACAGTCCCAAATTAGTGTAAATATAAATGTTTTCAGCGATAGTCAAGCTCTTATTGTTAGTTGCTTGTATTTCGAAGGACCAGCACTGCCCTTTGCAGTGCACGTACATTTACTTTAGTGCAACTTTATCTACCTTTCCAATGACACTAGTAAAAGCCTATGCTACCCTGCATGAGTGAAAGGTAAAGGGAGTGTAGAGAAAATTAAACGAAAATTAGTCAGTTTTATTTGGCAGAATGTATAAGTTTTCTGGCTCAGGCTCAATGCTTTTGATCATTTTATCCGTCCATATTATACAAATCAATTGTATAATTATAATATATACAGACACAAACTTCCAATCATTCGTCACTACACATCCAACACATTCCATCCATAATTTGCAACTAATATCGACTTGTATAGCCAAACACTATTGTAACTGCTGTAACACTGTTGTATAATTTTGACTGGCAGTCTTTGAGAGACTGATGTGATTCAGTCAGACTGATGCGACTGGACTGAATATTACTGAAGAATTAAGAGTTGTGAAAGACTTTGACTGACTGTGACTGATCATACAAAACTCCCAATGACTTTACTTCTCCCGGTATCCCTGCAGCCCAAATATCCCATACGCGCGAAAATCGCATTGCAATGTTTTTCCGTTGCGATAGAAATATATTGATCTAGAAATCCTTCGTGTCGCAATGGAAAAACATTGCGATATGATTTTCGCGCGTATGGGGGTGTCCATTTTTGACGCAAGCAGCTGTGGGTATTAAATCATACACAACCGAGACTTCAACAATTTTTTAGCGATCTGGACGTAAATTAATAGTTGATCAGCATTTGGCATTGTGCCCATAGACATTTATTTTTGTGTATTCCTTGGACTTACATAGGTCCCCCACTGGAATGTCCCGAGTTCGAGTTCGGGACAAAAAATGGAATTTGAACAGGGTATTTGTTTCGGGTCGAGTCGAGCCCAATTATTTGTTACCGTTAGAAACACTGCCCGAGGAGAAGTGTAACATAGTTGTTTCATATGAAGGTTCCGGATCATCCTCGTCAAAACCCAATGGTTTACAAACGATGTTTGCGATATCGTTAGATGTCGCATACATGCATGTACGACTCGGACTGATTTTGACTTAAAGTATTGCGACTGAGACTGACTGTGACTGATTGGATTAGTTTTGCTGACTGACTGACTGACTGATTCGGATGGAGTATGGGAGTCTTCGCGACTTTGACTTAAAAAATTGAGATTTGTACATCCCTATGTAACAGAGTAGAGCTCCATATATACATACATAAATATATGAACACACTGGAAAACAGCTCCCTTCTGTTCCTTATTCTGCTTTACTCAATGCTCTCGTCTATTCCTCCATACACTGCACAATGATTTCCTGCTGTAGACGTTACAGTTATAATCCTATGAACTATTGCGGATTTTAAATTTCACAATTTTTTAATCCTACAAATATATTAGGATTAGATAAATATCGAGTTTATTAATGTTAACTGAAAGTTTACAATATCGAAATGAATTTTCAGTGACATTTTGGTCAATTCCTGCACGAAAGTTTCATCTTTTTAAAGAATACCTTCAACATTTGGTGTAATTAAAGCTTTCTAGATTAGTTTTATAAACAGCAGATATCCCCCATGACAATTTGACTCCGGATAAAATTCCTACTATCCACATATCTCTCCCTTCTAATTTTCTCCCCAAAACTTCCTTTGAAGATTCCTCGGTCTTGTTCGCATAGGACATAAATGGACATATTAGATTGATGCGTAAAAATCCTATAAAATTTAGAGCGAACCGCTGTAGTAACAGTTGGTAAACTAATAATATATTTCACATGAAAACATTTATGATGGTGTAAGGATTTTGTACGCATGCTGTTATTACGGAAAAGGCTATCCCTCACCACAATGCGAGGCACATTATTAAACTTCAATCGATTTCATTATACGATCGATAATTTTATTGCGGGTTTGGATTTTGAGGAAGACATTAAATATCAATTGGTTTTTACACGAAAAAAGGAAAGTCTCGGAGTATAAATTATTAATTTCCGTCCACCTCTTCCTCAAGATTTCCACATAATTCAAAATAAGTCGGTTCATTATTGGTGTTACGCTTCCGACCTGCGGTTCCAATTCCTCCAAGTGGATTTATCTTTTTCCATTCAAAAGGCAATGAAATGTGAATATTAGTGGTTTGTCATAAGTCATCCGTTTTGAAAGGCGAAGCTCCTGAGATCACATTTTAGTCACAAACTGCGACCTACTAATAAGAAATAACGTGTAAAATTTCTAAACAAAATTTCAAAAACAAGGAGCCATCTTCAAAATTTATACTTTTATTTCTGTAACGTTGGAGTTCATCATTGCAATTCCAGGATGGGGTGTAGGACTCATTTTGTTATTTATGTCTGCGTACTCTTATTACATGTCACCATTATTATGGGGAGTACAATTCCAAAGGAAAAAATTATGTGAGATATTTTTCCCGTAATAATAATTATGCTAGCATATATAAAACATCTTTATATAATCGTTTACTATTGACTTTAAACTTTATAAATCTATATTTTAGTCGACTCAAAGGATGCCAACGAATTGCTCAGCGAATAGCGTCGTCGACTGGGAGTTAAGGCTCCTCACAACTTCAAGTAGTAGTTGCAACTTACAATTTCAATTACAACTTCAAGTCAACTTCAATTTATTAAAAAAATTAAATTGTAAATTGAAGTCAACTTCAATTTGAAACAAAATATTAGTTGAACATTCAAGTTCAACTTCAATTCAATTTACAAATAAAGCTCTTCATTTGAGAAGCATAGTCAATTCAACTTCAAGTTTCTGAAGTACAAATAGTTGGCAGTTGAAGTTGATCAATTGACAATTTCTGAACGAATTAAACATGCGCGTTGGGAAAAGCTTTGCAGTAAATTGAGGGAATCCACTGGTTGTCTTAATGAACAAAAGATACTGGGTCACGCTGCTGGCAACCTGAAATCTAGTTCATACACAATCTAAAATTATTAAAATTGAAAAATGCGTTAAAATTATTCTTAAGTTTACTCAATGATAGTAGTTATGAGTGCGGAAAGGGAGAAAATAGTTTATTTAATTGTTAGTTGATACTCAGTTAATGGTTGAAACATTCACCTAAAAACAAACGAAATCCTCTGACAAATAAGCATGTATTCAGCGACTGAGTCTATTTGTTATTTACTGTATTTAATTTCAGCTGAAATTTGCAAACCATTTTTTGGAGTTTTTGAAGCAAAAATCATTTGCGATGTCTAACACGCTTCTCGGGGAAACTTAGTTTTACCCATTATACTTTTTTATTTTGATACTATTAGGTAGTATTATTTAATAACACGTTAAATTGTTCAACTCAATTTGAATCAACTTCAAGTCAATTTCAATTCAACTTCAATTTGTACAAATATTACAACTTGAAGTTGCCAACTTCAAATAATGAAGCTATTAGTTGGTTTCCGGTAATTGACTTTCAATTAAAAAATTGATTTGCAATTGGTCAAATACAACTATGAGGCCAAAATTGAATTGAAAATTCAATTTCAAGTACAACTTCAAGTTCAAATAACGTGATAACTTGAGTTGTGAGGAGCCCTACTGGGAGTGCATGTATTAGCGGTCAAAGTTTGAACGGTGCTTGTGTTAAGGGGCGTTTTATCCCCCGAAAATGCAAATCATTGATTCAAACGTCATAATAGTACTAATTCCATTCCTTTGTATTTTGAGCTTCCAAAAATAAGTTCAATTACATCAGTAAAATTTACTCCAGGTTAAATAGATATGTGTATAATGAACAAAATGAAAATTGCCATGACAAAACTTTTGATTTTATTATCAAATCCGAGCGTCAAAATTGTGAGAGCTCACGAATAGACTGTAGTCAATTAAATGCTGGGGATCCGTTTCCTATTGTACGCCCATTCTGTCTCCTTAAACGCTGTAGTTTAAATTACAGCTGGCCCAAACCCGTAACTTACATTGAGTACCATCTTGATTGACTTCCCTAATTGGAATATCCATTAATTCGAATTCCATTAATAACGGAATTCTTACTGTCCTCATTTTACTCACTGACCCGTCATTCAAAACAATTTCGATACAATGTTCTACAAACACATGGTAAATACAAACATTTCCCTGTATGTCGTCCATGATTGAGTATCCAAACATTTGAGCTCAAACCAACGGGGTTACAATTGAAACCCGAAGATTTTCCAATTGCTCAAATTTCACATTCTGATTCCCATGTTAGTATCGAAACTGCTTGAGTCAAAGCTGGACGTTGATCAGGAATGGAATTGGAATTGGAATCAGTTGATATCAAATGAAAGAATTCGTACGCAAAGGGTTAGTGCCATTTATTCCTACATTACTAACTCCAGCTTTGTGTTATGTCAATTACATTATACACAAAATTTCGTCCAAGCCTTGAGTATATATTTCAAGATGTTTCTTCCAATTTGCAAGAAAGGTACTTGGAGGATTCAATAATGTTTTCCTTAATAAATAATAAATGAGCCAATTAAATTACCCATCCAAATGCCAGTAGAATGCCTACTTATTTTACACTACTACTTTTTAGAACATAGTGGAATGTCTTTACCGTCGTTTCCGATAACGTGTTCAGTTTTAAAATTTACTACACTACGTTAAAACATTTTGCAAAAATTATATTTGTATATTTTTCACAATGAAAATTGAATTCAGATTTTGCGGTTTAGTACTATGTCACAGCATTCCGGTCTTTTCTATCCAACCAATGGAAAATGTTAATTTACAGCCCCTCACTGACCAACTCCAAAACTGTATTATATTCATCTTTCAAATCGCAGCACCGATTGACTACAGTCAAATCCAGGTCCCTTTTGTTCTGACCGTTTGTCCCTTAAATCAAATCGTCCAGAGGTACAGTAAAACGAGTAGGCTGTCTGTACTTCTTGAATCCTTGACTCCAATTAAGCCCCAGATTTTGCGCACAGGGATTCCTTTCAAGCTGAAAAACTTAGTCTGCAATGCTACAATTATTACAACAGGAGAATTTATCGGTAAATCAAAGCTTGACTCTTCTTCCGACGAGCGGTTTATTATAAATACACTTTTCTTTTATTACTTCTCGAAAGCAAAGCTCAACCGTGTGTTTTTCATTATCACCCATAATTCCACAATTTCACATTTTGTCGTCCACGTGGTGACCAGAATCCGCTATAGTATGTTTCATTCCCAAATTTTCGTTTTGTTTCCGGAAGTTGGGGACGAACCGGAAAAATTATCCGGCTATTACGCTTGTTGGTATTCAGTGAAATGTATGATTGCGTTTAATTGCACTTCGACCAGCTGCCTAGAATCAATGCGACAAATCTCCGATGCGGTCACAAATTCCGGGAAGAAAATGGTCACCGGAGAAAATTGGTTCAGTAGTGAAACTCGGCCCGATTTATACCTTGGAAGTCCACTGCAACGCCAGAAATCCTGGACACTGCACCAAACTATGTATTTTTATTTGTTTGATTACGTGGACGTAAATTTTACTTTGTCCCACGGCTCCCGGTCTCATATATATCTTGTACCCCTCGTTGAGTTGCAGTACACTGGAGCATCTCAATTAATTGACGCATTCCAAATTGAAGTAGTTCCAGTCTCTCACAGATCCGGGTTTCATTTTATTACATCCGACGCCGTCACTGACACGAAGATAGGAATTAGTGTGTACACAAATCCTCTAGAGCTCGGCGTTTGGCTCCCTCTACTGGGAACCGCATTGGTCGTGGCTGCTCTGCTGACCTCGGAAATATTTTCTATTCGCTTATCAGGGCAAACATTTCTGGAAGTAATGTTTGACTTGTTTGCAGCCTTCGTGGAGCAAGGCTGGGGCTACACAGGTAAAATTAATGGGGACACACTCAGATCAAAGTTAAGAGTTTTGATCGTCGTGAGTTGGCTCCTGGCTGGGATTATTATTTCCAATACTTACAAGAGCCTCTTGAAAACAGCATTCTCAACCCAGGGCGAGTTCACCACAAAATGGCGACAACTGGATGAAATTCAAAATTTTATTTGGTACCTTCCCGCGCGACAGTTTCAAGGCTATACACTATCATTCAAAGATAAGCCTCAGGACGACACCTCTTGGGACTTCTGCAGTTTGCGTTGCGCCAGTCTTACAATTAGCATACTTGGCAGCGGTAGAATTGAATTATACTCTAGGGATAAAACCCCCGAGGTACAGGAAGATATGGAACACGTCCGTCCAAAACAGTTCCAATGTGTTGTAGACGAAGAATTGGACTTAGTCATTGAAAGGAACCTGACAACGGAGGGAACTGCACTTGTAGTACACTCGTTTACTTTCGATTACTTTTGGGAGAGGGTTAAGACCGTTATGGAAAAAAAACTTCTCAAATTTGCTCACAATGCAAAAGTTAGAGATCCATTTTTGAGAAAGCCAGTTTATGTTTACATTTACAACCCAATGGTTGAGGAATACAATTACGTTCGGAAAAGGGCGAGCGTCATGATGAGCAGCGGATTGTTTTGGCTCTGGGAAAAATGGGACCAAATACGGTTCCCGAAAAGGATTCCTAAAGTCAAGCGCCAGCCGGAAATATGGAGAATAAAGGCATTGTCAATGGACAGCTCCTTAATCCTAGTACTGTATGCGTTAATCTGGGGTTCCTTAGCCTGCGGTTTGATTTTCATCTTAGAGTTCGGGTACTTTTTTTGTTTCGGGGCATTTGTTCTTTCTAGTTTAATTAAGCATCTTCATAGACAAAATTAAAGTTAATCAAAATATGAAGCGGGTTTAAAATACGGTGTATCGGCTTTGGTTGGTTATTTAAGGTAATATATTTTGATTCTTTTTATTGTGAATTCAAGCTCTGTACTCTTTTGTTACTCAATGACAGTGGGGAACTAATTTACAAAACTGGGCTCAAATACCATTCTAAGAAATAAAAAATCACCAATAGTAGCGATATATATATATATACCAATGTATATATATATGTATATGTATATACCAATAAATAACACTATAGAATCTAGAGAATCTAACAATGACATGTCATGTTATTTTCTTACTTCTTATATTTCCTACCTGTATGTAATCTCTGGCTTGCACTTTTAATATCCATAAATACCTGAATTGGGTTCCAATAAAGAACTTACTATTTTAATTTTTTATTTGATGATACAATTTTACAAGTAATTATGACTACAAATAAATACTGTGAAGTATGGCAAATTACAAATGACTATCTTGATCGAAAAAGTATAATTTATACTTGGATTCGTGAAAAATATTTATTATACTTAAACCCTGCAACACAGTGAAGAGTTAAATACAAACACAAATTAAATTGACTCAAAAATGAGCTGTTTAGTTTAAATTTGTACAGACTTGCGGAATCATTAAACGAATTTTCCCATCATTGAACAAACATGAACAACTATATATGTACATATGCATTTTACTTAAAAATCTATAATATTCAAATGACCAGGAACATAACAGTGTATACATAACATTTTGGCCTATATACCATAATATATTACTACATGCATGTTTTATGTATGCAAATATTGTCATTACAACACTGACAATGAGTGCCCTAATTTAACCTATATTCTGTCTTTATTATTCTGAGTACAAAATAAAATTAAAATAATTAAAGCTCCAAGCTCAAACACTGGGTAAAGCGTAACATTACAAGAGTCAATCTCCTGTAGTAATTACACACCGTAATATCTAAAACCCATTTATTTGGCCCCAAAAAGCTTCTGAATGTCATCCAAACTTTTCCCTTTGGTCTCTGGTACCAACACAAGGCAGAAGACGAACCCGAAGAAGCACCAGCCGCTAAACATCCAATAGCAGCCCGCAGGCGTGAGCCCATCCAACATTTGGGTAAAGAATTTCGTAACTATAAAGGCGAGTCCCCAGCAGAAAGCTGTGGCAATTGAGGACGTGATTCCTTTCACATGCGGAGGTAAAAGTTCTCCCTAGAAACGCGCAAAATATATCAATAAATTATTTTTTTCCGTACATAAAATAGTAATTATTAATAAATACAGTATACGTGTAAGTTAAATTGTCGTCAAGTTATTTTATTTTAAATTTAATTAAATTATTTAAACCATTCTTACCATCAGTGTCCAAGGGAGAGGGCCCGATCCCAAGCTGTACGTCACCATGTAAAGAATCAAGCTCGTCAGAGGGAGCCAGCCCAAGTTTGATGCATCCTTATCCTCATCTTCTTTAATGTAAAAGTAAACCCCAAGGGCCACTAGGCAAAGTGCCATACCCAATTCGGAAATCATAAGGAGAATTTTCCGTCCGGCTCGTTCCACGAGGAGGGTACTCACGAAGGCAAAGACCACTTGAACTGCAGCCACCACGATGGCGGACACATTATCATCTATCCCTGTCCCTGCATCTCGGAAGATCGCCACACAGTAGAAATTGACTGCATTGATTCCACCAAACTGCTGGAGGAACATCAGCATCAAACAAATTCCCGTGGGTTTGAGGATTGGCCCAGCGAGCAAATCTTGGAAGGATGCGGATTGGGAGTTGGCTTCATCAATACTGGCCTGGATCTGAAAATGGGCAGAAGTTGGGCGTTTTTGATTCATTGGATTCTTAGATATTGTTTGTAAATATTGACACATTTTTGCGAATGAATTAGGTTTTTGAAAAGATATTAAATAATAATTACGATTCTAATTTCCGGATCAATCTGATCCAAAGAATGAGCTCCTCTCAAACGCTTCAAGGATTCTCGGGCCTCCTTGTCCCTCCCTTTAGAAAGTAAATATCGGGGGGATTCCGGCTGGAAAAACATTCCCACACCAAATATAATCGGAACGACTGCACACACTAAGCTCAAATTCTTCCAAGATATCACAGCTCCAACACAAAATCTGCAATAGGGAAATTCTATTATACGTGGATTTCTATAGGGGTGTCGTAAAATAATCTCTTTCAAATATTTCCTCAGACATTTTCCACGGGGATTAACATCACCTGTGTTGCTTTCATTGTAAAACAATAATGTGGTAAAATACGTAAATATTATATTATTTGTATTTCCTTACGAAAATAAAATTCCCAATACAATAAACAAAGCCAAAGTATTGCTCAGAAGTCCTCTCAAACGATCTTCCGCTATCTCACTCACGTAGACAGGACAAATGAGGCAGAAGGAACCCCCACAAAGTCCTGTACACATTATAATATATTGATGAAATTTGAAGAATTTTTGAAATAAAAAGTTTCAATGTCATTTGTGCATTTTTCCAATCTACGGTGAAGAATTTCCTTAGGATGTAGAAGTATGCTCTTAAATTGGGAAAAATTCTGGAGGACAGGAATAAACTCATATATTTTTCTGTCTGTATAAAGAATGTATTTACCTGAAATGAATCGTCCCACAAGTATAACCGCGGCGGTTGGAGCAAAAGCAATGATAAACCAACTGGCAATGAAAGGAGGTGCAAGAATAATCATTGTCCATTTCCTCCCGAAATACTCCACCATGAATCCCGCAAGGAATCCAGCAAAACAGCATCCAAGCTGAAATTAAATCCGTGTAATTATACCAACCCTGTAAAATTATTTACTCTTGATGTGATCACTTGCGATGGATCACTGAAACCGTGATTTCCTCTACGCATTTGGGGAGAGTTAACAATATTTTGTGTATTTTGCGTAATACCGGAGTTGTTGACCCAATCCACGTGGCCATTTCAGAATCAGCGGTTAAATTGTCGAAATCCCCGAGTTCTTCCATGTTGGGCACGGCCGGGGAAGACCATCCTAAGGCTGTTCCCAGAGCGAATGCCCCCATCGTGGCTGAAATTTTTGACGAACATTCATTACAAAAACGTTTCCTTTTAAATCTCGGAAATATCTTTTTATTCCTGAAATTCCACATAAATTTTAACAAAAATACCCGTCAAAGCAGCAAAGTATTGGGGACCAGTTTTGGCCACAAATTTAGGCCCCTCCATAATGCTGGACTTGACGTCCCCAAATTCGGACTTCTCATTCATTTCAGCCCGATATCAATTTTAACACTTTTATATTAAAAATAAATATTGTACTGAGATTTAATAGTTATTGCTGTTGTTGTGTGTACAACAGTCTGGTTCCCCAATTACCTAGGGAATAGTTTACTGGACACACATGAACAATCGTGGATGGAGTCAAACTAGCTCATTTCTTGATCCGCCAACTGATACAATTACGGAGACCTTGGCACTTGACAAAATCATTCCCGATAAAATCAGAATAATTGAATCAAGTGAGTGATAACATCAAAAGAATACGCACATCAACATGTTTTTAATCATGATCTAACTTAAACCGAAGGACATTCTGCCGCTGGGATTGCCTAATTAAATTCCACTTAAAAACATCATTATGTGAAAAAAACGATGGACAAATTGAAAATTGATAAGGTGTAAAAACGTGTATTCCAGACTCGACGCTCGCTTTTGGATTGCTTGGAGTTGGAAATCTAGAGGGATATGCTTTAATATATAAAATTTCACGCTGACAGCAAAAAGCCTTAAAAATTCCTGTGTTATCACTTGTTGACAATTTCAATTGAATTGCTATTTTTCTGCTGGATCATGACGACAGTGCAGGATGACACTCTTGAGATATAGGCATATATACACGTGGAAAGTATGCTAATTTGTGCATAGATATTATTACGTAAGTATTTAGTTTCAGTGCACTCTCTTTATAAGAGCGCTGCAAAAGCACCAAAATTTTGACGTTGTACTTGCAAGCTCTTGCAAGCAAAATTAACATTAGGGTAAGCGGGGACAATATATTTCTCTCTATAGGAATAATGCTCTTATAAGAAGAATTCAGCTTACAAAATAAACTTGCATTTATTTATGGACCAGACAAACACGTTTGAGTAAGTTAGGACTCAGGAAAGCCTATGACGAGAATTGTTCAAACGTAATGATGTGTAAAGACGTGAGCAAACGTAAATAATTAATTCCTGTGATTTTGCAGTCTCTGGAAATAAACAATTCTTCTGGGCCTGGAAGGGGGAAGGCTAATAAGACTTGTAAGCTTTACAATATCCCGTAGATTGTAGTTGTACTCTATTCTTCATCAGTTGGTTGAGACTTCACAATGAAAATAATGTGAGGGAGTTAAGTGTTTTTTACATAGAATGGCTAAATAGATATCTATAGATAAAAAAAGTCTAATAATTACAGGCACACACTTAAAAGGTTCCACCATTAATAATAAACGTGACTCTGTCAATTGCTGTGTTTACGCCCCGTGAAAACGTGATTATGCTTTTTGCAAACTTGTCAAGTGTCATAATTTGTCAAATTAGGTCATACATTATAGGAAAACCCAATTTAACTGAAGATAGCTCTGGGAGAAACAATAGGAGATAGTTACCGTTGATTTCCTTCCAATACATTGTCCTGCTAGAGAATCATACGAAACACTTTTGCTTCGGTTTTCAGCATCTTCGGGGGATTTTAAGAGATTTTTTTCAAGAGAGAGAAGCTAATGATAAAAATCCGTAGGTGTAATTATTTTGGGCATTCATTTGTTGTCGAAGAGTTGTAATCGTTAGATTCTGATAATAATTTATTCAGCTTACAGAATTTCGATTTTTCTGCTAAGAAATAATATGCATATGGTTCTTGTATCCCGTTTCAGGGAATTATTGCGTCTTGAATAAAAAGTATTCGTTAATGGTCAGATGTGAAGAAAAATTGTAAAGGCATATCAATACAGATACGCAAATTAACTTGTGTCAGCAAACGTCTTGATTGGTAAATTGCATCCATGAGCAATTTTGAGTCCTAACTCATGATCAGCTTACTCAAATCGTGAAACAAAAGTTTTACATGGTTTTACTTTATCACTGGATTGACACACCCGGTCCGATTCTTTAAGAGAACAGCTGTCTATAATTTCTTTTCGGGTTGTTCGCACAGCTGTACGTGCAACGCTGCATTTTGAAATGTATAGTTGCATACACTGTGACTGAAATCATTTGTCATCCCTTCCGTAGCCCACATGAGGGAATTGACTCATGAAATATTTTTCTTAATTACTGGAGTGCTATGTGCATTTGGAAATAATGTACCAGACATGCGAATGTGTGAATGGTGACGAAAATACGATAAATTGGTATATGTATGTAGACTGTAATTTTTGCATGTTTTCCCAGGAAGGTCTACCTGACCACTAAAACATTTTATAAGCGCAGGAATAGACACATAATTTTGTATTGGGATACGCTCACATAAGGGAAGATAAACAAATGGGTTTGAGTAACGTGAAGTATGTTTTCAAATATTTCGTAGATAGTCTTTGATAGTGATTCAAACAGTTTGTGAATTTTGAAGAATCCCAATCCAAACAAGCTTTTTATCGATATGGCTTTTATTAATAGTTAATACTTCATTCATCATCATTCATATTCGAGGCAGCTGTCTAAAAGTTCTATACGTATCCTAATCAGGGATGGGAATGGATTATTAATCCGGGATTAAATTAATCCCGGATTACAAATTTTATAAAAAATAATTAATCCCAATCCCAATCCAAGTATTGGGGAAACTTGAATCTAATCCTTACTCCTCAATCCCGGCTCAATGTTTTCATTTTAATCTATTAGTTTAATCCAATTATTTACATGACAACGAATTAATCCACAATCCGAATCCAAAACTTGGCGAATTATTTGGTCAGTCTTAATCCCAAAATCCACTGCTGCAAGTAGTATGGATTGGATTATATCTCCTGCTATGTCATTGCAACATTTTTCTCGCGTTTTTCAACATCTAGCGGATTCATAATGAACATGTAGCTTGTGTTTGTTGACATGTCACAATTCCAAGGCTAGCGATTTCAAACAGAAATCATGCCGTTACAGTTTGTAGAGAAATATCTGAGAAAAGAACGTGGGAGCATAGTAGTAGGTTTAAGCTTTTTTGTATTAATTACGAAGTAACAAATTTTCTTTAAGTTTGCCTAAAATATATGCATATTTTGATTACTAGTATTTCAGCTGTTTAATGTAATAATTTAAATGTGTATCATAAATATGTAGGTTAGAATTGCGATTTGACCTGTATCTTTCTATTTTAAGCAGACTATTCCTGGTTCCACTCCACCCACAATAATTTACTGCATACTACTGTCTTTGAATAAATGGGACCAACCTTATAATTTGAACCAACTATTAGGATATTTGTGTCATCGCATTATCCCAATATGAATTACCGAATTTATGGTGTATGTATAAGAAATGTTGACCCGTAAACCTCATTTAGATAAGATTTAAATTGGTCTATGTGTTAATCCATTAGAAATGTTTTGATTTTGTTTATCAGTCCTAAATATCTGCATCTTTATTGGAAATCCAATGTAAATCTACGAAGTTTTATTCATCAAATCTGTTATCGAATCCAAATGTTTGGATTTTCCCCGTAAATAGCCCCTTAATCCAATCCCAGTAATCGGAATTTTTTCCCTCAATCCTTTAATCCAATCCAGTTGATGGGAAATTTTTGCTTTAATCCGTTAATCCAATCCAGTTGATCGGAATTTTTTGCTTTAATCCGTTAATCCAATCCAGTTGATCGGAATTTTTTGCTTTAATCCGTTAATCCAATCCAGTTGATCGGAATTTTTTGCTTTAATCCGTTAATCCAATCCAGTTGATCGGATTTTTTTCTTTAATCCGTTAATCCAATCGAAGTGATAGAAATTTTTTGCTTTAATCCGTTAATCCAATCCAAGTGATCGAAAGTTTTTCCTTTAATCCGTTAATCCAATCCTGGAGGTCGTCTGTGTAAATTTCCCATCCCTGATCCTAATGCTCCGAAATATATTCACAACATCACATGAGTCTAGGCTACGAGGTTATCATACATAGGTGGGTGTAATACCACAGTAATTACTTAACTGTGACGGGGAGACATAGGTCGAAATTCATTGTACCTATACATACATAGGGTTTGTCGATTTTTAAATGCCTTAGGTATTTTGCCTGCCCGTATGTTTTGCAAGCAGGAAGGCGAAAAAAGTATTTATGCCTTCACGTTGCCCTTAAAAATAAATGCCGGACAAAAAGGCAAAAAATAATTGGCAAAAACGGCTACTTTTGCAGGGAATGTTGAGATGCAGTATTGTGAAATAAAGAAATAAAACCTGTTAAGCAGATTCAACAACAGTGAATACGATTTCGTCGGTTTCATTTTCATCGCTGAATTGTACAAACGCTTCTAAATCTTGTAGCCTTGAATTGCCGGATTCATTGTCTTTTAATATCAACTGCAGCTTGCTTGCACTTGGATGTCTGCATTGCGCATTTAACTGTAAACTTGCTTTGAACGTTACTATAAAAATTTAATTTTACACGTTTCAGAACTTAAACCCGAAATTGCGGTCCAGTGTAACCAGTTTTTATTTTCCAGCCGTCCCCTTGTTTTGGTTGCCATATAACTGTCAGTACGACAAGATGGCGATATCCACAGAAAATTAAAATAATACAAACAAGTGTATGCTCACACTCACAAAACGTTCAATATGCTGTGAGATGCGCTTTGACTTGATACCACGTGCATTGAGAAAACGGTACTTTGCAAGTTTTACATATTTTAAAATTAGCCACGATCGGAGCAATCACCAATGATGGCGAAAACAGAGCGCTCCATGAGCATCGCTTATTTATGCCAATTTTACCAAGGCAAAATATATTAGATGCAAATTCTGCCAGAATGGCATGAAAAATCATTTAATGGTCATTAGAATATATTCCATAAATGCCTGCCAAAAATGCTACCTAATTTGCCATATATGATATACGCAAAGGTGTTTAAAATCGACAAACCCTACCTATACATATAGACTGGGGTCGAATGATGTTGGAACAAGGTAAACTCTTAGACTCAGTTTTTAAATAACCTATGAGTTTGGTACTTATCCATAGTGCTTTTTCTTGCTTTTATTCAGTTTTTTATGCGTCTTAAAGATCTGCAAAAACAAATTTGAAAAAACAATTATACGAAAAAACTAAAAAAACGAATAGCATTCAATTATTACTGTGCATAAGTGTTGGAACAAAAGAAAAAGATGGTTTTAAACGGGACAAAACAGCCCGATTGACTAATAAGCAGTAGGCCACCCGTTTGCCATCAAGACAGCATTTATGCACCGTGGGACGCAGCTGACGTGGTTCCGAATGAATTCCGGGGGTATGTTGTCCCAACTATCCTTAATTCGGATTTTTTCTTTTTTCCCGGTAATGTGAAATTTCGTCAGCTCCCGATCTGTGACAACACGTATGTTCGATAGAGATGATATCCGTACTTTGAGGGGTCCAGTCCAGAACTGGTATTTTTTTTAAATCGGCCCATGTTGACTTCGCCGTGTGGTGCGGGTTGTTGTCCTGTTGATACACAAATCGGCAACCAAGTTCCAGGTTTTGGGATGATTGCTTAACATTTCGGTTGACTATGGATTAGTAGTAGTGTTGGTTCATACTTCCTTTCATAAAATCAATGGTACCCACCCAATATACACTAATGCATCCAAAACCATAACAATACCACCACCTAACAATCAAACTGACAACAACAATTGATTTCTACAATCCAAAACTCTCAGCAAACTTTGCTCCGAAAATATTGAAGACTGTAACAACTACAACTGCTACAACATGCAGATTCACGCGGTTCAATTTTTTCTCCAGCCTGACTACTGCAATTCACTGATATTTATTCTTCTACACACTGTTCTCTTAAACTTTGTGAAAACAATACTAGTGGATTCATCTTATGAAATAAATTATTACAACGAATACTTGTACAGTGTGTCCCACAAAGTCAGGATAAGCATACTTAAATACCCTTTCCCTTACTCAGATTGGAAGGCAAAAACCGTAATACAATTTGGCATCACACTACTTTATAGACACTGTACATTTTCTTGTGCAAGCATATTACAGTAATTCCGCCAAGAGAGAAACGCCACTCAAGGCCAACATCCTCAAGTACACCAACAAAAATTGAACATTGTTGTAAGATGTACTCCGCTAAGGATCCAACTATGTCAGCGTGCGATAAATGTAAGATATGGTATCATGTTGTCTTCAAATGTCTCGTCGCGTCTTAACCGGTGTTAAGCCGTATATATGCCTACGTTGTCACGGTTGGGAGATACCCCAAGCATTTGTGTGACACGGATTATTCTGTCAGCTTATGATGAAACGCAGATTAGGCATGTGTACACAGTGTTTTAAATATGTTTGAAAGATTTAACTCCATTGTGATGAACTACACTAGATACTGAAGTTGACACTTCAGACGAAAGTACAATATTGTAAATTAAACGCCGAACCTGAACCGTATCTGACACTTAATTGTGTCAGATATGAGACAGTCGTCTGAAGAAGATATTTTAATTTGTTTTTGAAAGTGGTCGATTAATTTAAATATTTATGATGTAACAATGTAATTATTTAGATTCCAGGGATTCATTAAACTCGATTCTCTGTTCGAATCCGCAGGCACATTCCACGCCCCTGCGTTTGTACTGAAGATGAGTTAAATCAATTCAACGTGAACGGTAAGGCCGCGTTTCATACAAACCACCCACCAGTTAAGCGTTTGTTGGAGTCGGAAAGTCCACTGTAAAACACTGAAAATGACACTGCTCAGCAAATACGTAACAAAGTGTGATAATTCCGTGATGACAGGGTTATTCCTAAACCTTTATAGTACAGCGTGGAGGATATTCATGTTCCTCCACTATAGCTAATATAAAGAAGTATTGCACGATTTAATAAACTTCCAGAGATTTTGGCAAACAGTTATCTAAATTTTCAGACCATTTCTGGATTAAAATGCCCCAGTCCAAGTTCGTGGTCACAGCAGTCAGACGGGTTAACGAAATTCGGATGTTTACCCGATTTTTTTTAACGTAAATCACAGGTAAGTACAAATTATATCCAAAAACATTAAGTATTTAGTCCACAAGGACATTAATATAGGCCATCTACATACGTAAACAGGTACTTGAAACGTCGGAAACGATCGTAGGTGTAGCACCAGCCATAAACAGTATAACAAAAAATAAATTGGGATATATGTCAGAGTGCGAAGGCAACGAACTGGGGGCTGCGCCATGCGGTGGTTTGTGTGCATGAAAGGGATACATGCTCATTAAGCTACATGACAGCGCTGCTCTCAGCACCTCTTTACCATCCTGCGTGTATACACACAACACAATATCCTTACATATGTATGTACTTACATTACCCGTTTCGGTTTTTCTCGTCTTCTTCTTTTGAAGGTGATTCCCCCCGTAATAAGACAACTGATTAAATTTCAAATTGGAGTAAAATTGCAACCTTGTCATTTCAGATTTTTAAAATTTGCATATTAGAGTAGGTTCGCAATGAAAAAATCGTGCATGTATACAAATTGACATCCGAAATATTATGTCTCGACGATGAACATGTTACCTTTCGTTGCGATAACAAATTTGAGATACACACCTTGTCTTTCAGTGTCGAGGTTGTAAAAAATATTTTACTTTTCGGGATTTTTCAGTTTTCTGACGTTCGATTCGTTTTTCAGTCGATTTTATGAAAAAATCATTTTGCATTTTTTACAATACTCCATATGTAAGTACTTCATTGCATATGTTGTAAAAAAGATGCTTTTGTCGCTATCCTCTTTAAGTAAAACCAACTCAACGGGGAAAAGAGGCCGTCAAGTGGCCTTTCCTCAAGATGAAGGAACAGAATTTAAAGTTTACACTAAATTACATGGGGTCACCACACCAAGGACAAATGTAATAATAAATTCACGTACACATGCACTATTGACAATACTCGTAACATCATGACGGTGATGTATCAAAACTTTTCAATATTAAAGTCTTACATTGATGAAGGTGATGCGCATTACATTGGATACTAGGATAGTTGTAAGGAACATCATAAAAACGATTCATCGAGGCCGAACGAGTTTATATGAGTGAGCTTGAATACAACTGAAATATCTACCAATCTGTGGGGACATGAAGACACCTACTCCTTTAATACTTTCCTCTGACTATTTGAGAATTTACGATACATTTCTTCATGCAATGAACATGGGCTATTATTGGAAATGGAAGGCAATATATGCTAGAATATGTATCTAACAATCCGTGGTATCGAGACTTGAATTAACTCATCTGAGTCAGGCCCCAACGTATTGAAAACATGCACAAGACCTCCAGGTTGTACAGCTGGTATTTACAAGACGCTTAATCAAAACAATATTCCTGCTTTTGTGTATTTCGAATTCAAAAACCAGTAAATGTGACGTTCAGAAATTTACACAGCGTAAAAAATACATTACATTATTGGGCAAGCAATTCAATCTTATCGTTTGCTCGCTATTCAATCCAGGTCATTGTACTGCTGAAATTGGGTTTCGAAATAACTGACTTACTTAATACGTAACACGCACGTGTTTTTGACTAGATATTTCTAGCATCTCTTACATTTTTCTTTGTTGGTAAGTAGTGGTTAAAAATATTTACAATATTTATTGTTTATGATGAACTAAGTATGTCCAACGCAGTATTCAGTACTGTAAACTTCGCACAATAGTTTTTGTGTTGTATTGTAAATTGATGATTTAATGATTTGCAGTCGCCGACTTCATATGTTCCGTTTTAATTTTTAAGCTATTGTTTTTAAGGCAAACTGAAGTATTGAAATTGAAGTAAACGCAAGATTGTCACCACTGTATGCTGGTCTTACACCAAATACATTTCATGATATAATGGTGTGTAAAAGTGGTGGAAGTTTGTCAGGAAACTAATGTTGAGCAGTCAGTGTATCTACTAAGGCATGAGCATAAACAAATTTATTTACTTATACCGCATTTAGTTATAATGTATTAATACTATGTTACTATTACGTTATTATGGTTTGCACATATTAATTACTTTAAACTACATTTACGAGTGACGCGTTTCTAAATAGGCTCAACTAATCGTTCGCCATCAATAGTTCAGAAGCAATAGCTGGCTCGCGCGTAAATATTCAATTCTTACCACGAATTTTGCGGTCAGGGAAGCTACTCAAAAATTTTATATTTTTTAAATATTTTTTTGTTCATACCAGTTTATTCTTTCATGGATGTTTGCGTTATGTAAACGCTACGTAAATGCGCTTGCTGAGCACTTCAAATAGTTGAATACAATAAATTATTGATTATGACTTTTATTTGCTCTCCTTACTGGCGAAAATATATTTATTTGATTAAATCATACCTACAAGAGCCTGGGCAAGATTACTCGAATTACTTGCGAAAACAATATTTCTTCTAACTTCACGCCCATGGAATAAGTTACGTATAAAATGATTATTTGTCGTAGGGGATTTGTTCCAAGACTGTGATGCTATTTTCAACATGGACAAATCCAAGTTTGCAGTATTATTTAATGAGATTGACTATGATGACCGTTATATGATAGCAGTGATATAAATGAAATTAATAATTTTCTCAATGCTTATTACCTTGCTTTCCCCTTAAAGAAAAAATGGTAAGCACTAATCTAACACCCTGGGTTACGGAACATATAACCTCATTAGATGAAGAATTTAAGCACTTAAAGTATATCAATAGCATATACTAGCACCAAAACCAAGTTCATGAAATTATTAAAAACTGAGAACGCTAAATGCAGGAATAGTATTTTACGAGAATATAATTAGGACGTGTAGATTGGTGCCAAGTTGTATTGTACAACTGTACAGTATGTAATTTGCAAAACCAATCATTGATAGAAGGGTTGGCCAAAACCTTACAAATCCCTGATAAACGAAAACTAAGGAATGGTCTAAATAAGTATTATTCACAAATAAATGGCACATTCAAACAGAAATCTCAATTCACTTTAGATCCATGTGTCGAATTTGATTCACAGTTAGTCCTTAATGTGCTTAAGTACATAGAGCACTGGAAGGATTACCTAGCAGTAAATCACATTTTTAACAGTCTTCCGCTAAGCACTATCAGAAAATTTGTTGTTTGTTTACACAACCATTGACACATAATTCTAAATAATAATAAATTGCTTCCAACAATATTGTCAATCTTCTTCGCCGTCCATTTAAATGTAAACCCGCATTTACTCCTTGTGTCAAAATAAAGAAATCTTTAAATACTGCAAAAGACAATGAAGAATAACACGTGGGATAAATGTACCAAATCAAATCTTGTTCATGCAATTCTATATATATTGGAGAAACAGGGCGTCCTCTAGAAGTCAAAAAATCAGTGTACACAAAACGCATATAGAAAATAATTACAACAAATCTGCTGTAGCTAATCACATCCATAAGACAAAATTTAACCACAGAATTGAATAGACAAATTCTAAGTTCATCATGAAACAACCTGTACCATTTTTAAGAGAGGTAAAAGAAATATTAATAAATCAGCAAAGCAAACAACCCCCGATGGACGTCAGTAAGGGTTACATACTAAATGATGCTTGGAAATAAATTATTCCAAAGATAAACTTACCTCTTTAGAGATTATTTTCCATTTTAAAATAATCTATAACAACACTAATATACTTTATTGTTTCAGTTTTTTGTGAAACATTACGATTTGAAAAATAGGTTAGTTTCAAAGTTTAGAATTTAGTTGTAAATAGCCCGACGATGAACACAGTTGTTGTTCGATCTTGATATTTTTAATTAAAATGGATTCCATTGAAACCAACTTATATACAAAAAACATTGACGCATATTTTTAACTTTTCTAATGGCAACTTTATTGTTTCTAATGACTGGAAAATAGGGTACATAACTCCTGTGCCCAAATCAGAAGAAGTCGCCTCATTCAACGATGTCAGACCAATTACTCAATGTCGTTGAGTTTTCAAGGTACGACACGTCCTTGCCTTCGATAGCTCTCGTAAAATCAAACTTCAAAATACAGAGCATTTTCAACATAAGAATATTTATTTATTCCGGACCACAGAGTTACATACTTCCATAGATTTTCAAATGGAGATTTATTTCCTGAATTTCCTGTAACTGGTTCCAAACAATAATTAATAATTGCCACTTTCACAAAAAATGGCTATTTTACTTAACCCTATTTATAATTGATTGAAATTAAATGTGTACTACTAATAATACTGATTGTTATAAAATTAATTGTAAAGTACATATACAAATTCGAATTTGCTATAAACTGGAAAACACAAAAAACTTGTCACGCTTTCTTTTTCCTTCGGAGCCCTTCTCGGACACTTCTTTCCTCCTTGGATGACTTGTATACTTCCATTCCAGATCCGCCATGCCAGTCCTTTTTCCTCACCCCATTTTCTCTCCGTTCGAAGCTGATTGGCTGATCACTCGCTCGACCATTTTCATCTCCCTTCTTGATTGGCTGCTGCAACGTCTCCTCCAATAGCTTCTTCTTACATTCCCTGGTAACTTCGTGTAAGGTTTTGAGTTGCTTAGGAACATCTGGAGTTTTCTGCTACTCTAACGCTTCAGTAACTCCAGTCGTAATTTTAGCCTCTGGTTCAATATATGTACCATCAATGCCAGAGGCATTATTCAGCATTCTCGACGACACCCAAACTAACTTTTCAAAAATATTCAACAATTTCATGTATACTAAACTGTATGACCAAACACCCCCTCACAGGCGAAATTGTAGTCATTACAGTAATTATTACACTTGTTCAGACATAACTCGGGATTATTAAGTACATTCGTCTTTAGAGGGGAATGACTTATTGAGGCATTTTGTGGAATATTGCGTTCAAAAAAGGTAGCAAGTTGCAATTAACTTGATAAGTATAGTAAGTAGTGGCTCAGCAGTAAGGAACGCCCCTGAAACGTTCCCTTCCACCACTGGGCCTCCAAAAACATTTCGACTACACTTGTGTACAAAACGTCATTCTGAATATTTGCAGTTTTTTCGGAAGTAGCCCCAAACGTTTTAAAGGTGGTCCCAATTAACAAATATCTGTAGAATTGCTGGACAGAACTCGGGATATCAAATCCGGATCAAAACTGTCCAATATGAATGGTTTGGAGAAAAAATGCTTCGCTGAAAATTTGCTCTACCACAAAATCGTCGCACTACCTGAGACTTTTAATATGAAACAGAAACAGACCTTCAGACAAAGATAGCATCAATTAGTTTCTAGAATGTCCGCCTAATCAATTAAATTCCCATTGAAAGCATACACTCTGCTGATACTCCAGTGCCTAATTGTAAGCCATATGTCACTCCGGGAAGGCTGCGTCCCACCAAAATATTTTCGACGCTGCTCCAACGGTTAACGTGCTAATTCAATAATGGAAACGTTTTCAAAGGGCATCACATATAACATCGGCAATTATGGACGGAATGATTTTCAATTTTGCAGGAAAATGTTTTATTGTGACCCCCTGAGTGGTATTTAAAATCATCAGTATTTTGATCGGCCCATTCCGTATGAGCTTTAATGGTCACATAACTTTGCAGGGTAATCGGTAAAACTCGTAGGAAATTTGTTGAACTTTACAGGACATACGGGTAGGCCGATCAAAAAGATTTTAAATGCCCCCAACGGGGAGTCACAATAACAAGCTTGCCTGCAATATTTAAACCCACTTCTTCCTTTAAGTCCTTGTTTTTAAATCAATTATATTTTAAAACTATTTTATTATTGCAACTCAATTATGTCAGTCAATTATGGACTAGGATTTTTGACCATTCGTATAGAAATGCATGCTTTACACTCTGCATACAGTGGTCCGAATAAACATCAGTTTAAATTTAAATCGCACAAGTTAGACAACTTAAAAAACGTCATGCGCATTCCATGACGTGCATTTCGTGTGTTGAGGCTTGGAGTGGTGCTTAAGTGTGCTCGGTATGTTTAGTTTTCGAAGTTATTTTAAAGGGACTTACAATTATGACGTCTTGGGTAAAAAGCAGACACTCTCTTCCAATTTCAATAACATCAGTATTAGAGTTATTATAAAATGATTCCTCTCAAAAGAAAGTTGCAGAACATATTAAAATACCGAAGTCATCGGTACAAAAAATATATTCAAAATAAAATTTAGTGTGGTCAACGCACTTATCGGCCATAAAGAGAAACAAAGCAGAACGTCCAAGTCTCCCCAAAACTGACACAACAGTCATAGAATGGTTGTCACAATGGGACATCAGCTCTTCCCACATTCAAGCATTCAAAAATTAGTAATTACTTTAATAAAGTGTAATTGCTAATAAAATACATATTGCATACTGAGCAAGCATTAATGCATTAATGGTGCGTGAGAATTATGTACTTTGAAGTACTGTATATGGTGATTAGGACCACTATATCCGGCAAAATGGTCCCTGTTAATAGTGGTCTAATTTTCTTGCTCCTAGAGAAACCACTATAGACAAGTTTTACTGTAATTTGGTTAGGCCAACCAACGGTTTGCAGGGTACTTGCCGGGAAGTGAAGGGAATTTTTTAGTAATAACCATTCATATGCAGTCATCAAAAATGCTCGCAAAAATCAGTTAAGATGACAGTCTCACATATAATCATTTAGGAAACTTACCCCGTGCTTTTCTTGCACCCTCTCCTTCATTAACGGCTCCAGTTGTTGCCGCCTGAACTGTAAAAAATCTATATTACATTAAAATAATTCATAAGTTTAATCAATGTTATTCGTTATAAATGACGAAAGGGAGAGAATCGTTGATTAAATTGTTAGTGGAAACTCAAAAAATAGTTCAAGCATTCATCTAAAAACAAACAAGAAATCCTCTGACAAACAATCATGTATTCAGCGAAAGAGTTTGTTTGTTATTTACGGTATTTATTTTTGGCTGAATTATGAAAACCATTTATAGTTTTTGAAGCAAAAATCATCGTGTCCAAAACGTTTCTCGGGGAAACTTACAATTAGTTTTACTGCAATAGTATTAAGTGTAGCTTCTTGTAATTTTACGTGTTACAAGGAATAAACGAGCATGTTATACTTTTTTATTTTGTCAATTCAAGTCAATTTCAATTCAACTTCAAGTCAATTTCAATTCAACTTCAAGTCAATTTCAATTCAACTTCAAGTCAATTTCAATTCAACTTCAAGTCAATTTCAATTCAACTTCAATTTGTTCAAATGTTACAACTTGAAATTGCCAACTTCAAATAACGAAGCTATAAATTGGTTTCCCGTAATTGACTGTCAATTAAAAAATTGACTTGCAATTGGTCAAATACAACTACGAGACCAAAATTGAGTTGAAAAATCAATTTCAAGTACAACTTCAAGTTCAAATGACGTGATAGCTTGAGTTGTGATGGGCCCTATTTTGTGAAATACTAAAATCGGGACACTCGTCAACGCCAATCCTCACCTGTCACTTATGAATAAATGACAACCGCTTACATGAATAATTTCATGAATATCTAATATCTATAGATTATGCTGGGAAAGTATGTTCCCGAATATATATTTAAATGCTTTCCGGTGGAATATCTTCAGCATAAAAGAGCCCAGGGAATTCCTCTGCTGTTCCAAAACACTTACAGGCTCTATACCTAACTAAACAAATCCGCTTGGTGGAACGAGTTCAAAAAGAAAGATCGTCCTGGACCCTAACAAATATCTCCAAGACACTTACATGCGTACACTCTACTACTGGTTATTATAAGAATCGTCTCTTTACATCGATTTGTTGAACACCCCTAACGGGGTGCCACTGTGAACGGGCAACTCGATAAAGTGTTGTGTAACTCCGAAAAGGCTTGACCGATTACGTTCATTCTGTATATTCTTTCAAGATTTATGCCTGAGGACTACGTTGAGCTTATTTTGTTGTATTATTGTAGGCATTGCGCATGAAAATTAATAGACCGATTAAGCTCATTTACAAATGTTTCCCAGCTTTATAAGCTGGACTTAAACCTGTTGACTTAAGGAAAGTTGTTCAAAGCACTTATGTATTTTTTTAATGTTAATATTTAATTCTGGAAAGACCAAAAGTAGGTAATGCTCAGAAAATACCAAGTACGCTGGTGTTTTCAAGCTTTGGGCATCCTCTCCAGGTTAAGCTTTTTCCCTATTACAGTGGACGTTCAAAATGGTAAAATTGGCAGCGAAACAAAGCGTTGCAAATTATTGGTGGGGAAGTTTTTCCGGACCATCGAATTGTGTTATGTTGTACAGAAGTATTGGGCTTTGTTTACTGTAATTCTATCGGACAAGGAAGTCAACGTTCGATTTATCCCCATAATGGTTGCCAACATAATTGTTTTCACAATTCTGGTCGGGTTTCATAATACCATCTTCTACCGATGGCTGGACATTACTATTTTGGTAGTCAATGAACTCTATGGGAAAGAACCTGGAGGTAGGTTAGTTGGTCAAGATACACACAAAGTTATACAGAGCATCTAATTATTGTTACGGCGTATTGTGTCTTCATACAAATCCGTGATATATAATATTGTTTTCACCTACGAAAATGTTTAATCGCAAAAGACTTTTCTGTCCCAATGCTCATAACTTCCATCATGGATGGTTCTAGAGGTCAGTGGAAAGGAAGACCGGAAATTGACAGACTACTCTGTCAGAGAACTCTTGACGATGACTACGCCACTGATTCCAATAAATTTGGGGATGACACTGGTATTCATTTTTGTCCTGGATTCTGCTAATCCAGCCTTTGTGTATTCAGCTCTAGCACATGAGTATCAAGACGGGTGGATATTTCTCCTTTGCTTGTTACTGGAGACGTTCTTGACTGCCGTGACGTTTGTGATTCTATTCCCGGTTGCATTTATTTACCTATCATTCTTCCAGCTCATCTTTATGCTCGTTGAAGAACACATTAAGGTGATTAGGTAAGAGTAAAAAACAGTTTCGGTTTTACGGTAAAAAATGTTTTTCCTGAATGTAAAATTATTTTCAAAACAATTATTGTTATGTGTAATTGTAAGTGTTGCTGTGCTACAGGAACTCTCATGACAATGACCTTGTTAGGACATCTCTGAATTTTTACCGCAGGATGCATCTCTTAATGCATCTATTCAACATGGATTTCCACCATGTTATATTCACAACCAAGCTCATTTGCTTGACAGCTCCGACGCTTGCTTTATTCTTTGTTTTCAAATTCTTTGACAAGTACCCCATTGACTGTTCCATATACTTGGTGATTGCATTCACGGGCATAATAGGTTTTGTAATTATATTTGATCAGGCCTTCTATGTACCAGGGGTGTTTGATGAGTTTCGAGCTCAGATTCTGGTAGCAGCTCATCCAGCACAAGACACGGATGTGGCCGCTTGGAAACATGTGAAGAAATCCTTGATTGGAGTACCTCAACTGGCAGTAAAGGTGGGGAATTTCGGATGCTTTGAAAGACAAAGCACACCCACATTTCTGGATTTCATTGGAAACAATCTCGTGAACATGCTTGTCACATTCGAGTAGATAATTCTTATGGCGTCAGTTTTCAAAATCGGAATGATAAGATGAATGAGGATGATCGCTTTAATATGTAGATATTTTAGTAGAATTACATATATGCACCTATAGCAGATATATTTTTCAACAATAATAATATTATAACTCTTCTGGAATTCCAAAAAAAACAAGTTACTACATACTTATAGACACAAGCGATAATTGAGCGTTTACAATGTTATATTAAAATCTCCTTAATTATTTCTATAATTATTCAACTTTTGAGGTTACTGGTGATTGATTTGCTGCCTCAGCTAAAATTTCCTCCCAAAATTACACTCGCTTTGTAAAATGCTCAGGAACCAAATCAGCATGGCTTCCTCCAATGCATCACATAATAACTAACACATCCCATCTTTCCAAACATGTCATAAATTTGTGTCTAATTACTTGTCCCGTGCAAAAGAAACCCACAGTTTGACCATAGTTTTTGAGACTTGTTCCGAAGCGGAATTATTTTCAAAATATTTTCTTCTAGCGAGGTTCACACTTATGGTCCTAGTCTCTGTGAAAGTGTGATTCAAAGTTAGTATAGTTTTTACCTTGTGCTATATTCATATATATGTTCGACAATTTAAGTATTATTTGGGAGGGTATCAATCAAAACCAATAAGTTGAAATAATTACATTTGCAATAGAATTTCATAAAAGTGGGAGATGGAATAACTAATAGTTCAGTTTAAATTTATTGGTTATGGTTACTGTGTGTGCGAGGAATGAAAACTCCCCAAGCGTCACGTATATGAATTTACAGTAATTATATGAATTACTGGATATTAATTATCAAAACTGCTAGAAATAGCTGTATTGGTATTTAAACATCTCGATGATATACAGGTTTCAAACCAGTGCCTCATGCTCCCTCTATAATAGTTATCTATGATTATAAATGTGTACCCCTTTATCATTAACTGTAATAAGGTTCTCAAGGCTCAGGCAACACCATCCTCAATCCCCATACCTCAAAATTAGTTACATTAATACAAGTAAATGGTTAGTATTTATTAACCATAATTACAAATCACTTATGCTTCAAATTTCAAATCACAAAGAACATTCCCTTTGACCCTAGGCCTGTAGGCTTGGCTCTTTAATAATCACGTAATATGCACCATTTGTAAGGCAATTCTTGTAAAATATCTTGTGTCGTGGACGAGGTCTAAAAAACAATTAATAAATAAATACATGCATACATACATGCATTTTTTAAAATAGGAATTAGTCACAAAAATAACATTTTGAAAAAGAGCACCATAGGTCACAATATTCTCAGCAAGTTTTCTTCCGGATATTTTATTTTGACCATATTTATAAAATGAAAAATTTTGAGAATTAGGACTAGACATGTGTATGGATTACTACAAGTTTAAGGTATAAGTAAGGTGACAATGTGACAACATCAATGTATTTAATGTACAATAAATACAGTATCAATATATTATAAATACAGTGTATAAAGTAATATAAATGCAGTATAAATGTAAGATAATTGCAATATATGTATATGCAACGTAAATGTAGTAATTATAAACTATTTACAAATACTTAAGTAACACAATGGGGTGGATTAATAAAATAAGTTTTACCCTGGGATAACCGTCAAAATAGATTTGTGGGTTTTTACACCTGATATCTGCAATCTAAGGGCCTTTAGTTAACTTTTTTTACCCTGGCCCGGTCAGGGTGGTCCACCCCGTAAATCCACCCCTTTATTTAACGTTCGTTTTTTGTAGTTTTTTGTAATTTAACATAAATTACAAGTTCGTATCTGATGAGAAGTGTTGAAGTCAAAATTGGCATTTAGCAGAAAATCTCACCTGTCAAATTATAATTAATTACGGTTTCATCAGGCATTTTGAAACTCTAAATTGTCAACGTATTTTAACTCACTCATTATTTTCACCAATTCTGGTGATTTGGACTTCGTTGGATTGATTTGGACGAAATTTAATTTTTTGCAGCTTGATACACGAGGGTGTAAAGTGAGCAGGTAACTTTAGGTGTAAAGGTGTTGTTTAGTAAATCACTAGCATTTATGTAGCTCGTCAAGCTGGCAATCATTGGAAATAGTAATTGTTTTAAAAACAAAATTACATTTGCATAACTGAAAATTAAGTATTGTTCCATCAACAAAATACTGCCTACCGTTTAAATCTGACGGAATAAACCATATGCTTACCTAACTTTATAAATTATAATTAGGGCTATTTGTACGCCACCCAAATATCACTCGCATATACATATGTCAAAATATTTTCTCAAATGTATAATTAAATGAGCTCTGTTGCAATGACTTATATACAGAACAACTCACTAAATCTCATTTTCAGCAAGAAACACAGACATAGCTGAACAACCACATCCGTTGCGTGGAACGAGTCCAAATGAACAGATGATGCTTAGTAATAATACATCTCTAAGACGTAGTCATTATATAGTACTAATAAGGACATTTTAAATAAATCTTTCTGGTCGGAATAATGTGAAGAAACAAACCCAAAGGGCGGAACGAGTTAAAAGTCGTATCAGTGGATCCCGTTGATCCGGAGAGTCTAACACCTAATCTTTTCATTATTAGGAAAAACTTATTTGGTTTCATCAACCGGTTTATTTACAGATGATGACACTCGTTTGCGAAATCACTGCCGATATGCGCAACGACTGACGGACTGTTTTTGGAGTAGCTGGGTCCAGGAATTTCTCCCAACACTCACGAGTAAGACTAAGTGGTTGAACCATGTAGAACCAAATAATGTAGATGACGTGGTTGCTAGTGTGTACCCAGTGGCACTTAGCCACTATCAAATTTTCACGAGAGTGTTCCCAGATAGATATCTTCGTTTTAGGTTTGCTGACGTTCGAACAAAAGACTTGATATATCGGAGACGTGATACAAAGCTAACTTATCTTATTATTAATTGGTTTTAGTTGGTGTTTGTTGTTGAAAATGATTGGAGTTCGGTTCTACAGTAAAAATGGATTAAGGAGTAAGACATGCGAAAGAAAGCGAAGTGTGCTCATAACTCTTTTATTTTAAGCATAGACATTTTACGGACTAATCTGACCTGACCTTTGAACGAAAGAACGTTAAGACGCATTTAAAAGCTGCAACCTTATTCTGGAAAAATCAAAAGTAGATCATGCTCACAAAATACCAAGTACGCTGGTGTTTCCAAGCTCTGGACATCCTCTCCAGGTTAAGCTTTTTCCCTATCACAGTGGACGTGAAAAATTGTAAAATTGCAAGAGAAACAAAACGCTACAAATTATTTGTGGGGAAGTTTTTCCGGGCCATCGAATTAATTTATGTTGCACAAAAGTATCGGGCTTTTGTCACCATAATTCTATCGGATGATGAAGTCAACGTTCGCTTTATCCCCATAATGGTTGCAAGCATAATTGCTTTCACAATTTTGGTTGGGTTTCATCATACCGTTTTCTACCGCCGGCTGGACATCACTCTTTTAGTAGTCAATGAACTCTATGTGACAGAACCTGCAGGTGAGTTAATTGGTCACGATACGCATGTCTTTACAGAGCATCCAGTTATAGTGACTCGGTATTCTGTATGTTGTATAACTGCAACTCAGTGATATTTCATCATGGATTCTTCTAGAAGAAAGTAGGAAGGAAGAGCGGAAAATGAAAGAATACTCTCTCCGAGAACTCTTAACGATGACTACGCCGCTAATTCCAATCAATTTGGGGATGGCACTCATACTCATTTTTTTACTGGAACCCGCTCATCCAGCCTATATGTATTCCATTCTGGCACCTGAGTTTCAAGATGGTTACACATTTCTCCCGTGTTTGCTATTGGAGACGTTCTTAACTGCCATGACGCTTGTGGTTATATTTCCCGTTGCATTTATTTTCCTATCATTCTTCCAGCTAATTTTTATGCTCGTTGAAGAACACACTAAGTTGATCAAGTAAGAGTTAAAATCAATTCCGGTTTGATGGTGAAAAATGTTTCACTTGAATTTAAAATTATTTTTAAATAATGAAAAATGAAAAACACAATTGGTATAAAGTGTTGCTTTGCTACAGGAACTCTCATGACAAGGCCCTGGTTAGGACATCTCTGATTTTTTACCGCCGGATGCATCTCTTAATGCATCTATTCAACATGGATTTCCACCATGTTATATTCACAACCAAGCTCATTTGCTTGACAGCTCCGACGCTTTCTTTATTCTTTGTTTTCAAATTCTTTGACAAGTACCCCATTGACTGTTCCATATACTTGGTGATTGCATTCACGGGGATAATTTGTTTTGTAATTATATTCGATCAGGCCTTCTGTGTACCAGGGGTGTTTGATGAGTTTCGAGCTCAGATTCTGGTAGCAGCTCATCCAGCACAAGACACGGATGTGGCCGCTTGGAAACATGTGAAGAAATCCTTGATTGGAGTACCTCAACTGGCAGTAAAGGTGGGGAATTTCGGATGCTTTGAAAGACAAAGCACACCCAGATTTCTGGATTTCATTGGAAACAATCTCGTGAACATGCTTGTCACATTCGAGTAAATGATTGTTATCGCGTCAGTTATCATAATCACGATCAGATGAATCAGAATGACCGCTTTAGAATGTAGATATTAGTACAATTATATATATCCATAGTATACTTTCCAACCAAATATAATATGCTCTATATGTAACCTCAATGAATACGATGATATCTATCACTTTCTTTTTAGTTGCAATGTGTATAAACCTATTAGAAGCTATTTAACTAATTATCTGAATATGTTCTTTATAACTCCTCGCACATGGTGCTCCCTACTACCTGTCAACAATGAAAATACCAGAAGTAGCATCGCTCTCTATGTTAGAGGGGCTCTCAAAATCAGAGCTTGTTCCCTCAATGAATAACTTATAATTACTATATATGTGCAATAATCTAAACCTCTCACTCTATAAGATAATATTTATCTCAAACTCAGCCACTCCCAATTGTGTTGTAGACGTTTCTAAAAACACGAATAAATTCATTCATATATCCATAGTAGATACATTTTTCAACAATAATAATATTATTATTCTTCTGGAATTTTACAAACAAATTACTACATACTTAGAAAATGACTACTACACCCTTTGACCAAATAGTAGTATCAAGGGCTTAAAGTTAATGTCAAATTTGTTACAACGTCCAATGCTTAAATTATATCGTCAGCGTGTATATTTAATGAGATCTGAAGGTGTTTATACCCAGAGTTGCGGACAAGTTCAAGTAATACTTGAGTTTTCAAGTCAAGTTCAAGTTCGGGTCAAGTTCAAGTAGGCCAATTTTTTTACTTGAATCTTTCGGGTCAAGTTTAAGTATGCAGTCGGCTTGACCATGACATTCTAAGCCAAGTCAGGTTAATGTACAAGTACGAGAAATTTACTTGAATCTCAAGTCAAGTTCAGGGTCAAGTAATGGAAAGAAAAAACTTGTCCATGAACTTGAGATTTCATGGTCAAGTTCAAGTAATTTTAGATTACGCATGCCATAAAGGACGGAAGCAATTTCAAAATCACAATCTAGTTTCATGTCGTGTACAGGGTATATTGTTTGCAAATGCCATAAATCAAAAGGACAAAATTCAAAATCAGAGTCCGTTTTACGAATGTCTTGTTTACCAGACGTTGCTCATTGTTAGTTGTTGCAGTGGCCTCTCCATGAAATGGAAGAATTATCTTGATAATTCATGCTGTTGCTTAGAATTATTAGTTTCAATTTCAACTAGACATCATGTAAAACTCGTCAGATATACAGTGAAAGTCCGTTATAAGGGCTCAGCTTATAAATCGAATGTATCGATATCAGGGATGCATTTGTTTGCCCCCCAACTTTCATGCATGCAATGCTTTAGACGTTTTGAATAAGTGAATTTCCTTTATAAATTGTATAGTCCCTTATATCAAACTTTTACTGTATTCATCATACGCTCAAACAGTGGTCGTCACGGGAACGGGTAAAACCCGGGTACATGGAACGGGAACGGGTAAAACCCGGGTACATGGAACGGGAACGAGTACAGGAACAATAAAATAAATAATAAAATAATTATTATTGGTTTATTCTTTTGTTGCAAGTGTTACTGTTGAAAATTTGATTGCTCGAATTAATGTTTTTTTTTCAAATAACAAAGGGAAACTAATCCGTGCTGGCATACATTTTCAGATATTTTACGTATGCAGAAAATTATCTATGGGCCAGCAAATTTTCTTAAATATTAAGTACAATCAACATTCAATTTTATTGTTGGAGAAGCAACATCACTGCTCCATTCATTGTTACATCGTTTCCCAGTATGACATTTTGGTGTTGATATTTGGTCTACTCGGTACATAATCTCTGAAGAATTGAACAGTTAGCTATTACGCTGTTACGTTTGATATAGTTGTGCATTTAGCCGCCCTGCACATTGTCTGTTTTTATCTGCAAAACGAAGGGTTTGGTAGTTACAGAAATTCTGATAGTAATTTTTACCACATAAGTACAACACGACTTGGACCCGGGAACATCAGAGTGGGGTTCGGGTCCAGAATATTTTTAATTCCTGGGTACGGGAACAGGAACGGGTCCTGGTACGTATTTTTATTAAATTCATGGGAATGGGTACATGAAATACTGTTCCCATGATAACGGGAACGGGTCCGGGAACACTTAAGGGGAGTACCCATTAAGTGGGAACGGGAACAAACTTTTTGTACCCATGACGACCACTGCGCTCAAAGATATCCTCGAATGGTTTTAAATAAAAAGTATTAGTTATTGTTAAATCCCTAAATTCGAAGTTGTAGATGATAGTAAGTACACACAACTTATACCAAATAAGTTGTGAAATAATTATACCTCCTAAGAAGGTGTTTAATGCTGTCAACGTAGAAAGTATGTGTGATTAATAAAGCAAGTGCCAGGTACAATCATTTTAAACCAAATGATTTTATGGTTAGCTATGCAAAATACTTGGTCTTCGATGACAAAATACAAAACAAAATACCTGAAGTAAAATATCCACGTATATAATATACAACGTAAACTACCTGAGATTAGATTAGTGAAATACAATTAAAAATACAATACATGGTAGGTAATTTAAAATATCTACTTAAATACAAAATATTTTTCTTAAAATTCCCACCTAATGCTCACAAGTTTTACCGAATAGGGCAGATTATTATAATTATATTTCAAGATGTTTTACTACCGAAAATCAGCTATTTTGACTGTTTACGCAGATACGTAAATTCAAATGATATTTTTCTTTATTGATTAATAAATGTATTTTCATAATAATTATTACAGAGAGGAGATAGTAGCTGAAAATTAAATTGCGTCGGTCTTCGGCGTATCTTAAATATGTAATTTCGACATCCTGTACAAGTTTGATGTAATAAAACGAATTCATTCCAACGAATGCTATTCGATCGCTCAAATGAAATTCTCATAGATTTATACATGACAAAAACTACATACGTCAAAGTCATAATCATGCTGGTGAAAATAATTTATTTAAAAAACATTTTACTTGTCATTGAGAGAAAGCAAAACACTAAATACTTTTGTAGCTACATTTCTTTAGAATAGTACAAAATACTTGCCCACCGATTGGCATCTTCGAAACGCAAAATATGAAATACTTCGTGGTCTCAAAATATACTAAAATACATATACGTGTTCTAAAATACTGCAAGCCACTGATCGTAATAGATTTGTTTTGCCAATCAATTGATTCCTCTAACCTTTCATAAATTCGTAGATATCGTCAATCCATTTCCAAATGTAGAAGTACTGGTACTGCACGATGTCTCTAACAACCAGCGTTTGTACATTTTGGGTCATAGGAATTAAAAGTTTAAAGCTTGGCTGAGGCCACTCACAATTCAACGATGGAAATACACGAGTAATTGTTAGCTTCTTATTTAAAAATTTTTCATCCGGTTTTAGTTTTCACACCTGTAAAAACAAAGTCAAGTTTGCGATATCCTTATAAAACATAGTTATTTATGTTTTGAATGCTTTCAAAATTCAGACAGTCCTTTCCGGCATGAAATTCTGATTCGCAGTTGTAGCATTTCGAATCGTCACATGTGTCTTTACTGGCAAGAAAAATTCGCGGCGTTAACCATTCATTCTGCCCGTAACTTCTTCACATAAGGATCCAGTGCTGCTTGCAATGACTGAACGTTGTCAGAGAAACTTGATCGCCCCTTGGTTATGACAAAGTTTTGTACCCTTTTAATTTTTTATGTTCATTTCAAGATTAATAATGTAGGACATTTGAGTAAATTCAGAAATACTAACTTAATAAAAACGTGAATCCGATGTCCAGTTTGTTGGTGTCAAAATCGATGAAACCGGTTTCCAAAATGTATGAACACCGGAGCCGATGTTTGCAACCCTCCAAAAGGTGTAGTAAATAAATACTTGTTGAGTTGTAAAAGTTCGAGTGAAGGTAAGTACTGATAATTACAGTAAATGTATCAATATCACACGTTGGAGATCCTTATACGTAGTAAATATTAGCACGCTACACTTTGCATATTCCTAAAAAACCTTTTTTACCCACACCGGGTCACAGCCTCAAGTTTATTAGTGTCAATTTCTGATAATTGCGAATTCATTTCTCTTTCATTTTATTTGCGTACACGAGCATTGTTACAGTAATGCGTTAGTAATTTAATTAAAATTATGAACAATAAAAATTAAATTGAAATCGGGTAAATAATGCTACTATTTCTTAAGAGCCACAATTCCAGATCAAAGCATAAATTTGATTTATAGTTGATATAACAGATTATTGAAAGTATACAATTTCATATTAGAAACGAAAACAAATGACGATGTGAATAAAATCCGGTACAAATATTTTTGTGAGTTTATGGAAAAAACTTCGATAACTTTCAATATCAGGACATAGGTTCTGCAGGTTAAATTACATGAAATTGAAACACTATTTTACTCCAAATCGGTTTACCAAGAATGCATGTGTTAGAAATAACAAGCCGTTATCTAACTCCCATTTCAAACCTACACAATAGGGTTAGGTATTCTATTTTACAAACGTAGCAGAAGCATTGACCAGCGGAACCTTTTTTATTGTAATGTACCAAGTTTTCTCTTGACGCCCGTCACGTAGATGACTCCATAAAGTAGATATTCTAAAATGGAATTTAATGGAAACCATTAGAAACCCCAATAGTTGAAAATGTGGAATGATGCTTTTCTCAATCTGCTTTTATTAGAAATAGTTATAATTATCAGAAAGGATGTAATCACAATGTGTAATTACTTAAAATTAAAATCTCTGCGAGGCTAAAGGATCAATCAGCAGTTATTAAGTAATGTAGTCGATTTCTCTGCTGAAATGTTTGGTACAGTTGAACTCTGTATGTTAAAAAGTAGCAATAACATGGTAGGCTTATAGAATACTTAAAACTACATAATTCCTTAAAAATTGTTTAAAGTAAAAATATTTACAGGTCCTCCTCACTGGTCCGGCTAGCTAAAGCATGAGGTCGGTTCGGTTTAACGCGGTTATCCGACCATCGGTTAACTGAAACCGACGGTTCGGTAAGAAAATTCGTAGCCGAATTGAAATAACCGAACGGTTCAGATTCGTCAATGCCTAACCGGATATCGGTTTCGGATCGGTTTTAAATATGAATTTATCCGTTCGGTTTGGATTAAGTAATTGTATCCGCTCGGTTAAACCGACGGATAACCGATTTTGAATTTCGTTCCAAAAATTTTAAGCAAATCGTAATCGAGAACGGCTGTAGCATGGATTTCTGGAGACAAACGATTGTTTCATTATGTACCTGCAATATATTTAGAAAGCATAACTCATGGGCCACGAGCATGCATACATTTGTTCATCACATCGCAATTTTTTCAAACATCATTATTTAATTTTTAGCTTAAATTAAATAAGTACATTATTACTACAACTAATATGCCATCAGTGTAAACCTCCGACTCCGTAATAAGATCAGAAACTACAGGAAGCAATGCGCCTTCAAACAAAGATCAAAAGCTAGGTTTGGGACGATTTGGTCTTACTGGAGATTTGGTTCTTAGATTTTTAATTATCATTTGAAGTTAAATAACAGGTAGATTTTAATACAAATTAGTGTAATAATTGTTTTAAGTTTGAACAACGTTATTATTAAAACAGATTTTCAGAAAAGATTTTAATAATAAAAAATTTGGGGTTTATACTCCGATTTGCGCACAGGCTTGACAGAGTTTTCTTAACCTCCATTAGCTGCGTATGGTGAAGTGGGGCTGTCATCGTCGGCTGTCTGTCGTCATCATATATATCTAATAACCGAAGGTCTAGGCCCGCTATATATTAGCACATACAGTTTCACAGCACATACCCGGTGTCACACACAGCATCCCCGCAGTCTCGAAAGCATGTATATCACCACACACATACGCAGACTTAGCTATAGAGAGAGAGAGTGAAAGGTGAAGCTACAGATAGCGACGAAGGATATGCAGACAAGGGAGGAGACATGGGACATGCCACGGACACAATCTTATCCGAGATATCAGCAGTCGCAGTATATGCAAATACACCAATTCATCTTACGAATCATTATCAGTGTATGGCACATACTACTTCTGCTGATACTCTTCCAAGAATGTGCAACATGCCTCCAGACCTCATTTGCATATCGATAGTTTATAGCGAAAGATAGAAATGACCTGAAATTATTTTGGGGTGAGCTAGAGTTGAAAGCCGACTCTTCTGCAACCTTACAGATTCACTACACCACCAGACCGCGGGCCCGATCTGAAAAGATTTTAATACATATTTATCTGCTTTGAAGTTTTCACTGGTAAAATGTGCAATATTGTTTCGGTTATTCGGATAACCGACAAACGGTTCGGTTATAAAAATCATCCGAACCGATGTTTTGCGGTTCGATTTCGGATCGGAGAATTTTTTTATCCGAACAAAACGGTTCGGTTCGGATTTTGACAAACAATTAACCGAAAACTTCGGTTCGGTTCGGATTTGTGTTTTATCCAAACCGATCTCATGCTTAGGCTAGCTCCATTGTTACGGCGTTTTACTGCGAACGTAGTTTTACTACCGGGGTCCAATTTTCGAAGAAAACGCAATCTATGCAAATTCATAAAAGTGATTTCGGAAAAATGTTTTTACAAAATTAAGTGTGATGTGTTAACTTGAAATGTATTTAAATTGTACCACACAATTGGCTGTTTCTAGTTTTATACCTAAGTTTTTCAGTGAGTTTACTTACATATGTCTGCCTAATTGTTGCAATCAAGTTGGCGAAATGTTATAATGCGCGACCAAGGTCTTGGGCCCTTAAGAATTAATCGTTTACACATGCGAATTGTAGTTGTCATATTTTCAGAGGGGTGGAAAATACATGAAATGTACTGTTGAAATACAAAATAAAAATACATTGCAGAAAAGTTAAAATACTAACACAAAATATAAATACCAGGTGTAACTTAGTTAAAATACAAAATAAAATACAAATATCCGGAGACATTTGGGCAAGATACAAAATAAAATACAAATATCCGGAGACATTTGGGCAAGATACAAAATAAAATACAAATACCCGGAGTCATTTTGGCAAAATACAAAATAAAATACAAATATTCGGAGTCATTTTGGCAAAATACAAAATAAAATACAAATATTGGGAGTCATTTTGGCAAAATACAAGATAAAATACAAATATTCGGAGTCATTTTGGCAAAATACAAATTAAAATACTTTCCTGCCAGCAAAAAGGAAACATTTGAAATGAGAATATCGTATTTGAAATACGAAAAACACATTGAAAATACTCTCAAATTTATCTCAAAGTAGATATCTGAGATGTGTCTAAAGTTTATTCTCTCAAAGTATTTTGTATAATTTGGGCAAATAATACTATATTTAAAAATCAATCAGCAAACGTAAGGTAACAGGCACGTTAGAGTATTAGACTTTGAGTTGTGCGTTTGTGTATTAAAGTAAATTAACATGGCCCCACGTACGGAATATTTTTCCTTACAACAAATAAACTCCTGAGTTATATTTGCGTCACGAAGTTTGCTAACTGTATAGTTCTCACATTGAATTTTAAGTATTTATCCAGTAAGTTCTTCAAACCCGCCAAAAAAGCTTCAAAACCTGGTTTCAAAACGTTTTAAATTAGTGCATTTACCGTTAAAATATTTATATTAACACGCGTTACAGACAAGCTTAACAATTGCCAGTCATATATTTTAAAATTATATTTTATATTTTGAAATCGGTGTGGGTAAATTTTTCAAGATAAATAAATACAAAATACTATCGCGTTCGTAATCTTCAAAATACGAAATACAAAATACAGTAGAGATGTTGGTGTTGGCAAAATACGAAATACGAAATACCTTAAGCAATTTATTGTTAGGAAAATACCGAATACTAAATGTATTTCAAATAATATTTCAAATACAATATTTCAAAATATTTCACACCTCTGCATATTTTATATTGTTTGTCAGCATTTAGTATTTCAAATGTAACTTCAAGTGTCTCCAATATTAGAAACTATTTAAAATATTTGAACTTCATGAAAATTGTAATATAGCATTACTCTTAAAAGGACTCATAAAATCAAAACGATTTTGAAAGCAATCGAATAAAAAATGAGGTTCTAAGAAAGCTAAAACGAAGTTGATTTGACGGCGGTAAGAAGTAAAATACTAGCATTAAGTATGGGAGGAATTGGAGAAATAATGAACGAAAATAAGCATCGAGGTGCGATCGTATAATATATTATGAATACGTACGATACTTAATATACAATAGAACGCAGTCCTTTCTGAAGCTTTTGGACACCTTCGCTTATTTGTAACCATAATATAGTAGCTGCAGATTTCCGTGTGCACCCGAGATGCTTTTGTTTCGTTCACTGTTTAAAGCTATAAAAGTATCTTCGTGTTTGCTTCTTTAAAACTTCATTTTTTATCAATTCATCTTGTAAAAACGAATTCACTTTAATTCGAAATTTGGAATAAAATTAAACTGAATGGAAAACAACGGTTCCCGCTGATAAGCTAAGATTACGCGTTTTAGAAAAGACAGCAGTATTTTCCAAGCGTACAACAGAAAGAAGTTAAATTAATTAAACCGAACTTTTAAACGATGAATTGTTTACTGAAATATTTGGGGCAGAGCGAATCATTTGAGCTTTAATTAAAGGGAAACAATTCAGTCCAATTCAAAGTTATGCACTGAATCAATCGATTCAGTTTCATCTAGAATTGTATCGAAAGAGTAGTGGATCCGACTGAAATGAATTAAACGGAACCGCAAATTTTAAAATCAGAATTAAACTCGACCAAACACTATATGGAATGGTTAAACAGGTATTTGGAAAGTGAACAAATGAAACTGAAGCATAATTTCGAATTAGTCTTATTGCTTATATAACTTTTAATAATTTAAGTACTTATTGAATACATTTTACTGCTTAATTCCTTTATTATTTCCATTTATATTGCATATCGTTTTTATCGTTCTTCCACAACGTTATCGGGATTATATTTGTGAACGATCATGCTATATATTATATCCGAGCTCAAAAACGCCTCTAAAGCATCAATACTAACATATGCAAATCACTAAGGACGCTGTTGTGGCCCTGTGTACGATGGTGGTTGCCATGACCACGAATGTTATCATATTTAGTTGTTTATGTCTAAAGTTCCATTGCTTTTAAAAGGAACTTCACATTTCATTATGTATACATAATATCAAAGATTAAAAATACATAAATAGCTTCAAGAGCCAGTCTGCTTTTAACTTGTCGAAAAGAAAGACATGAGATAAGTGTGCTCAAGTGTATTTTCTTTTAGGCAGACATTTTGAGGGCAAGCCGTAAGCTGGCGTATTTTCAGGATGAACCTTTCAACGAAAGAAATTTAAACGCTGCTAACTTATTCTGGAAATATCAGAAGTGGGTCATGCTCAGGGTTGCAAAAATAAAAATGATCTGGGTTTTATGCCTGTCCACCTGAAAATGCTCTGAAAATGCCGAAAATGCCTTACTTTGAAAATGCCCGGCATTTTGGGCATTTTGGGCAGGCATATGCGGCATTTTGTCAAAAGCATATGAAAATGAACATTGAAAAACATATATGCACTATGACCATTATTGATCCTCTAGCGTGAATATGGGAGTTTGTATGACATATTCAGGCCGATAAAATCTGAAGAAGTTTTAATGTTGATTTTCCAAAAAGAAACCCAATTATTTATTTTTTTTCATAAAATTCTGTATTTAAAAGATACTGTTTCAAGATTTAGTACGCAAAATTAGTAGATAGCTAAAGCTCATATCGAAAAAATCGGGGCGAAAATGCCCAAAATGACTGCCCTAGGCTGAATATGCCCGAAATGCCCAAAGTGCCAAAACTGACCAAATAGCCAGGGCATTTTCAATTTTGCAACCCTGGTCATGCTCACAATCGTAACGTTTCATTGCCATTAAAAAGATGTTCATATTTCTATACGCATGCATAATACGATTCAAACTAGATATATAGCTTAAAGAGTCAGACAGCTTTTAACTTGTCAAAAAGAAAGCCATGAAATAAGTGTGCTCATAAGTTTGTCTTTTCTTTTAAGCAAAGCCTTTTTGAGGTCAGGCCGTAAAGTAACGTTTTCCAGGCTGGAACTTTAAAGGAAAGAACTTTAAGACTCATTTAAACGCTGCAACCTTATTCTGGAAATATCATAAGTACATCATGCTCACAAAATACCAAGTACGCTGGCGTTTCCAAGCTCTGGACATCCTCTCCAGGTTAAGCTTTTTCCCTATCACAGTGGACGTTAAAAATTGTAAAATTGCCAGGGAAACAAAACTCTACAAATTATTGGTGGGGAAGTTTTCCGGGTCATCGAATTAATTTATGTTGCACAAAAGTATCGGGCTTTTGTCACCATAATTCTATCGGATGATGAAGTCAACGTTCGCTTTATCCCCATAATGGTTGCAAGCATAATTGCTTTCACAATTTTGGTTGGGTTTCATCATACTGTTTTCTACCGCCGGCTGGACATCACTCTTTTGGTAGTCAATGAACTCTATTTGACAGAACCTGCAGGTGAGTTAATTGGTCACGCTACACATGTCTTTACCAGTGCTCGACACGGGTACGAAAAATCGGTACCCATACCCGTATCCGGAGTGCGGGTATTGCAATGTATGTTATCTATACTCGTACCCATACCCGAGTATCCGGGTACACATTTTTCATACCCGTACCCGCAATGTAATCTCAAACCATGTACCTGTACCCGCATATGTGACAGACCTGCAGGTGAGTTAGTTGGTCACGATACACATGTCTTTACAGAGCATCCAGTTATGGTGACTCCGTATTTTGTCTGTTGTATAAATGCAAATCCGTGATATTTCCTAGTGTTTCCACAAACTAAAATATCTAATGACAAAAGAATTTCCTGTGCCAATGCTCAAAATTTTCATGGATGTTTCTAAAAGCCAGTAGGAAGGAAGTTCGGAAAAGGACAGAATACTCTCTCCGAGAACTCTTGACGCTGACAACGCCGTTAATTCAAATAAATTTGGGGATGGCACTCATACTCATTTTTTTACTGGATCCTGCTCATCCAGCATATATGTATTCAACTCTGGCACCTGAGTTTCCAGATGGTTACACATTTGTCCCATGTTTGCTACTGGAGACGTTCTTAAATGCCGTGACGCTTGTGATTATATTTCCCGTTGCATTTATTTTCCTATCATTCTTCCAGCTCATTTTTATGCTCGTTGAAGAACACACTAAGGTGATCAAGTAAGAGTTAAAACCAGTTTCGACTACATCCTTGACTAATATTATTGTACCATATTGTTTCCCTCAATGTGAACAACTTTCAATACAGTGTAATCCCCTCGGTTATTTGTGAAGATGTAGGGATATACGTCAGTGTATTCTGACCAGACCTAGATAACCGAAAAATAAGGTTTCCGTTAGTTTGTTATACGTTATTGTCAATTGTTTTCCGTTTTGATTTTTGTTTTCGCTATTTTAAAATACCGTTATCGGTTATAACGGTTTTCAAGCAAAATGAATTCGGTTAAACGGTTAATAATGGTATTCAGAAAATTGTATTGATCTATTTTTAAATTTATTTGATTAAACTAATAGCACAAGTATTATTCAAACATTTCATAACCACGGAACTTCATAACATGTACCATTCAAAATCCGTTGGTTTGAAGGAACAAAACGGAGTTCAGTACCTCGTCCTTCATGCGGCTTCGTCTTTCAGATAGAACAAATGCTAAGGCAGAAAACAGGCGTTTAACACTCACTTGAGTCTCAGGAACCCAAATCATTACTCTTGCTCTTGCTATGTATCTCAATGAAGTCGGAGCATACTGGCCCACTATTCGAATAGATCACACTTTACGCCTGTTTTATTTTTTTCACGTGGATTTTTCTCATATAATGCTAAACCTTCCAACAATGCTGTTCTACTGGAAACAGAAGCCGTATATGCAGATTCTGTTTTTGTCTTTATTCCTCAGAAATACTTCAAACGGGTCTTCCTTGTCATTAGAAACATTAGCTTCAGTCTGGTCGACAACTTGTTAATAAAGTGGAACTAACAATTAGCACTATTAGCAGAAATCGAAATATGTTGAAATTGAAAAACAGTTTGCAAAAGCAGATGTATGTTTGCATAAAACTAACAATACACAAGTCGAAATAAGCTTAAACTGAACGAATCCAACAATAAGAAATTTATATGTACTAGGTAAGTAACCAACGTTCTGATATGTACATACATACTCCTATAAAACACGTTTACAATTAGCCACGTATTCAAACGGCATACGTTCACGTTGAGTTCAATCGACAATTGGAAGTTGGAGTACTGGTTGCCTTTACAGTTGAGAAAAAACCTAAAATATCCGTATTTTTTCAGTTTCAGTTTCGGTTTCGGTTATTACTAAAACACATTTAGTGTTTGTTTTCGTTTATCGTAAATATTCGTTTTGGTTTTCGGTTGGGTTTCACATACCGTTATTGTAATTTTTCCGTTAATAACGATATTCCATAACGTTATACCGTAACGTTTTCCAGGTCTGATTCTGACGCCGAGAAAATATCCTTGAGCTCCTGTCTGGCATTCTTGTCAATGGGTTTGTCGCCAAAGTAGTATTTGTAGATTTTTTAGATTTTTTCCGTCATTTTTGTTTGAACCGCAGATGTAAAATTGTAGAACACTTCGTTGAACTGAAATGTTATTGGGAAAACTCGCTTCCAATTGTCCCTGATGTCCGGCCCTAGTACTTGATCCTGTAACATATCTTCAAAATGGAAGAAGTATACAACCTCAGTGAAATATTTGCTTACCTTAAAACGCAAATTTAAAACAAATCTTACAAGCAGATTGTAGCTGATGACCTTCATCTTGAACTATTCGCGCCATCCATGGAACCCTATAGAATTTGGCCGTTCGGAGTAGTATTTCTGTCGGTGCAAGTGTTGGGAATAACCGAACTTGCAATTACATTTATAATTGATAATGCAAGTACAAGTAATGCCGTAACTGGTACTTGCTAAAATGTACCAATTAAATCATCCAAATAACCGAAGTTGAACTTGCAATCAGTTCATAAGCTATTTGCAGTTGGTAAGGCAATTGCAAAAACATTTGGATGTAATCGCACCGATAAGTACATTTGCAAGTGCAATTGCAATTTGTAATAATTGCAAGCTAACTGACATACGGTATAAATCTTCGGCGAAGAAGCAAAATGATCTTTCTATTTTTGATTGGTAGCAAAATGATATACATGCTGTTTCACTAAATTGAACAAAGTGCATTAAATAAAATGATTTACATGCAATGCATAATGAAACAGAGACGCACAAATGAAATAACCTTTCTTTAAGCCTTCCAGAGCAAACATATTGTAAAATTTCATCCTTCAAAATATCTTTCCAATCCTTAAAATATTTTGACTATTTTTCTATAATTTTGTGCAAATGAGAACATTTTGATCGAAAATTCACTTAAATCAATTTGCCTCCTCACCAACGAAATTGTACAGTCAATACAGTATTTACACTTGTTGAGACATAACAATTCGAAACGGTAGCAAGTTGCAATTAACTTGATAAGTAGTTTTTAAAATTGCAACTTTTTGCAGTGCAAGCACTTGTAATTGCAATTGAATTTCTTGCAGTTTAAGTTGTGCTTTACCGGTAATTGTGAGTATTTACTGCTTTTGTAATTCAAATTGAAGTAAATAGAAATTTCACTTGCATCGACAATAACATTTCCCTCGTGTAAAATAACCAGTTGAACCGAACCGAGTTCAATTAGTAATTGCGGTTAACTTGCAATTGACAAGAAACACTAGACGACACCTCTTGGGACTTCTGCAGTTTGAGTTGCGCCAGTATAGCAAATAACATACTTGACAATAGCAGAATTGAATTATACTCTAGGGATGAAACCCCGGAGGTACGGGAAGATATGGAACACGTCCGTTCAAAACAGTTGAGATGTGTTGTAGACAAAGAATTGGACTTTGTCATTGAGAGTAACCTGACAACAGAGGGAACTGCACTTGTAGTACACTCGTTTACTTTCGATTACTTTTGGGAGAGACCCCGTTATGAAAAACATCTCAAATTTGCACATAATACAAATATTAGAGATCCATTTTTGAGAAAGCCAATTTATGTTTACATGTATGTACAACAATGGTTGAGGAATCCAATTACGTTGGGTAAAAGGCTACCGTCAGGATGAGAAGCGGATTGTTTTGGCTCTGGGAAAAATAGGAACAAATACGGTTCCCGAAAAGGATTCCTAAAGTCAAGCGCTAGCCAGAAATATGGAGTATAAAGGCGTTAGCGTTATCAATGGACAGCTCCTTAATCCTCGTACCAGAGATGCGCAAAGGAAATTGCCTTCCTTCAAGCCTTCGAAGGTAAAAATTCAGTAAAAATTTCCCCTTCAACATGTCCTAGAACGAAACCCTCTAAAAAATCTGCCTTTTCTTCACCTGTCATTCCAAAATACATATACACTAATTTTTGCCTTCAGCCTTCTTCTAAAAGAAGCCTTCCTTCAATTTTACAACTACAACCCGCTTATAAACGTTTCGTACCAGCAAGATTTAGTGCAGCGAAGAGAGCGGGCAGACATTGTCAGTTGTGAGTTCGCGAATTGGCTGTATTGTTGCGCTAGCAGCAAAACGTCGTTGAATGTGCTATGCTTTTACGTTATATGTAGATTTTCGTGTACCTGGAAGCCTTCACTGAATTCGAGGGCTGATATTTATTAGTCCTTCCTTCACAATCCTTCATTGCTAGTTTTTGTGAAGGCTTCCTTCATCCTTTAGAAAAAAGTATGCCTATCCTTCCATTATTTCTTCAACGTTAAGAACTACCTTTTTTGTTTTGGGATTTTTGTTCCTTCTAGTTTAAATAAGCATCTTCATAGATAAAATTGAATAATAAACACAATGATGTATTTTGGGCCAGGTCAAACGGGGTCACAATGATTACCATACGCCCTGAGGTTCCAAATTCGATTTAAGCACATAAGGTTAAATAGTTAGAATAATTCTTAAAATTAAACATTAAATCTAAATTTAGTAGGTTCCGGACCACTACTACTGGACTACAACTCGCATAACCCATCCGAGTACTTACTTACTCCGATCCTCACAATAAATCCAAAGTGCAAGATAGGGTAAAAAAGTTTAACAAACATTACGCACAACAATAAGAAACAGTATTGTAACATACCAACTGCTATACTGGCCATACTACAGTCATGCTAATCCATAATAGGTTAGAATCGTACCATACTACTTTATACAAATTCCCGACATGAGGATCTGAGCCTCAGATCGTCTAAAATTTCTACAGAGAATCTAACAGTGACAAGACAAGCACTAGGTCATTTTCTTGCTTCTTATTTTTCCGACATGTATACGTAATCTCTGGCTTGGAATTTTAAAATCAATACCGGGATTGGGCTCTAATTAAGAAATTACTATTTCATGGTCGAACCAATGACCAGCTATTCCAATGCTAATGATGACATGCATTTTGATTTGATGATTCAATTTAAAAGTGTGACTATAAATAAATGTTGTGAAGTATCAAAAATTATAAATGACCTTCTTGACCACAGAACAAAATACATACTACATGTATGTATATTTTTGTGTAATTTCTGTAATAACTACATAAAAATATTTAATTATTAAACCACTGACAATAAGTTCCCTTATTTAGCCTATCTTCTGTCTTTAATATTCTGAGTACAAAATAAGATAAAAATTAAAGCTCCACGCTCAAACACTTTGCAAAACTTAACAACAAAAGAGTAAATATCCTTTAATAATTACACACTGTAATCTGAAAAATCGATTTATTTGGCCCCAAAAAGCTTCTGAATTTCATCCAAACTTTTCCCTTTGGTCTCTGGTACCAACACAAGGCAGAACACGAACCCGAAGAAGCACCAGCCGCTGAACATCCAATAGCAGCCCGCAGGCGTGAGCCCATCCAACATTTGGGTAAAGAATTTCGTCACTACAAAGGCAAGTCCCCAGCAGAAAGCCGTGGCAATTGAGGACGTCATTCCTTTCACATGCGGAGGTAAAAGTTCCCCCTGGAACGTTACAAATTACGTCAAAATATATCAACAATTTTTATTTTATACGTAATAAATATAGTATTACCGTGCGTTTGTAATTATTACCGTCAAATTATTTTATTCGAAATTGAATAACAATTATTTAAATCATTCTTACCATGAGTGTCCAAGGGAGAGGGCCCGATCCCAAGATGTAAGCCACCATGTAAAGAAGCAAGCTCGTCAGAGGGAGCCAGCCCAAGCTTGATGCCTTCTCCTCATCATTTTCTTTAATATAAAAGTAGGCCCCAAGGGCCACTAAGCAAGCTCCCATGCCAAATTCAGAAATCATAAGGAGAGGTCTCCGTCCGACTCGTTCCACGAGGAGGGTACTCACGAAGGCAAAGACCAATTGAACAAGAGCTACCATGATGGCGGACACATTATCATCTATCCCTGTCCCTGCATCTCGGAAAATCGCCACACAGTAGAAATTGACTGCATTGATTCCACCAAACTGCTGAAGGAACATCAGCATCAAACAAATTCCCGTGGGTTTGAGGACAGGGCCAGCGAGCAAATCTTGGAAGGATGCGGATTGGGAGTTAGCTTCATCAATACTGGCCTGGATCTGAAAATGGGCAGAAGTCGGGCGTTTTTGATTCATTGGATTCTTAGATATTGTATGTAAATATTGACACATTTTTGTGATTGAATAAGGTTTTTGAAAAGATATTTAATAATAATTACGATTCTAATTTCCGGATCAATCTGGTCCAAAGAATCAGCTCCTCTCAAGCGTTTCAAGGCAACTCGGGCCTCCTTATCCCTCCCTTTAGAAAGTAAATAACGAGGGGATTCCGGCTGGAAAAACATTCCCACACCAAATATAATCGGAACGACAGCATTCACTAAGCTCAAATTCTTCCAGGATAGCCCTGCTCCAACACAATATCTGCAATAGGGAAATTCTATTATATATGGATTTCTATAGGGTTGTCGTAAAAATAATCACCTTCAAATATTTCCTCAGACATTTTCCACGGAGATTACACTCCCCTGTGTTAATTTCATTATACAACAATAATGTGGTACAAAACATAAATACTATTATGTGATTTGTCCTTACGAAAATAAAATTCCCAATACAATAAACAAAGCCAAAGTATTGCTCAGAAGTCCTCTCAAACGATCTTCCGCTATCTCACTCACGTAGACAGGACAAATGAGGCAGAAGGAACCCCCACAAAGCCCTGTACACATTATAATATATTGATGTAATTTGACGAATTTTTGAAATAAAAAGTGTCAATGTCATTTGTGCACTTTTCCAATCTACGGAGAAGAATTTCCCTCAAATGTGGAAGTATGCTCTTAAATTGGGAAAAATTCTGGAGGACGCAGGAATACACTCAAATATTTATCTGCCTGTATAAAAAATGTATTTAGTGCCAGGGGCCATGTTTACTGGGAGATGACACTGAATTACACAAATGCCACTGAACATAATTACCTGAAATGAACCGTCCCACAAGTATAACCGCGGCGCTTGGAGCAAAAGCAATGATAAACCAGCTGGCAATGAAAGGAGGTGCAAGAATAATCATTGTCCATTTCCTCCCGAAATACTCCACCATGAATCCCGCAAGGAATCCAGCAAAACAGCATCCAAGCTGAAATTAAATCCGTGTAATTATACCAACCCTGTAAAATTATTTACTCTTGATGTGATCACTTGGGTTGGATCCCTGAAACCGAGATTTCCTCGACTCATTTGGAGAGAGTTAAAAATATTTTGTGTATTTTGCGTAATACCGGAGTTGTTGACCCAATCCACGTGGCCATTTCAGAATCAGCGGTTAAATTGTCAAAATCCCCAAGTTCTTCCATGTTGGGCACGGCCGGGGACGACCATCCTAAGGCTGTTCCCAGGGCGAATGCCCCCATCGTGGCTGAAATTTTTGACCAACATTCATTACAAAAACGTTTCCTCTTAAATCTCGGAAATATCTTTCCATTATTGAAATTCCACATAAATTTTAACAAAAATACCCGTCAAAGCAGCAAAGTACTGGGGACCTGTTTTCGCCACAAATTTAGGCCCTTCCATAATGCCGGACTTGACGTCCCCTAGTTCCCACTTCTCATTCATTTCAGCCCGATATAAATTTTAAAACACTTCTGGACTAAAATAAATATTGTACTGAGATTTAAGAATTATTGCTGTTGTGTGTATGGATACAACAGCCCGGTTCCCCAATTGCCAAGGGATGCATTTACTGGACACACATGAACAATCGAGGATGGAGTGAAACTACCTCCTTTCTTGATCCGCCAACTGATATAATTACAGAGATCTTGGCACGTGACAAAATTATTCCCGATGAAATTAGAATAATTGAGTGGAGTGAGTGATAACTTCAAATGAATATGCACATCACTGTGATTTTAATCACGATCTAACTTACTCACCTACATACTTACTAAATTGAAAACTGATAAGGTGCGGAAACTTGTGACACTCGCTGATGGATTGCTGAGAGTTGGAAATCTGGGGGGATTAACATATAAAATTTCACGCTGACAGGAAAAACCCTTAAAAATCCCCATTTTATCACTTGTTGACAGTTTCCATTGAGTTGCTATTTTTGTGCTGGATCATTAGGGCAGGGCAGGATGACACTCTTGAAATATTTACAGGTAATTATACATATGGAAAGTATCTACTTATGCATATGTATGTATATTTAGTCTAATCTCTTTGTAAGAGCGCTACAATGGCACACAAAATTTTGACGGTATACTAGCAAGCTCTTGCAAGCAAAATTGACATTGGGGTAAGCGGGGAAAATATTTTTGTCTCTATGAGGATAACGCTCTCTAAGGAGAGCTCATATAGGAAGAGTGCACAGTGTGAATTTAGCTTACAAAAAAAACTTGCATTTATTTCCGGACCAGACAAACACGTTTGAGTAAGTGGGGACTCGTGCAAGCCTTGAAGAGTATTGTTCAAATCCAATTACTGTGTGTAACGACGTCAGCAATCGTATAGACAATTAATTCCTGTGATTTTGCAGTCCCTGGAAATAAATTCTTGTGGGTCTGGGGGGGGGGGGGGCAAAGAATTGTGGGCCCTACAATTTCCCGTAGCTTTTATTTGTGCTCTCTTCTTCATTAGTTGAGACTTCACAATAAAAACTATGTAAGGGAGTTAAAGTGGAATGGCTAAATAAATGCTTATAGATAAAAAATATAATAATTAGAAGCACACACTTAAAAGGTTCCAACATTAGGAATAAACTTGACTCTGTCAGTTGCTGTGTTCACGCCCCGCAAAAATGTGATTACGCTCTTTGTAAACTTGTCAAGCGTCATAATTTGTCATATTAGATCATGCATTGTAGGAAAGCACAAATGGACTTAAGGTAGATCTGGGAGACATCATAAGAGGCAGTTACGATTGATTTGCTTCCAATATATTGTCCTGCCATAAAATCATACGAAACACTTTTCCTCCGGATTTCAGCATCGTCGATGAATTTTAAGAGATTTGTTTTAAGAGAGAGAAGCGAAGGGCAAAAATCCTGTGAACTATTTGGGGCATTGATTTGTCGTCAAAGATTTTTAATCATTAGATTATAATAATTGATTCAGGTTACAGAATTCCGGTTATTCTGCTAACAATGATTATGCATATGGTTCTTGTATCTGGTATCAGAGAATTATTGGGCCTTGAATTAAAAATAATTCGTTAATTCGCCAGATGTGAAGAAAAGTTGTAAAGACAGATCAATATGCTAAAAATTGTAATGAAATCGGGCAGGTTGTAAGCGCCAAGGCCAAATCGACCAATAAAATTATCTATCTATCTATATCAATATGCAAATTAATTTGATCCAGCAAATGTCTAAATTGGGAAATTCCATTCCAATGAGCAATTTTGAGTTCTAACTCATAATGCGCGTAATCGAATCGTGTAACAAAAGGTTTGCATGGATTTTTTTTAAATGAACAGCTGTCTATAATTTCATTTCGGGCTGTTCACACAAGTATACGTGCAGCGCTGGATTTTGAATTCTAGAGTTACGTACAGTGTGAAAAAAATATTGTCACCCCTTCCATAGCCCACATGAGGGAATTGACTCTTGAAATATTTGATTCTGAAGTGCTATGAGCACTTGAAAATAATGTACGAGACACGGGATCTGTTTGGTGACTACAAAATTTTATAAGCGCAGGATTAGATCCCGAATTTTGTATTGGGATTATTTGTATGGGGACAACGCTCACACAAAGGAAGATAAACCACTGGGCTTAAGTAAAGTGAAGTATTTTATGTTTTCAAATAGTTCACAGATAGTCGTTGATAGTGATTCGAGCAGTTGGGGATTTTTGCGGAATCCCAATCCCAACCAGTGCTCGGACTGGGTACGGGTAATACTCGGGTAAATGGGTGCGGGTACGGGTATGTGTACTACCCGGGTACAGAAGTTGCGTACTCGCAAATACGCGGGTACTACCCGGGTACTCGCGATTTCAGACAATAAAGTGGGTACAGGTGCGGGTACGGGTATGGGTACTCACTCAGTGACAATCGGGTAGTACCCAATAGATACGGGTATCATTAGGTAAAATACCTGTACCCGTGGGGGCTGTACCCGAGTATTTTTGGGTACTTCAGGGATTCCCACTGTGATGGATTACTAGGGCTAACAATAAGTCATGTCAAACGTGGTGATGTTTGTTTCTTTGTATACAGATACTTGCGTTAGTGACAGAGCCAAGTGGCTTAGTCTCATTGAGGATTACGTGGTAGTTGCAATCTTACGCTTCTAATAATTCTTCCCAGGAATCTAATAAAGAAATAGAGCGTAGAGTCAGTCAAATCGCCTGTTTATCGACTTAAACAGTGAAGCTCATCAAAGAAGAATTTCAAGGGGGAGGTTCTTGAGATTTAATTTAATTAGCTTCATTGGGAGCGTAACATTACAATTATTAAAAGACGTATTACGAGATAAGTTCGGAATAAATATACATTTATTAGCAGATCCGTTTCTTAATGCTATAAGTACCCAGGGTTACCCATTTGAAAATGCCTAAGCATTTTGTGCAGGCAATTTGAGCATTTTCAATCCTGGGAATTTACGACACTTTGAGTATTTATTGCAGTGAATATTTATAACATTTTAGAATGGAAAATATCATTCCTTGCAGGCAATATTTATATTCCAGTCCCTGTGATTATTGTTGATAATTTTGGTGTTAAAAGAGGAGGCATCTGAACTTAGCTTTCAAAACTTTCATGGGGCTGCATTTGAATCTTATTTCGCCTGCATTGGTCAAAAATTTCCGTCTCGGGCTCCATAAATGTGAGAGACAGTTTACGAATGTTTGTTTTATAAATCTAATATAAAATGAACATTCAATCTTGCCTCCCACATTTATTTCCTGAAACCGCAATATTTGACTTGGAAAAATTATGGTCAACTTACATTTTTCCGTATAACATTTTCTATACAGTGTTCAAATATATTAATTTGCAAACACGTTATATCGTTGATGCAAAACTGGCATGCTCAGGAAATTCTACTTTCCCCATATACTTTACTTACCTTGCGTCCTATTTGTAAGGTAATGCCAACAGTTCTTAACGTCGGACTTGTGTTAAAAGATTTTTAAGAAAACGATAACCGGGAACAAAATTATTTCAAGTTTTCGAAGTTGAAAAGCAAGTTATGGAGAGTTTAGTATTAAAGAATTTGTCCCAATTGTTTATCCTTACACCATACAATTGTTCAATAACCAATTCGCGAGAACACATTTCATTCAGCAAAAGGCCTTAAATGATTTTTTTTAAATTGAAATAGGATACCCTCAACGCCTAGGGAAAATTCCCAAAATCCCGGGTATTTTTAATGGAGGTCAAAAAATTGACAAATTAAGAATTTTCAGCTGGGCAGCTAATGTTGCCAGGGATTTTAAAACGGCCAAACTTCCAGTACCCGAGTAATACCCGGGTACAAACAATAGGTACTTGGGTACGGGTACAGATTTTGGGTACATTATGGGTACGGGTAAATTGTGGGTACAGGTACTACATTATAGTTTCTGGTACGGGTACGGGTACTGAAATAATTTACCCTGGTACTCGGGTTTGGGTACGGGTATAGGTACAGCATTTTGTCGTACCCGCTATTCGGGTACGGGTATGGGTACGGGTACACAGTTTCTGTACCCAGTCCGAGCACTGATCCCAACAAGCTTTTTATCTATATGGCTTTTATTCATAGTTAATACTCCATTCATCATCATTCACATTCGAGGCAGCTGACTCAAAGTGCTATGTGTATCCTTATGCTTCGAAATATATTCACAACATCACATGAGGCTACGCTATGAGGTTATCATCCTCAGGTTGGTGGAATACTAGTCATTACTTAACTGTGAAGGGGAGACATATGGAGAGATTCATTGCACCTATACATATGTACATACATTTATATGCTCCAAACTGATACAATCACACACGTTGTATTAAAGTTAAAGGTCAAGGCTGTGAATTCATGTTCATCATGATTTGTAACACTAATTTTGAGGTACAGATCTCATGGACAGCCTTGTCTTAAAAAACGACTAATTGTATACTAAATTGGACTAATTCCAGTAATTTCAACTCAGGCTTTATTGCATCAAATCGTTCAGGTAACTGTTAAAAAAACCATATATAAAAAACCGTCTGTCTCCAAGTAAAGCTGGGAAAAGCTCTCTTTATTTTAAATTACTTTGATAAAAATTTTTTCCACTACCGAAAAATTGACATCTATTCGGTAGTGGAAATGGTCACCGGGATATTTCATGGGAAAAATTCTTCTCCATTATCAACTATAGTAAGTACAATATGTTAATGCTCAGGCCTCCTTTGGAGGCAAAAGGGGCCTCCCTTGCGGATAGAAATACACATAATTCACTCCTTTAATAGTAAAATGTACGCTGCCATTAACAACCAGAAATATTTCGAACCCTTATAGCGAGAGGGCATTGCATTGGAATATATTCATAGGGAGACTTGTTTGTAACTTTACAAGCACAACATAAGAGAGAGCGTAACTCGAGTCGAGGAATTGTGTCTCTTCGGGGATAGATATAAAAAGTTGATAAAGTTAAACAAGCAAGTCCTTCATTACGGTCCCTCCCTGCCAAGGAGACGATAATTGGGTGGGGAGCAAGCTGGAGAGTCACTCCCATGTTTCTGAAACCACCACCTTTTTAAATCCCTCATGGCCTCCCCAACGGGCAAAGACCCAACTGTGAGTCTTTCACACAGAGTACACCAAGCCCGGGGCAACATGGAAATCCGATCTACTTGCAACCACTTGGTCCAATCAAAATGCTTGAGGTACTCCCTCTGGTTTTTGTCCAACATCAAAAGATGGTCCGCTAGTTCCTTGGTAGAATTGAAGGAATTGATATTGATGTAAGAGCCTTCTACAGCATGTTTCAAGTAGTTCGCTCCCCCATACACCACAGGCACCATCCCCGCATCCAGAGCATTGAAAAATTTCTCCGTCACGTAATCCTCACAGAGGGAATTTTCCATGGATAGATAAAACTTGTAATTTCCCCGGATTCCCTTGTAACAGGAATATTGGAAGAAATCCTTTTGAGGGCAAGTGAGATTCCCACATTTCCCGTACACATCTACTGGGATATATTTTTTAAGTTGATTCACCAACTCCATCCGTCTGCTCGGAGCCTCGCAATTGGAGACAATCCAGGCAATCAATTTCCTTTTACTGTGTAACATTTAATGGGAAATACATTTTAAATTTGAGCTTGGCCCAAAAATACACCAGACTCCAGACATTTATTTCATATTTGTAATGACACCTCTGATCTGCCTTACTTTTGGATTGTTTCCGGAACGTCTCCACGTCTATTTATTTCCTCTAGAGACCTTGGCAGGAGGCGTCTATAAGGAACGTATATGTCGGAGGTAAGCCTGTAAGACAATGTGTGGTTGAAGAAATTATTGAAGGCCTCTAAAGGAACGACGGTGTGAACTGGTGATTCAAAATCATAAAAAATCCAATGCTGGCTCGAAATCCTAGTTTCGGGGACGCTCAAGGGTCTCAAAGGACCTTGTCTTCAGAGGAACAAATCGAACGGTATTAATGCCCTGAAGGATATTTAGTATTTTTTATAAAATAATAAGTAATTTTTTAAAAAGCATTTCGACCTTACTCATCCGTTGCCTGTAAATCTCTAGAATGAAATAGCACGGCGTCACTTGAACTTAGCAACTCCTTATTTGTTGTGAATTCACATTGGTAGGGACAAAATAAATGCTGACTGTCCTCCCCGTTGGTGATTCCATAATCTTTGAGAGATGTATCACCAAAAAATGGAGTCCAAAATAAAATCCTTTTTAATCTAGCGGGATGAAGTTCGGGTGGAATATCTTCTTTGGGTTTGTGCTCCTAAATCAAAACAAATTATATATGTTGCGTAAATCTATGTATATTGACTGTGAGTTCAAGAGTCTTTGGTTTTTTAAGAAAGATAAAATGTCAAAGTTTTTCTTTACGTTATGGTGTATACTTGTGACATTTGTAATCCCTATTTCGCATCTGTGCTGCAATAACAATAGTGAAAACACAGCAACGACTGAGAGTATTAGGATTTTATAAAACAGAGGCTGACATTTCCAAATGACGGGTTGCATGTCGTGTGTATTTGGAATAAGGTATCAAAATTATTGGAGGTGTTTATATTATAATGTTTAAACTTCTGAAGCTTGCAGTCAATTGTACTTGGAAAGTTATAAAGAAAGAGGTCCTGAAAGTTCCACAGGTGGGAATACATATAAGTAATTACTGTCAGGGTAGTTTATATGTACAGCCATTGTAGTAGTGCATCGCATGGGTACGGGTAGTACCTGAGTATTTGGGTACAGGTACAGGTCCAGGTCCGAAAGGGGTACCCTGTTTAAGTACCCAAACTGAATGGGTACTTTATGGGTACTAGCTATATGTACCCAAATTTTGGGTACAAAACCAGGTGTTGGGTACAACAGGAACAGGTACAAGCTTTCAATATACCTGGACCTGACAAACTAATACCTGAAAATGTGGGTACTTTTACAAACAGAAATCCATCTTACAAGGCATCTAGTGTAGTATGTGGCTCTCTCTCCGACCGACAGGTTTACTTTGATATTCAGCGTGTTTTCAGGATTTCATCGCAATTTTTGAAAAAGCATACGCTTATGCAATAGAGATGGTTGACTTTGCACAACGTGCCAGCAATAAGCACATGTAATTACAAATTCCACGTGTGATTCTGTAAAAATGGTGTTAAATGATATTTATTGTGGTTATGGAGGATGGCCTAGAAGTGGAAGATTCAATTTGACATGGCAATACCTCAGATGGTATAGAAGTTATAGCTCCATTAAGATGTCTAGTATTGCAAAAATTATGACGAGGCAGAATTTTGTCCAGCTTGTAACTGCTGCGATGTAAATCATCGAATGTCATCATGTTGAATCGTTTACAGTAATTTTTTAAAAGTGCCTGATGGTACAGGTACGTAGGAAAATGTTTCAGGTACAGGTCCATATATTGGGTATATTTTGGGTACGGGTAAAATTCAGGTACAGGTACACACTACTTGCAAAATAATCAGGTCCAGGTACCAACATTTATTTAATGGGTAATTACTTTTATTCAGGTACGGGTTTGGGTACGATTTTTGCCGATACCCACTATTTGGGTCCAGGTTCAGGTCCAGGTACAGCATTTTCGCACCCATGCGATGCACTACATTGTAGTATGACAACATGATTTAACCTCATCGTTAAAATTTCCAATAATAATTATTGTAGACAGGCTGTATGTGGAATGAAAATTGGGATTAGCACTGGATTTGGGTCTGCGTAATGCATTCGATAATTTGAACCATATTGATTCAGACAGGTTTGCAGTAGCTGCCGAAGAATGTTCCCGTTGACAGGTCAATAGGTACATACGTAAGAGGCTCATGATTAGTGGGACTTTTTAAACAAATGATTTTATTTGTCGGGAACGTTTTGAATCAATTAGAATATTTATTATACACAACTGGAATATTTTAAATGTGGTAATGTGGAAATGTTAAGCATCCTGTGTTCCCAATATTTTATGAGGATAACAACTTTTCATTTAGCAGGTGTCTCTTTCTCCCTAAATCTCATTGTCATTTGCGTTGTTTTGAATTGATACTAATCGTAAATTTATTGTTTTGTGGCCAGGCCATGAGTTCTCAAATGTTTTTGGGTAGATGCAATTTGGTTAGGTGTAAATGACAATTATATGGGGAAGGGAATTTGTTTGTTCTCTTATTTTTTTTAGTTTACATTCCAAGAGCACAATTAAGTAACCACCTGTGACTACAGTAGTACCAAGGGGCGAAGTGAGATTCGAGTGACTCCTATCGGTTGAAATTGTAATAACGTCCACACAAGTCTCGACCAGGGACATATATGTACTAGCATGTTTTCATTTCCTGATGTCAAAGGGATAACCTCACCTGCTCTATAATGAATAGGCATGTCCATATAATTGTCTGATGGGTTTTGTTCGACAGTTTCGTGTCGAATGGGAAGCAGACGTCAAGAGGATCACAACAGGGAACTTGGCGTCACTTCGCCCCTCGGCATTTATTTTACTTAAAACTAATTAAAAGTAAATTAATGACATGGAATTATTAAACGGCAACTCTACATAGCTGGTTGGAGTTATCATTTCTGATACTCACAGTATAGTTCTGGAACCTTCAAAAATTTATATTGAGGGATGTGCACGATGGGAGATGTAATGCGAGACCGTTGATAGAGGGCCCCACTTAGGTATTTTTCTTGAACTGTTACAATGTTCTTTGATATAGAATCAAAGAACATTGACTGTTATGAGCAAAAATCTCTTGTAATATTAGCCATGAAGACATAGTTAATTTTAATTGAGACAGGAGGGAATACAATATAACTTACTATCTGTTTTCATATATGCGAATCCGTGTTTCTATCCTTTCAGATCGGCATCGGTACATTTTCGTCGACGCGTACTAACGTCATGAATGACGGAAATTTAAGATCGACCGATCCCAACCCATCCAAATGCGAAGTAATGATGAGTAATTTTGCGTCATGGGGTTTTTCATTTTTGGCCTTTGACGACCTTCATAAAAACACATGCGAAGATGCGAACAAGTTAAGTTTGTAGATTCACTTCCATCGTTCAAAGTGTTCATGGGCCCAGACAAAAATTTAAGGAGGAGTCAGAGATATGACGCAAGGCTATGTATTGTATAACCATGTTTGCTACTGGGAACTTTCAAAGTATTTACTTATAATTATAGCTTCTTAGAAAGCCCATAAAAAAACCTGCGAAAATGAGTTTAAACTAAATCTTTAATTTTTGTAAACGTTTAGGGTCCCCTGAGACCACAAATATTAATCAGGGTCAATGGAACTAAATATTCTAAAATCCAAAAGACCTTTACAAACTGTAAGAACCAAAGCAGGGATTTATTTACCGATAATTTTTTAACTGGAAGTATTTTCACAATTATTTCATTTGCTCTCGTAAAATCTGGCCCAAAATGTAAACAAATTAAATTATAAACATGATTCACTACATATAGGAACATAATTTGCTGAATGTGATCCAACTACTGAACTACTCTTCATCAACTACCTGCTTTTAAATATCGAAATTGTAAGAAAAGAAATAAGAAATAACTACTGTACTCAACAGGCTTTGGCGAGAGTATTTTTCCTCACTCAGAGATCACACCCAAGTTAGGAGCATTTGGAGAGAACAATTCAACTTGATCCTCCCATCCACGAAGATTTGCGTCTCCAGAAATCCTTACTGCAGGAAGTACCCTCAATTTGACATCACATGTGTACAAACGTTTCTCCAGTAGCCTTAGCAAGAGCACCTTCGAATTAAGTACAGGTGGCTGCACAAATTCACCAGAATCAGAACCTGTGTCAGGGCCTCCTTCCTCAGTACTAGAAAATACATCAGCATAGTAGCATTCCCTCGGATGAGGCCTGATTTCAGAGGGGGTTTCAACTCGGTCCGTGCCAGGAGATTTCTTTGAGCCTCTTGAAACAATAAGTCGATCCATGGAGTCAGAGCCTTCGTGAGTTTTTCGTCCATGCCCCGTGACCCGATAAAGCTTTGTAGACCTATAAGGACACAACGGACATTTAAAAATCCCATCTTTGATTTCCCTCCTCTTTCTCGAAGGCTTGTCCAGACTTCTGGAAAGTAAATCCAAGGCGAGGGAAGTTCCCTTTGAACGGATGTGTTTCCTGTTCCCGTGACGAGTCTTCCTATGTCTCACCAGATCTGCCTTTTGGACAGCCCGGAAATCACAGCGTTCGCAAAAGAAACGTCTCTCCCGAGTGTGTACCTTGATGTGTCTCAATGTCCTGGGCCTCTGACTGCAGACATAGTCACAGGTTTCACAGGTGTAGGGCTCCTCCCCTGTATGTGTCCGCCTATGCTGGAGCAAACAGTCTTTCCTTGAACTCCTGCAGTCACACCAGGAGCAGGTGAAGGGTTTTTCTTTTGAATGGAGGAGGATGTGTCGTTCAAGGGGTTCCGGAAAAATAGTCTGTGATGGACATTGGTCAGATTTGAGACTTCCCTGCTGGTCTCGGCTGTGTATCATCATGTGGTCTTGCAAAATGTCCCTGCGATAGGTACTGAAAGAACACTTTGTGCACTGGAACGACCCCTGACCTTTATGTGTCTTCATATGTATGACAAGAGCGTTTTTGTGGGTGGTTCGGAAGGGACACATGTGACATTTCAAAAAACAGCTGGATTTTAAAGCCACTGTTCGTTTCGTCGAGTCTTCGAATAGCTGAGTTTTCTTGGAACGACTACCCTCAGGAAGATTTATTCTATTCCTTGGAGGTGTCCACTCGTTCGAGTCCATTATCCGGAGTTGTTCTGAGAATAACTGCAAAAAGAATAATTTAGACGGGGTTCATCATTACAAGAAGTAACTGTCCCATATTTTCTCTGTAGGGGGGGGCATTGCGATACAATCAATTTACCCCACTGTCTTTACAAGAGCGTAAATACGGATAAATATCATTTTCAGGAGATGCACTTATAAGGACAGAAATTAACATTGTGATTAACTTTTCGTAATCATTTCAAAATATTTTCTAGCCGAAACACCATGTTTGTAATACTTACCACCCGTCTTCCAAGCTTTGCTTGAATTTCCTAAGAATTTCTTGGAGTCTCGATAAATAATTATTTGAAGTCAACTATTTATTACAACTAATAATAATTATTACAGGAAATAAATACTACAGCATGAGGAAACTCTCGTAATGATAGAAACTGATCAAATACAATTAAAAACCTTCAGCCGAAGCCTCAAGCCTGTCGATTGACTATTTAAGCTTTATTGACAGCTAAGAATCCCCGCTAAAAAGAATAAAAACAGACGAAAATACCTCCTACCCATGAACGTGGCGATACCAAAGAAGCAAGTCCTATTGGTTTAGACTATGGTTCTGGGCATGATCAATAATATCACTACGTCACAGTTAATTCTGTGCTTCCGATAGTGTTGCGTCCCTGCGTCTCGTCTCGCCTCATCCTCAACGTATTCAATGAATAGGGAGCGTTCACAAATGACGTCATCAAATTAGTGGGTGGGTGCTAACGGGAGATGATGATGTTGATGACGCAGTGGTAGGGTGGATTTGACCAAATGATGATGTCATCAACCAACGAATGTTACAAACGCTTTTTTTTGCTTAACCGTTAACAGTTTTGGTAGTTTGATTCAACCTGCTTCGACTTGCTTACTTGTCGAAAATGCCCAAAATGCCAGGCATTTTCAAATTAAGACATTTTCAGGGCATTTTTAGGTAGGCAGGCATAAAACCCAGGGCATTTTCAATTGTGCAGCCCTGGTGATGATGACGTCATTACATGGGGTGGGTGCGTCGTTTCATCACATGATGATGTCTGATGACAAGTGTGTGACTGGGTGCCTAAAAACCAGGATTTTTGGATGACGTCATTTGTGAACGCTCCCATACTTCTCATTCCAACTCAACACATGCTCTATCGCTTCAACCAACAAATAATATATTACAAGTTACAAGAACTGCACAGCCAGGAACTGCTGGCTCAGCAAAAAGCAAATGTAAAATGGTAAGGCAGTAAATAGTTGCATGCTATAGCTGAATGGTCATCGATGCATCCAAAATCTAGAGCGCGCGTAAATTTGATTCTCAAATGTGTATTACACCAAGACAAAAGGACAAGACAAAGATGGCCCACTCTTTCAAATTAGAAGAGAGGATTGTTACAATGAATATATAGGTAAGTACTTATGGTTATGGTACGTGGCTGTGAACTGTTTAAATTTTGCATCTTTCCAATTTTTGGTAATCTAAACGGAAACGAAATCGATGCAAGAATACCGATTCAGTCATTCTCCAACTTCATGTAGCAACCCTCATTTTAAGAATTAGTACAAATTGTTACAATAAATAGGAGGTGCATTGTATATCAGCACATGCTCGTTATTCACGTAAAACAATTACCGGAATTTATCAACGATGCGTAATGCAAAGTACATACTTAAAAGAACTTCCATAAGTACACCATACAATTTTAACTATAAGCTTGAAAAATACGCAAATGTCAGTATCAATTTTATTACTTTGCAAAAATATATGATAGGTTTTGACAGTTGCAAATTACAAATCAGGAAGTTTTTTTGCAAGAGAGACACTAATATTAATTCCAGGTACAGCAAAATTGTTCAGTTGTCAGGAGCTTTTTTGGACAGAGTCATATTTTAAGTATATTTAAGATACAAAATTATTTACGTGTACATAAATACATATGCATATACAAATATTTGTAGATATCAGCAACACTTACATACTTACATGTTACATGATCCCCTCCGCACATATAGGTATAGTAAACTTGTACAATGAAGAATATGGTAAGTGTATAGTCAGTTGTATTTTGTAGTTATAGTTTTGTTTTTACTGAAACAATGGCAATACATATAGATATTAAAGCATAGTTCAAATACTTATACAGTAAGGCTTTGGTATAATAATTGTGTAAGTAAGTACTTATACGGGTAAATTAGCATTTAACAACCCCTCAAAAAAAATTATAAAAAATTGTGAGAATCATTTTGCTCCAAAAAGCCTCTGAATTTCATTCAAACTCTTCCCCTTGGTCTCCGGCACTAAGGTAATACAAAAGATAAAACCGAAGAAACAACAACCACTGAAGAACCAGTAGCAGCCTGCTGCAGTGATGGCAGTGAGCAAAGACTTGAAGAACTTGGTGATCAAGAATGCTTGGCCCCAGCAAAAGGCCGTGGCAATTGAGGAAGTGATCCCTTTCACATGAGGAGGTAGAAGCTCACCCTACGAAAAGAAAAAATTATACAAATTATCATTCACATTTATAAATTCAAATACAGTCTATTATTACAGCAATTATTCCTGAAAATTTTTAAAAAAGAAACTAAATATTTGCATAAAAACCCAATTTAATGTACAGATATTTGAACGTGAGGAGATTAAATGGTCAGACATTTTTTCCGAACTCATCAAAATGTTCAAAATGTTTTCTTTAAGACCAATGCACAATAGACCAAGTGCCAGCAGGATACGGGAAAATTATACCACACCTGGTTTCCGTCAAATACAAAATGTTTTCGGAAAATATTTTAACACAAATTGCAAATAGACAATTTTGCAACACATTCTGCACGTGGTTTCCTTTAAATTTCCTTTAAAAATTTAATTTTAGTTACCGCTAATGTCCAAGGAAGAGGTCCAATTCCCAAGTTATAGGTAATGATATAAATGATCAAGCTTGTCAGAGGTAACCAGCCCAAAGTGGATGCTTGCTCCGGATCCTGTTCCTTAATATAGAAGTAAACCCCGAGGACCAATAGACTCACGCCCATCCCAAGCTCTGAGATCAATAGAAGGATTTTCCTCCCCAACCGTTCCACAAGCAGGGTGCTCACAAAGGCGAACAGAACCTGGACAGCAGCAATGGTAATGGCGGAGATATTCTCCGGCATGTCCGTCCCAGCTGCTTTAAAAATATCCACGGAGTAAAAAACCACGGCATTTATCCCTCCGAACTGTTGAAGGAACATTAATGTCATCGTAATGGCCGTGGGCTTCAGAACTGGACCCACCAGCAAGTCCTTTAAAGTTGCAGACTGAGAGTTCCCTTCCTCAATGCTCGCTTGAATCTTCATCAAAGGGAATGATACAAAAATAAATTAAGTTTATACTCTGAAAAAATACTGGAATTTTTTTTAAAGGATACTCTCCGGCAGGAATTAACAGGGAATAAAAATTGATGAAACATTTTTTTCTTAACGTTGCAAATAAATTGTAGCTTCCAAGGTTAGAGCTTACAAAGATGTATTGGTTATAAGCTGTAGATTTTTTTTGTACAAATAAATTAAGCCTTTTGTAAATATAGTAATATCTTTTTTAAATTACGGCTTTAATTTCCGGTTCAATCTGCTCATCCGTCTCAGCTCCTCGCAACCATTTCAAAGCCTTTCGAGCCTCTTGGTCCTTCCCCTTCATTAGTAAGTAGCGTGGCGTATCCGGCATGAAGAACATCCCAATAGCCAAAATAACCGGGATAATTGCACTAATCATACTGAGGACACTCCAGGATGTGAAGCTCCCCACAATATACCTGAAAACATTTTTTTAAATATTTAGGATTTACAATCACATCCGCGAGAAAAAAAAATCATTCGTATTTTGAGGGTTACTAATTTAATTGTCCCCTTAAAAATTATACAGCTTTAGAAATACATACTAGGAAATTGCTGTGCAAGATACATATACTGTTGAATTGAATATTATTATAAAGATTTGTTTACATTAACAAATTGTCCTTACGTAAATAGTATCCCAGCCACAATGAACAGTGCAAGGGTACTACTCAGGACCCCGCGAACACTGTCCTCCGCAGTTTCACTCACGTAAATCGGGCAAATCAATGTGAATGCACCTCCGCAGAAGCCTACAAATTAAAATAAAATATTAATAAAATATTTACTACTGTGTACTAACAGTAATTTTTAATAGTTTTTAATTTTGGAAGGGCCCAAAAATCCCTGGGAAAATTATATCATCAAATAAGGTGAGCCCTATTCGTAGATATTTAATACAAAAACATCTGGGATACCTGTAATAAATCGCCCCAAGAGGACTAACGCCGCAGTTTCCGCAAAAGCAATGATGAGCCAACCGGCAAAAAAAGGGGGAGCCAGTATCAACATCGTGTTCTTCCTCCCTATCCTTTGTACTAGGAATCCCGCCGCAAAGCCCGCAAAGAAGCACCCAAGCTGAATTATTATGTACAAAGTGGTGTCTAATTTAAAATCTTCTTTATTATTAAACCTCACCCAAAAAATTACTCACTACAAAAAAAAATCTTTAATATTTCAGCAAGTCAAAATTATTAAAAATTACAAATCATAGAGGGGGTTATATGCTGATATAAGGCTGTTTGAACAGCACAAGATCAGGGTATTGTAAGATCATTTTAAATGGAAAAAATGGCGGGAAAAAATATAAAATTCCCCTGAGGACTCATTTTTCCATCAAAGGAACTAATACTCTTCTTTAACTCTGGTATACCCAACAAATTCCATTGAGCCTGGGCCCAACGTGAGGACAAAATGTTCCCATTATAAGAATAGGAGCTGGGGCTCTCCAAATATTACCTTATGAGGTCAAATTTTTAATATCTCGCTTTTCTAATTTTCGCTTATTTAAAGTTTCGAGTGTGAAAAATGCTCAAATGTTTGTCAAATCATTAAATATCATATAAATAATGTGTATAAATGAAACTAACCGAATTTCGGTTAAAACCGAAAATCGGTTCCTATCAAATTTTTCGACTACCAGTAGTAGACAACACTAATAGGTAGTACAGAGGGAGTAATTTGTTGCCATTATTTGACACCGAATTTCGGTTAAAACCGAAAAATCGGTAAAAACCGAAAATTTGGTTTTTAAATTGATCATCGAATGCACAAATATGTGGCACTTCTTCCTAGGGTATGTCGATTTGGAAATGCCCGGCATTTTCATTTCAGAGCGAGGGCGGCACAATAGGGCATATTGTGCAAATGCATTTTGAACATCTTCATTCGAGAACAATTGGGCAGAATAGTGGAATACAATTTTAAAATTGGTACAGTTTGGCAGTCGACTTGAAACTGTCTGCAATTTTGAAAAAGCGTTCAAAAATGCCTTGCCAGGCACATATAATATTATATATATATATTATTTATATTATTTATTATATTATAATATATTTTAATATTATTATCAAAGAATTACTGTATGGGTTGTAATTGGAAGAGAAATCATGTTATACACAAGTAATTGAAGCATACAGTAATTTTTTGTATATATAATTATATTATGTTATATTATATTTATGTATATATATATATACTGTAATGTATATGTATTGTAATTTGAGTGGACACATGTTGACTATTCACTGCTTGACTACTACACATCAATATTTGGGGACCTGTGTGGAGGATATACATTAGGTTTTACTCGAATCGTTTTTTACAGTAATTGGGGCCGAATATATTTGTATTCTGCATATCAGTCATGCTATGATTGAAATTTATTTTCATAGGATAGATAAATTATATCGCTGAGCTCCTATACATTTGGATGTTCTGAATCTAAATTAGTGATCCAACTTTGGTGCCGTGAAAATGCCCAACAGCCCAGCTTGGCCTGCTGAAAATACCCAAAATTAGGGCATTTTTAAAAGCTACCCATGTGCCCAAAATTGGACATGTGGGCAGGCATTTTGGGCATTTTCAGCTGGGCAGGCAAATACTACAGGGCATTTTCTATCGACATACCTTACTTCTACCCATATACTTAGCTTTGTCCAACTCTAAACCCAGAAAATTGGGAAGTCCAATTCTGACCTGGATAATCAATCCCGCCTGGGCTGTAAATCGGCGGGGGCAAATTATGTCTTCTAGAACATAAGGTAAATTTTGTCGATGAAAATTAACAAAAAAAATCACAAGACTAATTTACCTCCGCCGAGATTCGAACTTGGTACATAGGTATAGTAATATGTAAAGAGCCCCAATGCTTTGTTTATGCACATTTACTTTACATAGTAAATGGTGGATATCGGCAAAAGTTCTTCTATTTCAGAATTTTTCGGGGCTTATAGGAACTACCAAAATTCATTATCATGTTGGGGATCAATTCAGAAATAGATGAGGAACGATTACAAATTTTTTTGTAATCCTGAATTAATTAAGTTGGTAATTAAACGGTAAACTTTAACCAAATCAGGCGGTGAGGACATTTTGTCCTCACGTTGGGTATACTCTTCTTTAAAGAAGTCCCTTACAGAGATCCCACTGTTTATTTATAACTTACAGGAGCCATTGCACCAATCCACGTGGCCAGGTCCGAGTCCGCCTTGAGGCTGTCGAAATCCCCGCGCTCTTCAATATTGGGCAATGCCGGAGAGGTCCAGCCCAAGGCTGTGCCCAAACCGAAGGCGCCAATTGAAGCTAAAATTTCACGAGTAAATATCGTAATAATAATTTTTACTGTGCTCAGATCTTTTCTCTTAAAAATATTAATCCCTCCAAAACACAGAACAGATCCCATACGCTCTACTTTTATTATATAGGTCAAATCTGACAATGAGCCGAACCTGTTAAGGCAGCTGCATACTGAGGTCCCTTCTTCCCTTCGAAAGTAGTCTCCGGATGCCCCATTAAGCTCTTGGAAACATCCCCCAGCTCACTCTTATTAATGTCATTAGCCATGAAAAACACTATTTATTTTAACACTAAAAAACTTATAAACAGTAGCCCTAAATGCGCACAACATAAACAGCGTGTGGCTGGGATGAGGGTTACATCTGCACTAAAAGAGACTTTTTCCCTCTCACAATACACCGGACGAACAACACCTCTCACAAGCTAATACGGACCTTGAGTTTAGTAAAAAAATTTAATTCAACCACTGGAACCCCTATACAATGTATACAGTTTTTTCCCAATATAGATTATAAAGTTAGCAAAAAAACCCGCACTTGCAAATACTGACCTGAGTTAAAAATTGCTGATTTATAAACTTTCTCTATATATGTAGACTCTCAATGATACCCTCACAGGATGAAGCTTCGAGTGGTTTGGCAAATGATAAGAAAAGCAATCGCAGTTTGACACCCGACTCACTCTGATTATGCAAAAGTTGTTATTTTTCTTACACTTGAATGCATTATTTGTTAGCGTTGTTTAATTCCTAGATAATAATTTTATTATTATAAGATACAGTAATAATTATTGACCTGCTTCGACAACGTTGTGGGAATTGTGAGACTATATACATATGAGCCAGTGTCAAAACAAGGAGACAAAACAGGTCGGATGAAATCTACTGAAATCAAATTTCAAGGTTAGGAGTTTATAATTCCGTCCGGAGTTTTGAGGCTTTGCCAGGAAACACTTGCAATTATTTTGTTTTGGGTCTCTGGGCTATTAACATCTTGCCGGGGTCTGTCATTGGAGCTTTTGCGAGGGTGTGTATGTGTATGTGTGTGTGTGCTCACTGTAGCATGATCATTTGTTTATGGACCAGTGTGTATTATGGGTGTACATATACATACATAGGACATGTATAGACGTGTATGTATGAGTGTAGGGATCCCATAGAGAGATCTGAGAGAGTTTGATACATATCAGATGAGAGCGAGGTTGGGATGGCGTCTTGAAATAATGTGAACTTGCCATGTGGGATCTTCAAGGTTGCTCTTAAGTTTGTAAATATTTCTAATATTAAATCCTATGATTTCCTACAACGGGTTAAAGCTGAAGGAGTAAGCGTGTTGTAAAATCAATAATGCAGAGGTGTAAACACAGCTGGCTCTATTACGTTTCGAGATATGAGGTTAAGGAGCAAATCTAAATTGTGAGGTTGTTCCAGACGGTGAGTTTCCTAGAAACGGGGTTTTCTCCCTTCTTCCTATTTTGATGTACTGTGAACATTCGCTCAGAAATGTGTCAATTGCTAGTATGACTGCACACTATTTATTATTTACACCTTTGGGAAAGAGCAGTGTTGCTCCTGTAGGATTTATGTAACATCAAGCTTCAAGCTTAGCATCAAGAGGTTAATTTTGAGAGGGACAGGGGAAACCTGGGATATAGCCGTGGGTCATAAGTCTATAGGGAGCATTTGGTAAAATGAATATTAATTGCGTCTATTGTATAGGTACTAAGTTGGATCCGTTTGACAAAGAATCCTTTAATTTTAACATACAAAGTATGAATTGTATAGATTACTTTCTTATATCAAACTATGGTACCAGATACAGATATTTCGCTTGTAATGAAGAGGATAAGGACTTGCCCAAAGGAAGCCAGGAAGAACATAAATCAACAGGGTTTTACAACGAAACGAATGGCTTTGAAGCAAACACTAGCTACAGCGGAATGATTATCCGCAGCGACGTATACCTTCATAAACGGAAGATGTTTTTCAGACATCAATGTACGGAATATAATCACGACAAAAATACAACTTGACCAGTTTTGCAGCATACTGTATAATGGGCCGTTTATACATTGCCACTTCTGCAAGCAAACAGTCGCCTCTGCAAGTATTTACTTGCAGCAGCGCTGCACCGTGTTAAATTCTGCAGTTTATTCTTGCAGTCTATTTTTGCAGTCTGTTTATTCTGCACCGTGTTAAATTAACGACGTGTAGCAAAAGTTGCTAAACGTACGTTACCAAGCAGGGGCAAATTGCTGGCGCTGGCAGCTCAAAAATAATGTGTGGAAAACTTCTGTACATACGAGCAGGTAAATTAGCTTCCAGACCGAAATGTTTATAGCTTGCAGAAGCGCATGTGAACGAGGCAGAAGTTTCCAAGCTTAATGTATATTTTGCATTCGGGTAGCCCAAATATTATAAATATGTAGTTTTGCGGAGCCAGCACATATTTGGAAAAATAGTTTTGGAATTATTTTATAGTATTTCATGCGTTAAAAAAAATGACGATATTTACATATATTGTTTGCGGTTACGGATACACATTCCTACAGTGGTCGAATATCCTTACGAGAACTTTTATGTGAAACTAAGTGAACATTAACCATGACATTGCAAACCACTGCTTTTTAATTTTTCTGTTACTTCCTTATATACAGGTTTAGGATATCTTACGTAATCTCCTGGTGCCTCTTGATCCTCGTGGCGTTTAGTATCATTGGACTACTCCTCTGGTTAATAATACTTAAAGAATTTTATACAAAAAACAACTGATTCAAAATTCTTGTGATAATATTTTGGAAACATTTTACTCAATTTATTTGTGAATAATGATTTATAAATCATAATGCACACTTGTAGAATCAACGACAACGACTCATCCAACAGGATTGTTTACACGACATGTTAGAAATTTCCCTCTAAATCCAAACCTATCTTAGCTAGCAAAATGTATAAGTTAAGCCATGTTACAATTTTTCACTTGCAAATCCAGGAACTATGGAATACTCTTAAAATACCGGTTAGACCGCATGCAAGAATAAATACATTTAGTTCTGTACAAGAGTATTTTCAAACTTTTACTTGAAAATTGCAGTTACAATTTGTGGTCGCACTGCGGGTGAGCTTTATTCCCATACTATTATATTCCCGTCCAGGAATTGTTTTATGATGCTGGAAAGCAAGAATGAAATTATTGGGTGCGGATGTGAAATATTCTTGCAAACGTGCAGTAAAATTTAACGATCGTTTTATCAACGGTATATTACTGTCTGTACATTGATCATGAAGTCTGTGGCCATTACACGCAGTTCATTACCAGTAACCCTTCTCATTGGTATTTTGAATATTATTGGTTATTGCGGGTTTTGAAATAATTAAGTTTAAATAATGAGCTTCCTCATTATTGATAAAGTTCTGAGTGTCCTCAAGCTTACGGATTCATACGAGGCAAAGTTTCATGGTAAGTTTATTCTTTAATGCTTAATTAATTTTAATTAATGCAAACATTTCCCCTTACTAATACATGTTTCACGACGAATTCCAATTCATTTGTAATAATTAAGAAAAATGTATACAAAATTGCAAAATCCGTTACAAAGCATTTTGTCTCCTTATTTCTAGTTTAATGTCTTGATGACAAAACAATGCTGATGATTTTGGGAGAAGGTGCAGAAACTATGAAAGAAGAACTTCGTCATGTTGTGACTTTGTACCGGTGACAGAATTCGTATTCAAGATACATTTCAAAATACAAAAAACTCAACTACATCCGTCTGTTTTGAAACTGTCCGCGTTTGTCTCCCGCTAATAGCTGAGCTCATACTTACTAAATAATTTTTTCGTTGGATTTTTATAATATTCTGGATTATTCCTTGTTGTATTTGTAATTTTGAGTAATACATTTTGTCATTCACGTTAATGATGATGTCATCAACCAACGAATGTTACAAACGCTTTTTTTTGCTTAACCGTTAACAGTTTTGGTAGTTTGATTCAACCTGCTTCGACTTGCTTACTTGTCGAAAATGCCCAAAATGCCAGGCATTTTCAAATTAAGACATTTTCAGGGCATTTTTAGGTAGGCAGGCATAAAACCCAGGGCATTTTCAATTGTGCAGCCCTGGTGATGATGACGTCATTACATGGGGTGGGTGCGTCGTTTCATCACATGATGATGTCTGATGACAAGTGTGTGACTGGGTGCCTAAAAACCAGGATTTTTGGATGACGTCATTTGTGAACGCTCCCATACTTCTCATTCCAACTCAACACATGCTCTATCGCTTCAACCAACAAATAATATATTACAAGTTACAAGAACTGCACAGCCAGGAACTGCTGGCTCAGCAAAAAGCAAATGTAAAATGGTAAGGCAGTAAATAGTTGCATGCTATAGCTGAATGGTCATCGATGCATCCAAAATCTAGAGCGCGCGTAAATTTGATTCTCAAATGTGTATTACACCAAGACAAAAGGACAAGACAAAGATGGCCCACTCTTTCAAATTAGAAGAGAGGATTGTTACAATGAATATATAGGTAAGTACTTATGGTTATGGTACGTGGCTGTGAACTGTTTAAATTTTGCATCTTTCCAATTTTTGGTAATCTAAACGGAAACGAAATCGATGCAAGAATACCGATTCAGTCATTCTCCAACTTCATGTAGCAACCCTCATTTTAAGAATTAGTACAAATTGTTACAATAAATAGGAGGTGCATTGTATATCAGCACATGCTCGTTATTCACGTAAAACAATTACCGGAATTTATCAACGATGCGTAATGCAAAGTACATACTTAAAAGAACTTCCATAAGTACACCATACAATTTTAACTATAAGCTTGAAAAATACGCAAATGTCAGTATCAATTTTATTACTTTGCAAAAATATATGATAGGTTTTGACAGTTGCAAATTACAAATCAGGAAGTTTTTTTGCAAGAGAGACACTAATATTAATTCCAGGTACAGCAAAATTGTTCAGTTGTCAGGAGCTTTTTTGGACAGAGTCATATTTTAAGTATATTTAAGATACAAAATTATTTACGTGTACATAAATACATATGCATATACAAATATTTGTAGATATCAGCAACACTTACATACTTACATGTTACATGATCCCCTCCGCACATATAGGTATAGTAAACTTGTACAATGAAGAATATGGTAAGTGTATAGTCAGTTGTATTTTGTAGTTATAGTTTTGTTTTTACTGAAACAATGGCAATACATATAGATATTAAAGCATAGTTCAAATACTTATACAGTAAGGCTTTGGTATAATAATTGTGTAAGTAAGTACTTATACGGGTAAATTAGCATTTAACAACCCCTCAAAAAAAATTATAAAAAATTGTGAGAATCATTTTGCTCCAAAAAGCCTCTGAATTTCATTCAAACTCTTCCCCTTGGTCTCCGGCACTAAGGTAATACAAAAGATAAAACCGAAGAAACAACAACCACTGAAGAACCAGTAGCAGCCTGCTGCAGTGATGGCAGTGAGCAAAGACTTGAAGAACTTGGTGATCAAGAATGCTTGGCCCCAGCAAAAGGCCGTGGCAATTGAGGAAGTGATCCCTTTCACATGAGGAGGTAGAAGCTCACCCTACGAAAAGAAAAAATTATACAAATTATCATTCACATTTATAAATTCAAATACAGTCTATTATTACAGCAATTATTCCTGAAAATTTTTAAAAAAGAAACTAAATATTTGCATAAAAACCCAATTTAATGTACAGATATTTGAACGTGAGGAGATTAAATGGTCAGACATTTTTTCCGAACTCATCAAAATGTTCAAAATGTTTTCTTTAAGACCAATGCACAATAGACCAAGTGCCAGCAGGATACGGGAAAATTATACCACACCTGGTTTCCGTCAAATACAAAATGTTTTCGGAAAATATTTTAACACAAATTGCAAATAGACAATTTTGCAACACATTCTGCACGTGGTTTCCTTTAAATTTCCTTTAAAAATTTAATTTTAGTTACCGCTAATGTCCAAGGAAGAGGTCCAATTCCCAAGTTATAGGTAATGATATAAATGATCAAGCTTGTCAGAGGTAACCAGCCCAAAGTGGATGCTTGCTCCGGATCCTGTTCCTTAATATAGAAGTAAACCCCGAGGACCAATAGACTCACGCCCATCCCAAGCTCTGAGATCAATAGAAGGATTTTCCTCCCCAACCGTTCCACAAGCAGGGTGCTCACAAAGGCGAACAGAACCTGGACAGCAGCAATGGTAATGGCGGAGATATTCTCCGGCATGTCCGTCCCAGCTGCTTTAAAAATATCCACGGAGTAAAAAACCACGGCATTTATCCCTCCGAACTGTTGAAGGAACATTAATGTCATCGTAATGGCCGTGGGCTTCAGAACTGGACCCACCAGCAAGTCCTTTAAAGTTGCAGACTGAGAGTTCCCTTCCTCAATGCTCGCTTGAATCTTCATCAAAGGGAATGATACAAAAATAAATTAAGTTTATACTCTGAAAAAATACTGGAATTTTTTTTAAAGGATACTCTCCGGCAGGAATTAACAGGGAATAAAAATTGATGAAACATTTTTTTCTTAACGTTGCAAATAAATTGTAGCTTCCAAGGTTAGAGCTTACAAAGATGTATTGGTTATAAGCTGTAGATTTTTTTTGTACAAATAAATTAAGCCTTTTGTAAATATAGTAATATCTTTTTTAAATTACGGCTTTAATTTCCGGTTCAATCTGCTCATCCGTCTCAGCTCCTCGCAACCATTTCAAAGCCTTTCGAGCCTCTTGGTCCTTCCCCTTCATTAGTAAGTAGCGTGGCGTATCCGGCATGAAGAACATCCCAATAGCCAAAATAACCGGGATAATTGCACTAATCATACTGAGGACACTCCAGGATGTGAAGCTCCCCACAATATACCTGAAAACATTTTTTTAAATATTTAGGATTTACAATCACATCCGCGAGAAAAAAAAATCATTCGTATTTTGAGGGTTACTAATTTAATTGTCCCCTTAAAAATTATACAGCTTTAGAAATACATACTAGGAAATTGCTGTGCAAGATACATATACTGTTGAATTGAATATTATTATAAAGATTTGTTTACATTAACAAATTGTCCTTACGTAAATAGTATCCCAGCCACAATGAACAGTGCAAGGGTACTACTCAGGACCCCGCGAACACTGTCCTCCGCAGTTTCACTCACGTAAATCGGGCAAATCAATGTGAATGCACCTCCGCAGAAGCCTACAAATTAAAATAAAATATTAATAAAATATTTACTACTGTGTACTAACAGTAATTTTTAATAGTTTTTAATTTTGGAAGGGCCCAAAAATCCCTGGGAAAATTATATCATCAAATAAGGTGAGCCCTATTCGTAGATATTTAATACAAAAACATCTGGGATACCTGTAATAAATCGCCCCAAGAGGACTAACGCCGCAGTTTCCGCAAAAGCAATGATGAGCCAACCGGCAAAAAAAGGGGGAGCCAGTATCAACATCGTGTTCTTCCTCCCTATCCTTTGTACTAGGAATCCCGCCGCAAAGCCCGCAAAGAAGCACCCAAGCTGAATTATTATGTACAAAGTGGTGTCTAATTTAAAATCTTCTTTATTATTAAACCTCACCCAAAAAATTACTCACTACAAAAAAAAATCTTTAATATTTCAGCAAGTCAAAATTATTAAAAATTACAAATCATAGAGGGGGTTATATGCTGATATAAGGCTGTTTGAACAGCACAAGATCAGGGTATTGTAAGATCATTTTAAATGGAAAAAATGGCGGGAAAAAATATAAAATTCCCCTGAGGACTCATTTTTCCATCAAAGGAACTAATACTCTTCTTTAACTCTGGTATACCCAACAAATTCCATTGAGCCTGGGCCCAACGTGAGGACAAAATGTTCCCATTATAAGAATAGGAGCTGGGGCTCTCCAAATATTACCTTATGAGGTCAAATTTTTAATATCTCGCTTTTCTAATTTTCGCTTATTTAAAGTTTCGAGTGTGAAAAATGCTCAAATGTTTGTCAAATCATTAAATATCATATAAATAATGTGTATAAATGAAACTAACCGAATTTCGGTTAAAACCGAAAATCGGTTCCTATCAAATTTTTCGACTACCAGTAGTAGACAACACTAATAGGTAGTACAGAGGGAGTAATTTGTTGCCATTATTTGACACCGAATTTCGGTTAAAACCGAAAAATCGGTAAAAACCGAAAATTTGGTTTTTAAATTGATCATCGAATGCACAAATATGTGGCACTTCTTCCTAGGGTATGTCGATTTGGAAATGCCCGGCATTTTCATTTCAGAGCGAGGGCGGCACAATAGGGCATATTGTGCAAATGCATTTTGAACATCTTCATTCGAGAACAATTGGGCAGAATAGTGGAATACAATTTTAAAATTGGTACAGTTTGGCAGTCGACTTGAAACTGTCTGCAATTTTGAAAAAGCGTTCAAAAATGCCTTGCCAGGCACATATAATATTATATATATATATTATTTATATTATTTATTATATTATAATATATTTTAATATTATTATCAAAGAATTACTGTATGGGTTGTAATTGGAAGAGAAATCATGTTATACACAAGTAATTGAAGCATACAGTAATTTTTTGTATATATAATTATATTATGTTATATTATATTTATGTATATATATATATACTGTAATGTATATGTATTGTAATTTGAGTGGACACATGTTGACTATTCACTGCTTGACTACTACACATCAATATTTGGGGACCTGTGTGGAGGATATACATTAGGTTTTACTCGAATCGTTTTTTACAGTAATTGGGGCCGAATATATTTGTATTCTGCATATCAGTCATGCTATGATTGAAATTTATTTTCATAGGATAGATAAATTATATCGCTGAGCTCCTATACATTTGGATGTTCTGAATCTAAATTAGTGATCCAACTTTGGTGCCGTGAAAATGCCCAACAGCCCAGCTTGGCCTGCTGAAAATACCCAAAATTAGGGCATTTTTAAAAGCTACCCATGTGCCCAAAATTGGACATGTGGGCAGGCATTTTGGGCATTTTCAGCTGGGCAGGCAAATACTACAGGGCATTTTCTATCGACATACCTTACTTCTACCCATATACTTAGCTTTGTCCAACTCTAAACCCAGAAAATTGGGAAGTCCAATTCTGACCTGGATAATCAATCCCGCCTGGGCTGTAAATCGGCGGGGGCAAATTATGTCTTCTAGAACATAAGGTAAATTTTGTCGATGAAAATTAACAAAAAAAATCACAAGACTAATTTACCTCCGCCGAGATTCGAACTTGGTACATAGGTATAGTAATATGTAAAGAGCCCCAATGCTTTGTTTATGCACATTTACTTTACATAGTAAATGGTGGATATCGGCAAAAGTTCTTCTATTTCAGAATTTTTCGGGGCTTATAGGAACTACCAAAATTCATTATCATGTTGGGGATCAATTCAGAAATAGATGAGGAACGATTACAAATTTTTTTGTAATCCTGAATTAATTAAGTTGGTAATTAAACGGTAAACTTTAACCAAATCAGGCGGTGAGGACATTTTGTCCTCACGTTGGGTATACTCTTCTTTAAAGAAGTCCCTTACAGAGATCCCACTGTTTATTTATAACTTACAGGAGCCATTGCACCAATCCACGTGGCCAGGTCCGAGTCCGCCTTGAGGCTGTCGAAATCCCCGCGCTCTTCAATATTGGGCAATGCCGGAGAGGTCCAGCCCAAGGCTGTGCCCAAACCGAAGGCGCCAATTGAAGCTAAAATTTCACGAGTAAATATCGTAATAATAATTTTTACTGTGCTCAGATCTTTTCTCTTAAAAATATTAATCCCTCCAAAACACAGAACAGATCCCATACGCTCTACTTTTATTATATAGGTCAAATCTGACAATGAGCCGAACCTGTTAAGGCAGCTGCATACTGAGGTCCCTTCTTCCCTTCGAAAGTAGTCTCCGGATGCCCCATTAAGCTCTTGGAAACATCCCCCAGCTCACTCTTATTAATGTCATTAGCCATGAAAAACACTATTTATTTTAACACTAAAAAACTTATAAACAGTAGCCCTAAATGCGCACAACATAAACAGCGTGTGGCTGGGATGAGGGTTACATCTGCACTAAAAGAGACTTTTTCCCTCTCACAATACACCGGACGAACAACACCTCTCACAAGCTAATACGGACCTTGAGTTTAGTAAAAAAATTTAATTCAACCACTGGAACCCCTATACAATGTATACAGTTTTTTCCCAATATAGATTATAAAGTTAGCAAAAAAACCCGCACTTGCAAATACTGACCTGAGTTAAAAATTGCTGATTTATAAACTTTCTCTATATATGTAGACTCTCAATGATACCCTCACAGGATGAAGCTTCGAGTGGTTTGGCAAATGATAAGAAAAGCAATCGCAGTTTGACACCCGACTCACTCTGATTATGCAAAAGTTGTTATTTTTCTTACACTTGAATGCATTATTTGTTAGCGTTGTTTAATTCCTAGATAATAATTTTATTATTATAAGATACAGTAATAATTATTGACCTGCTTCGACAACGTTGTGGGAATTGTGAGACTATATACATATGAGCCAGTGTCAAAACAAGGAGACAAAACAGGTCGGATGAAATCTACTGAAATCAAATTTCAAGGTTAGGAGTTTATAATTCCGTCCGGAGTTTTGAGGCTTTGCCAGGAAACACTTGCAATTATTTTGTTTTGGGTCTCTGGGCTATTAACATCTTGCCGGGGTCTGTCATTGGAGCTTTTGCGAGGGTGTGTATGTGTATGTGTGTGTGTGCTCACTGTAGCATGATCATTTGTTTATGGACCAGTGTGTATTATGGGTGTACATATACATACATAGGACATGTATAGACGTGTATGTATGAGTGTAGGGATCCCATAGAGAGATCTGAGAGAGTTTGATACATATCAGATGAGAGCGAGGTTGGGATGGCGTCTTGAAATAATGTGAACTTGCCATGTGGGATCTTCAAGGTTGCTCTTAAGTTTGTAAATATTTCTAATATTAAATCCTATGATTTCCTACAACGGGTTAAAGCTGAAGGAGTAAGCGTGTTGTAAAATCAATAATGCAGAGGTGTAAACACAGCTGGCTCTATTACGTTTCGAGATATGAGGTTAAGGAGCAAATCTAAATTGTGAGGTTGTTCCAGACGGTGAGTTTCCTAGAAACGGGGTTTTCTCCCTTCTTCCTATTTTGATGTACTGTGAACATTCGCTCAGAAATGTGTCAATTGCTAGTATGACTGCACACTATTTATTATTTACACCTTTGGGAAAGAGCAGTGTTGCTCCTGTAGGATTTATGTAACATCAAGCTTCAAGCTTAGCATCAAGAGGTTAATTTTGAGAGGGACAGGGGAAACCTGGGATATAGCCGTGGGTCATAAGTCTATAGGGAGCATTTGGTAAAATGAATATTAATTGCGTCTATTGTATAGGTACTAAGTTGGATCCGTTTGACAAAGAATCCTTTAATTTTAACATACAAAGTATGAATTGTATAGATTACTTTCTTATATCAAACTATGGTACCAGATACAGATATTTCGCTTGTAATGAAGAGGATAAGGACTTGCCCAAAGGAAGCCAGGAAGAACATAAATCAACAGGGTTTTACAACGAAACGAATGGCTTTGAAGCAAACACTAGCTACAGCGGAATGATTATCCGCAGCGACGTATACCTTCATAAACGGAAGATGTTTTTCAGACATCAATGTACGGAATATAATCACGACAAAAATACAACTTGACCAGTTTTGCAGCATACTGTATAATGGGCCGTTTATACATTGCCACTTCTGCAAGCAAACAGTCGCCTCTGCAAGTATTTACTTGCAGCAGCGCTGCACCGTGTTAAATTCTGCAGTTTATTCTTGCAGTCTATTTTTGCAGTCTGTTTATTCTGCACCGTGTTAAATTAACGACGTGTAGCAAAAGTTGCTAAACGTACGTTACCAAGCAGGGGCAAATTGCTGGCGCTGGCAGCTCAAAAATAATGTGTGGAAAACTTCTGTACATACGAGCAGGTAAATTAGCTTCCAGACCGAAATGTTTATAGCTTGCAGAAGCGCATGTGAACGAGGCAGAAGTTTCCAAGCTTAATGTATATTTTGCATTCGGGTAGCCCAAATATTATAAATATGTAGTTTTGCGGAGCCAGCACATATTTGGAAAAATAGTTTTGGAATTATTTTATAGTATTTCATGCGTTAAAAAAAATGACGATATTTACATATATTGTTTGCGGTTACGGATACACATTCCTACAGTGGTCGAATATCCTTACGAGAACTTTTATGTGAAACTAAGTGAACATTAACCATGACATTGCAAACCACTGCTTTTTAATTTTTCTGTTACTTCCTTATATACAGGTTTAGGATATCTTACGTAATCTCCTGGTGCCTCTTGATCCTCGTGGCGTTTAGTATCATTGGACTACTCCTCTGGTTAATAATACTTAAAGAATTTTATACAAAAAACAACTGATTCAAAATTCTTGTGATAATATTTTGGAAACATTTTACTCAATTTATTTGTGAATAATGATTTATAAATCATAATGCACACTTGTAGAATCAACGACAACGACTCATCCAACAGGATTGTTTACACGACATGTTAGAAATTTCCCTCTAAATCCAAACCTATCTTAGCTAGCAAAATGTATAAGTTAAGCCATGTTACAATTTTTCACTTGCAAATCCAGGAACTATGGAATACTCTTAAAATACCGGTTAGACCGCATGCAAGAATAAATACATTTAGTTCTGTACAAGAGTATTTTCAAACTTTTACTTGAAAATTGCAGTTACAATTTGTGGTCGCACTGCGGGTGAGCTTTATTCCCATACTATTATATTCCCGTCCAGGAATTGTTTTATGATGCTGGAAAGCAAGAATGAAATTATTGGGTGCGGATGTGAAATATTCTTGCAAACGTGCAGTAAAATTTAACGATCGTTTTATCAACGGTATATTACTGTCTGTACATTGATCATGAAGTCTGTGGCCATTACACGCAGTTCATTACCAGTAACCCTTCTCATTGGTATTTTGAATATTATTGGTTATTGCGGGTTTTGAAATAATTAAGTTTAAATAATGAGCTTCCTCATTATTGATAAAGTTCTGAGTGTCCTCAAGCTTACGGATTCATACGAGGCAAAGTTTCATGGTAAGTTTATTCTTTAATGCTTAATTAATTTTAATTAATGCAAACATTTCCCCTTACTAATACATGTTTCACGACGAATTCCAATTCATTTGTAATAATTAAGAAAAATGTATACAAAATTGCAAAATCCGTTACAAAGCATTTTGTCTCCTTATTTCTAGTTTAATGTCTTGATGACAAAACAATGCTGATGATTTTGGGAGAAGGTGCAGAAACTATGAAAGAAGAACTTCGTCATGTTGTGACTTTGTACCGGTGACAGAATTCGTATTCAAGATACATTTCAAAATACAAAAAACTCAACTACATCCGTCTGTTTTGAAACTGTCCGCGTTTGTCTCCCGCTAATAGCTGAGCTCATACTTACTAAATAATTTTTTCGTTGGATTTTTATAATATTCTGGATTATTCCTTGTTGTATTTGTAATTTTGAGTAATACATTTTGTCATTCACGTTATTTCGGAAATGTGGTTTTTATTATTCTATTAATATTTGTATATTAATGTGATTACCATTATTGGTATTAATAAAATGTGTACCATAATTTTATTCACAGAATTCATTTTAGGTTTAAATTGTGCCATACCGCAAACTCATTTTCAACTTTACCAGATTCGTTACAAAACGTGGACACAAACAGTCTAGATTTAAGAATGGTATTGGGCACAAAACCACCCGACAACCAGGAATAGTTTAAGTCTAAAATTTCCAACCATATACCCAGGTCGGCCGGATTAAATTACTTGTTCAGGACGGGGAATAAAAAAGCGACCGCCCGAACTTAAATTTAATCCGGAATTTTTAGAGTGAGGAACCTTTTCCTTTTGAAGCGTTTCTAACAAAGCTTATATGAACAAAAGTGCTAGCATTAATTTCGGTAGGAATCTGTCGTGCCACCTATTTCCAAGAGATGTCCATACGGTAAGGCTTTTGCGGTAAGGTCCTTTTCAGGATCGTCGGACCTTGCACTAGTTCCAAACTTGTTGACAATTATCTGTCATTATAATATCATCAGTAAGGGGTCGGATTTTTGTGGGAAGATTCTTCCCAGGGAAAAAATATTTCTGGCAGGGAAACTCTCAAAGGCAAGGGATTCTATTTTGCCAACAGGGACTTTAAAATTCGTTGATCTTTTTTTTTTCGCAGGGATTTTCAACTTTGTTGGCGTGTTTCAGGGAAATTTGCTAGGCCAACAGGGATTTTTAGAATGGTTGACCTTATTTGACAGGGATTCGAGGTCTTTCAGTAGAATTATTTTTGCCAACAGGGATTTTTAAAATCGTTGACCTGTTTTCAGCAAGGATTTTTAAAATCGATGAGGACCTCCCTGCAGGGACATTTGATTCAGCAGAGAAATTCAGAAAGGATCTTCCAGTGAGATTTTTTTAAAATCCGACCCCTGCATATTGTAGTAATAGTAATGCATAATTTTTTCCCCTTCACCGACTGTATGTATCTTTATTTACACTGGTGGTAGTGTTTTGATACACTAGTAATTAAATTCAAGCGTATTCTAGTGTTCAGTATGTTACCTTTATCCTCGGTTTGTACATCATAGGTGACTGTATACTGTAAACGCATTTAACTAATATGATTATAAGCATCGCAAGAAACGCTCAACAGTATATACAATATTGGCATGTTTGAACAACGCATATCACATATGGAATGTAACTGAAATTCCGGAGGTTTTGAAAGGCAGCAGGTATATAGATAATTACGATACACTAATAATAATTTATACTTAGAGCCATCAATATTTGTCTTTGCATTTATAACACTAGGCAATTTTTTAATGAGTCTCGACAATGTTGTAAGCTCCCTGACAGACGTTACAAGAACTTCTCACAATCAATCCATTGCCAACAATCAATCTTCAGATTTTCCGAAAGATACAAAATGTTCAATGGTCGCATTTGTACAGTCAAATTTTCATTAAATGTTCTTGCATGTTCATTTTCTCCGACCCCACTGTTTCCCATGTATGTAAGTAGACGTGCAATGTTTATGCTTGGTAAGGAAAATATACGTATATTCACATTGTATAATTATTTAATCCAGGGGTGCACAGCAATTTATTATAGACTTTCTGGACCCATAGATTCTTGCAGAGTAATAATTATAAAGGCAATTGCAGTTGTGCAATTTGGCTAATTTCCTGGACACCTTTACGGTTCCAAATTACACTCACCCGTTGAATTTGTCAATAAAACCTTTCCAGACAGGTACAATGAAGTCGGGTTTAGACGAAAAATATAAAACAAGATAGATCTCTGAACCTCTGGTACGTCGGCTAAATAATTGCGTTGAAAACAGTTGACCAGCTCCATCCCAGGGTCCTACATGACCTTGAATTGACTACGACGTTGAAAATTCGTATCCGGGTAGGGGTAGAAGAAGGGGCCAAATTTCCGATAATCTTATCCCACTATATTATTTTAGCATTTCAGGGGCTTTTGATGTATGTACTGTTCCTGTTACTTCAATATCGCAAGTTCGAATTCAGGACAAAAAATTGAATTTACATCCAGTATCTTTTTCGAGTCGAGCCGAGCTCAATTATTTGTTACCGATGGAAACACTAATTCGTGGTTTACGTCCCCTGTAGTATGACAATGGTCCCTAAACTCACACCAAAGTGTCAGGCGTCTTGATGCCAATTCGCAGAAACTCCACAAAATTATGGTCTACAACATGTACGTAAGTATGAAAAAAACTTTCGAGGATACTCCAACCACCCAAATCTTCTGGTATCCCTCTATTATCACAATGAATGTCATTTCATGAAAACACTGTGTCCTGTACTCGCCATTACTGCTCCAACCTTCGACTAAGCGCTGAATCAATCCTTAGGATCCTTGCAATATGCACCAAACCGAGGTGTCAAAATTAGGAAAATTCTCAAATTCAAGTCCTGTACATCCTGTGTGATTCCTGCTGTGATTCTATTAGTATTTCAGTTGTATACCAATAATCAGATACATAATATAGAGGCTTAGGGAAAAATAAAATATTAAATCGTCCCTTACTTTTTCAAGACATAAATAGCTCAGTTTCAGTAATATCCGCCTTTTTTCATTACTCACAGACACAAAATACACAACCATCTGCAATAATTATTACCATTGCAATTTGCATTTATAATACATGTAAAAGACAGCATTTTACTAAATTTGGTCTTGAGAAAGAGAAATCTGTTCTCTTCATACCATTTACACGCCTATTTAGACGTCACATTTATCATCGATCCAAGTAATATTATGCAAGTCTAAGAGGATAAATCATTCTTTAATTATTCACACATTAATTTTTCCTGGAACCATCTCCCGTTCTTAAAGCTCTTGGCTCAATTACATTGTTCTCCACAGTTTTCAAATCATATGCCAATCCCAGGGCCGCAAAAAGTTCAATGGTTGCTGTTGTACGGCTGTATCGGAACATACCAAATTCTTCCGTTTTGTAATTCCATGGGAAGACATGATGGTAATTGTGCCAGCCCTCACCCCCAGCTACTAATGAGACAAACCAATTTTCGGCGGGCTTAATGGTCTTGTCATAAGGTTTGTTGCCCCACAAATGGGCCGCACTATTCACCAGCCAGGACCTATGTAGGTTCAAAACATAGTTGCAGAGTACTACCGACAGGGCGACAGGGATACGCTCGTCCCAGAACATCCAAGGAATCATCGTCGGTGTCACGAACGCCAGGAGAATTCCCAAAGGAAGGTAAAAACTATTCTGAAGCCGCACCACGTAATCCGAATCCAGATCAGCTAAATCAATCTCCCGCCCTTTCTCTATCACCGAGGGGTGTTTTTCGCAAAGGAGCCAACCCGCATGGGAGAAGAAGAACCCTCTTGAGGCATTATGGGGATCCGCATCCGTGTCACTGTATTTATGATGTAAGCGATGGTTTCGGACCCAATGTCGAATGGAATTTTGAAACGCAAAAGTTTGCATTATGACGAGCAGGATCTTCAACGGCGACTTTGCTTTGAAAGTCTTATGGGACCAATATCTATGGGCGGACACAGTTATTCCTTGTGAAATGAAATACTCCAGGAAGAGGAGAAATATCACAGTTTGGAATTTGGCCTCCCCGCGAATCAGAACCCATAGTCCGTACAAACCCGCTAAGTTAAGGATTGAGAATAGAAAAACCCGGGACCAAATTATTTTTGCTTGGAAGGACAAAAATCGTTGTTGTTTCTTTTCAAAGGCGGCCAAGTTTTTTCCGACGGTGAGTGTCATTGTAGGCTTTAAACCCCGAAATTACGAATGCAGTACAATTTATATACACAAGGCAGGAACGAATAAATTAATTGAAATGAGATCTATAGATATATCTGCAAAAATAATTTCGAAACTTGGACTAAATTTTTAGACGAAGTTGCAATGTGAAGACCAATGTGTGGTGGCTCAGTAATTGTTAGTAAGTACTTAATATATTGAAATAATTCTGAAGGGGTTCTCTTGCGCCTTTTAATGAGACTTCCAAATGTCTTGGTGTAGCAATAATCCCACTCTGAAAGTATAATAATTACGAAGTGTCAATATATAGGTATTACTAAAGGCTCGAACGTGAATGCATGCCTTTTTTTAAGGAATGCTACGTGAGTTATATCATAGGGGCAATTACAATAAAGACACACATAAAACATAGAACGACTCGTGAAAATGACAGATCTTGTCCAACAAGTTTAATCTTGCGTTGCATAATCAGTAAAAACACAAATATCTGCCAGTAACAATTTTACTCAAACTCCGGAATTCTTGCATTTTTTTTGCTCGTATGTTCACTTTTGTAAAGTACAGTCACGGAAAAAAGTATCTATAATGCAGTACTCTATTCTGCTTAACTTGTCCTAACGTTGGTTCCAATAGTCATTATACTAAACTCGCCGGAACTGGGTAAACCTAACCGCCGTAAATAGTAAATTAGACGCAAAAAATAAGGATTATTATTATTAATAATGCTTGTTTATTCATTCTAAATCCTTCATAGCAAGGGTATTACAAGCCACGATTTAATATTACTAAAAGCTGGAACGTGTATGCAAGCTCTCTTTTGAAGGAATTTCACGTATATATAATTATATATAAAGGGGAATACAATAAATATAAAAATAAAGCACAGAACGGCTCGTGCAAATTCCAGATCTTGTTCAACAAGTTTTATTTTGCATTGCAAAATCAGTAAAAAAACTTTTTGCCTGTTTAAATTTTACGTAAATTCCTGAATTCCTGCACATATTTTTTATGTATAGTATGTTCATGTTTGGGAAGTACAGGTACAGAAAAAAGTATCGGTAATGCTGTTCCCCAACCGGATTTACTTTATAATAGTTATTATGCTGAACCATAAAAATCTGACATGCTAAATTAGACGCAAAAAAAATATTCGTAACTTGGAATAAATTATAATTTAATGAAGTAAAAAACAATATAATTACCTCGGTAGGCCCTCGGTTATTCATTCTAAAATCCTTCAGTGCAAGAGTACTACAAGTTAATACCGCCCCTCCCTGACATCACTGCGTATCAATTATTCCAATAACCTCCACAAAATTTTAATTTGGTACAATCCAACTGTTTCTGAAAGCTATAAGTATTATTTTGTGGTAACGGCCGTCAACTCGGGTTGGTCTGGGGCAGATGAATTTAAAACCCAGACTTTTTAAGTCAGGGCATGCAAATTCGGATGGGGTGCTACGTTACGAGCCCTTTTTCCCGCAACTTCATTTCACAAAATTGAACAGCAGCGTTTCTGTGAAAGTTGGCTTTGAGGCATATGTACATAATTATTGTCAAATCAAGATAGCCTAAAAGGATTTATATTGTTAGCTTTTTAAAAATCATCGCTACGCGTTAATTTGAGGCTTCGCGTAGGGTGGCGTCAGCCACCGCCGTCCAAGTAGGATGAATTTGGAGCTTTTTTCAAAATTTCAGAATTTTTTTCTCAAAAACTATCCTGCCGATTTCAACCAACTACGAACTCGGTCTTACTTTTGACACAAATAATATCCATAGACAATTTCATTGAAATCGGACCAGTAGTATTTGAGTAATCGTGCGGAAGGACATGCGGACGTACGGACGTACGGACATGGCTATTTTACTAGGGGGCTGACGCCACCCTAAAAAACACAGGAAACACAACATACTTGTAAAAAAAATTCTTGACAAGAATTCAAGAGTAAAATCAAAGTAAAAACTGTTTCGCATATTCTTAGAGTATTTCTCCTTGTCTCTTATTAGTAAATACTCGCTTCACATTATTTCGTAATGTACATCATTATGATCGAGTTTAACTTTCAGTTTTTCAAACTGGTTATCCGACCAAGAAAAAAACTAGTAAAGGAAGAAAGTTTAATGCGGGATAGCTGTTGTTGTTCAGAAGAAACAATTTAAAAAATTGTGTGGGATCAGCAATACATGCTAATAAGTCAATAAGGGGCGAAGCGACACCACGGGATATAATAGCATAGCATAAGCGGGTAATTAGAAACTTATTCATGCAAGCTTGGTAAACATTAGGGATCTTGAGTTTTACTTATATATTTAGGCCCTTAAAAAATTTGAATTGCTTGTTGTCATTTTGTCCACAGACAACCACAAAACCAGACACCATACTATAATCCGCAATCAGCTGTTGCAGATTCACTTCGCCACTAAAAATCATTTGTGATCTGCACTACGTCCTATTAACACCACAATGTATTATAACAGCAGAAGCTAGTAACTGCAGCACCCTAAAACGCGTATATCCATGCATACAAATGGGCGTTTACTAATGTTCGTTGAAAGGTTTATGCATACCTGAGCACATAATACATTTGCAGGCTCATCTTCGGACGTATTTACAAATGAAGAGACAAAAGCTATGTATGACTTTTGCCAAATAAAGACAACATGAACTGTTCTGGTTTTAGTGAAAACTGCATGTTCAAATTTTATTGATAATTGGCCCTATGAGTAAACGCAAAAAAAAACAAGATCTTGTCCTGTAGATTCTTGTTACATAAAATTTAATTAGTTGGTTGGACATACAGTGACATTTTAATCCCGTAGATTTTATGCGATTTCAAAACAAGAAAGTACCCATAATGCGTGGATCAACGTGGAATTTCATGACGTAATGGACAATCAACATTTGAATTTTATGTAATTAGACCAAAAAAACTGTGAACAAAAAATAAAGAGGTGATGCACAACAAAAAGTTGTTTTGTGGAAACAAGTATTCAACCAAATATCTACCACAATTGACCATATAATAAACAATCACGATTGACAGTCTCTATCTGACAGTAAGGACAACATCAGGCAATATTTTAATTTCGACAGATTCAACACTTGTACGGCAACCTTTTCTAATTGGGTAAACACGTCCAAGTTGTAGTTTTTCAAATTTAATCTCAAATATGGGGACAACAAATATTGGTCAAATGAGAACATTTTACGCCGAAAAAACAATTTTTCTCACAGGATTTACTGGGTTTACTGGTAAGGCCATTGCTGAAAAATTACTGCGAAGTTGTCCCGAAGTGGGAAAAATTTACGTTCTTATTCGGAGCTCTCGGGGTCAATCAGGAGAAGATCGACTCGTGAATATTTTGCAAACTAAGGTAACCTTCTATATAAGTTTTTCTATTGTCATTTTGTACGTAAAATTTATTGGCTCTAATAATTATTATTCTTTTTAAAAAGTTATTTGACAGGATTCGTCAAAGTCATGATGAATATTTGTTGGAAAAAATAATTCCTGTCAATGGTGATATCACTTGTGATGGACTCGGGCTCAGCGCAGATGTTTTATCTATGCTTATCTCCAGCGTCGCCGTGGTATTTCATTCAGCTGCCATTATAAAGTTTAACGATGGAATGAAAACTCTGTTAAAATCTAACGTGGAAGGAACAAAAAATGTACTTGAATTTTCAAAAAAGCTTCAAAATTTGAAGGTATTTGTCGACATACATTATTATTTGGTCTTGAAACAAGATGTTTGCTTAAATGAATCATCTTATTGCTACACCATCTGAATAATTGCTTGTAAAACAAACTTACCATTAGGCCTTTGTATACATTTCGACTGCATTTTCCAACTCGGAATTGGAGGAAATTCACGAAAGGGTCTATCCTATTGACGTGGATCCTAATGTTGCAATACGACTCTATAAGGAACTACCGACTTCATTATTTGACTCTATGGCTCCAAAGTAATTCAAATTTTACCCGTTTAAAAAAATAATAATTTCAATTTTTTAATGAATAATTCTTATCATTTCCCTATATTTGGTTCACAGGATGATAGGGAAGAAGAAAAATTATTACTTATTTTCGAAACATCTGGCGGAAGTTCTGGTACAGAACGTCAAATCTGAGATACCAGTTTGCATCGTGCGTCCTCCGATAGGTAAGTCATAATCCTCTCTACTAAGTTGAAAGAGTGGGCCGTCTTCGTCTTGGTGTAATACGGATTTGAGATTCAAATTTTCGCGCGCTTTTTTATTGGCTGAGCCAGCAATAACTGGCTAAATAAATTATTAAAATTATTTTTTTTGAAATATATTAAAGCATTATACTGTTTTGCGCTTTTTCTTTTTCCTCTTTGAATAAAAATTTTTCTCAAATGAAAAAAGGATGTTAAAAAGTCTTCATAATTCGAAATAATTAAAAAAAACTTTTTTACATTTTTTTAAGGATTTGAGATTCAAATTTAAGCGAGCTTTTTTTATTTGCTAAGCCAGCAATAGCTGACTAAATAAATTATAAAAATTATTCTAAAAAAATTTCTAAAAAAGCATTTAACAGTAGCAAGGGCGGCGACATTGCCCGGGCAGCCGTCCACAACCAAGATGGTCCACTCTTTCAAATTAGAAGAGAGAATCATTTTAAAAGATAATTAAAGCAAAATTAAATGAAAAAATCGTTTTACCGTACATTAGTCTAAACTTTTACTAGGGTTGTGCAGCTAGCTATTGCATACAACTATTTTACAGAGATGGCCACACTACTCTACTTTTTATTAGTGGTAGTGGAATAGTGCTGTAAAAAGTAGAGTATTTGTTGAAAATGAAATAAAATAATATTTATTGCTAGTGTAGGACGAAAGGAGACATCAGCAGGTAAGTAAATAGTAGTAACTACCAGTGCCCGTTCACCATTGTCCCTAAAATGTAGTGTAGAATAGTGGAACCGATTTTAGTTTGGATGTAGTGGAGAAGTAGTTTACATGCATACTCAAAGTCCAATAAAAAGTAGTGCTACCCGAGTATGCACTATGCTTAAGCATGGAATGTGTGATTATGTCTTTTCATAACTTTCTATATCTTGCACAGTTACACCGCTTTTCAATACTCGAAATATTATTATGCGATTGCATGGACGGGTATAGTAACATCTTGTATTTGTATTGGAGCATTGCACATTCTAATTTGTGATACTTTTTCGCAGTATTTGAACTTGCAAAAAGCAAAATCTTAGTAGTGATTTCTTTATTTAAGTGCTTTAATACTCCGTTAATTAACAGTTCTGAAATTCAAGTCAAATCCAGAGTAAGGCTCCAGAGTAAGTTATTCGACAGGATTCGTCAAAATCATGATGAATATTTGCTGGAAAAAATAATTCCTGTGATTGGTGATATTACTTGTGATGGGCTGGGACTCAGTTCAGAGGTTTCTACTGTGCTTAGCTCAACCGTCTCAGTGGTATTTCATTCAGCTGCCAATATTAGGTTTAACGCTGGAATGGAAAATCTGTTAAAATCTAACGTAGAGGGAACAAAAAATGTACTTGAGTTTTCAAAAAAGCTTCAAAATTTGAAGGTATTTATTGATTTACACTATTATTTGATTTTGAAACTAGATTTTTTGCCGAAATGAATCACCTTATTGTTACTTCATCTGAATAACTGCTTGTAAAAAACTTTTCATTAGGCCTTTGTGTACGTCTCGACTTCATTTTCCAACTCGGAATTGGAGGAAATTTACGAAAGGGTTTATCCCATTGACGTGGATCCCAATGTTGCAATTCAGCTCTATAAGGGCTTACCAACTTCATTGTTGGACTCTATTGTTCCAAAGTGATTCCAATTCCACTTGTTTAACAAAAATGATAATTTCAATATTTTAAATAATTCTTATCATTTCCTTAATTTTGGTTCGAAGGATGGTAGGGCAGAAGAAAAATTATTACGTATTTACGAAGCATCTGGCGGAAGTCCTGGTGCAGAACGCCAAATCCGAGATACCAGTTTGCATCGTACGGCCGCCGATGGGTAATGGTCATAATTTCTATTTACGTTTACTAAACTTGCATTATTAGCCTGATTGTTTACAGAACCATGTAGTGTAAGGGCAACGTGTTTAAGAGGCTTAAGAGGTGCTTTTTTATTTAAAAGGAGTGTAGATGGTACAATATGGGAGTGCAGTACCACGATTTTGTAATTTGCCTGGTTGGGTTTTTACTGGGGACAATCCCAGGAAACCATAAGATTTGGCCCAGTAGTGGCTAGAAACTGAAACCAACGGCTCACCACCGACCATGGCAATGCGCTGCAATCCAGCGACGGCCCAAAGCTGCTTTTCGTAATAGTACCGAACCCAGCTCAATCCCAGGTCTTATCCAGATGTGGCAAATAACTCACGGCTGCATTCCGGAATTCTGGCGCTGGAGCCGTCCCGTAAAATTACAAGACCTGGCCAGTGCCTACAGAGATCTGGCCCATAACTGTAAAACGAGATTCTAGCACATGCGCTATCCCATAAATGTACACGACGGCGGTTTATTATTTCCATTCGGCTGAATAAAGTTGATTGTGAGTCTACGCCATTCTTCACATAATATCCCAAAGACAAGTCTGAACAAACTGCAATCTTTTAAAAGCGCCATGGGGCTATATTATGTAATACAGTTTTCTAAAGACAACACGGTCGAGGTTGCGCCAGCTTCGTGGCTGTTTGATAACAATAACCAATGCAATTGGCCGCATGAAATTACGGATAAAGTAAAATTAAACAATTTAATTAAAAAAGGCAACCACCCAAGTGAAAATCCCAAAATTTCATGGAAAATTTTCCAGTGCAATGTACTACTGGGTACAGGTAATTTATTATTTTTAGTTTTTATAATTTTTTAATAACTTTTTTTTATTAATTATGGCTTGGATGACTTGGTTGCTAATTCTTACTAAATGATATTACTTATATGAAATGAATTGTTACTACAAACATAATATAAATCATTTCACTGGCTTGTATTTCCAAATAAGTTCAGATGCTGATAGTTAAATTTCAATTTGACTACTTTAGACGATCTCCATATTGCAAGAACGGGAGCAAAAAAAGCTTCGGAAGCGTTAGAAGATTCCAGAAGTGAATTTGATTTGACTGATGCTGAAGTTGGAAATACGGACGGTGGTCGCGTGTTAAGAAAACAAGCTCACCGATCAAATTACAAGATTTACAAGAATACGGTTGTTTTTGATGAGGAGATCCAAATAGATGACACTTCCGACACTAATACAAAGGACCACGATGAGCCCCAATTAATCCCGAACGTGTTTCAAGACTTGGCCTGTAAATTACTACTAATTTTTTATTAATAATACAATAATGAGAAGGTTTAAGCACGTAATGTGTAATCCTAAATTATTTCATTTAGCAACTGACACACCAGTACACGAACCAGAGCACATGTTACGAGTTTCGAGCAATAATTTAGACCAGGGCGACCAACAGTATGCATCGGAGATTTTCGCCAGACTTGACAAACTCACTTTGGACATTCAGCAGTTTCGATCGGAACTACAAAGTAATTGACAGCCCTAGCATTTGTCCTGTACACATTTAATAATTAATGCAACATTTGTATTGTAGATTTTGAGGTCGTAACGATCGAAAAATTGGTTAAAGTATCGAATGAATTGGACCACGTTTCAAGAACCCTTGGACGACACTTGGTTTCATCATTGCATGACGACGAACTGGATTTACCAGTCGGAATTTCATTTCCGCTCCAAGACGGACGCAAACTTGCAACTTTGCACCTCTGGCTGGAGAGTAATGATAAGCAAATTAAATTAGTAAGAAGTTTATTTATAATATAATTACATGAGTATAAAAGAGCAATAAATTAAGATAACAACTTTAGTGTTTACTATATAGTATTATATTTAGTTTCAATTCGATTTGCAGGCAAATTATCTAAAAGGGATAGGGGGTTCCGATTTGAAGGACTGCATAAAGCGAATCCTTGAACGGCTAATTTCTCCAGAATTGGGTCGAGCTATGAACTTTTCGGGGGCGAATGCAAAAATAGCTTTTAAGAACCATCATCTACGCCCGTGTCTCATTGGTAAAAACTTTTATATTTAATTTAACGTTCGTTTGTTCTTAACAGCGTACTTATTACAAGTATATTTATACTTTCCCCCTTGGTTATGCACTAACACACAATCCGCCAATCATTTTATACAAACGCCGTATTCCTCTTTATTCATTCCTCGCTACTCTTATTCCTACAAGTACTGTTACTTAAACAAAACACAATAACAGACGGAGACGTACTTATAACTATGCATGTTTCATAGTATATAGATCCTAATAGATAATCAATCAGTTAAGAAGCAAATCTGAGTATCTCAAATATTTCCCCCGTGTAATATGTTCCCTCACAGATGGGGAACCAGTATTTGTTTTATTACTGTTAGAATTATTACATTCGTACTCTCCATGAAGTTATAACTTGTGGAATTCAAATATTCTGACAAAAATAATTTCAAACTTTCTAGCTGCTTTAAGAACATCTCAGTCATCCATTCCAACTGAAGTTGAGGTTGACAAGTACGTCCAAAAGTGGTTTGGAAATTCTGGAGATCGTAATGGCGGTCGCAAGGCTCGAAGGCAACTTGCAAGTAATCAGCAATCAGCTTCAGCTCCAGAAGTCTCAGAATAATTTACTTTATTTTAGACGCGTGTAGTTCTCCGTGTTAACGAAAAAATATGAGTCAGAAAACAAAACGACGCAAAGTACTAAAGGAAACAAGTGAATTACTTTTAAGAATAAGATCTGTACAGGCAGTGACTGATGTTCCTAATGCTAATTTAGAAGTGTCTCCTGGTATTAAAAATGCAATTGTTACATTACCAAAATTCAAAGATGTTAATGTGTGTGATAAGGGTACGGATCAATTTACTAGCGATAGTGAAAGTAGCGATAGGGAAAGTAGTGACAGCAATAACCTCAAAGTTACATTAGCTGAATGGGCGTGTAAATATAACATAACTCATTGTTCTTTAAATGCTTTACTGAAAATCCTTAACAAACAGGCAAATAATCAACTTCCTAAATGTGCGCGTTCATTACTGTGTACGCCAAGAGCAACAAACATTAAGGAACTGTGCGGCGGGGATTATTTTTATATTGGAATAGAGGAAAACGTTAGACTGCGAATAAGACAGGGTCTGTGTTCACATAATAGTATGCCATTTGTTAGTAAAGTGTATGGGAATATTCCAAATTTATTGACAATTTCTGTTGGATGTGACGGTGTTCCTATTTCTAGAAGTAGTAATAGTCAATTTTGGCCTTTAATGGGTATCCTAAACCAGTCTACCAATCAAAGCCCATTCCTTATTTCATTATATTATGGCAAGACAAAACCAAATAATGCAAATGATTTTTTATGTGACTTTAGAACTGAGTTAAAAAAATTGTATGACAATTCCTTATTTGTTGATAACGTTGCCTATAATATCAGAATTAGTGTATTTACAGCTGATGCCCCAGCGAGAAGCTTTTTAAAGCTTTGTAAAAACCATAACGCTTATTTTTCGTGTGAAAAATGTAATGTTGAGGGCGACTGGATTGGACGGGTTGTACTATTGGATTTGGATAGTTCGTTAAGAAGTGATGAAACTTTTGCTAATCAGCTTCACGAAGAGCATCACGTAGGACGTTCAGATTTATTGGATGTAGACATACGTATGATTTCCCAGTTCCCCACTGATTATATGCACCTGATATGTCTTGGTGTTACGAGAAAGTTGCTGTACACCTGGTTGAAAGGAAGCTTAAAGGTTAGGTTAAAAGGTTTTGACGTGAATAGAATTTCGGAAAAATTGCTTACTTTGAAGCGCTTTATTCCGGTTGAATTTAATAGAAAGCCCCGTTCTTTAAAAGAAGTGGAACATTTTAAAGCAACGGAGTTCAGAACGCTTCTACTGTATACAGGCCCTATCGCACTAAAAGAAATTTTATCCAAGGAACTTTATAGCCATTTTTTACTATTAAGCACTGGAACATTTATTCTTCTAAGTTCAGCTTCGACGAACCCAACTTTTAATTCATTGGCAAAAGATTTACTGCGCCAGTTTGTAAGAGAATGTATTAAAATATACGGCCAGGAATTTTTAACTTACAATGTACACACTCTAATACATATTTCAGACGATTGTATAAATTTTGGTAGTTTAGACAATTTTAGTGCATTCGGTTTTGAGAACTATATGCAGTTTTTAAAAAAATGTCTCCGAGGACAAAAGCATAGTTTAGTTCAGGTTGCTAATCGGGTTTTCGAAGCTGAGCACGTGTTATATTTAGCTAATGACTTATCAGAAAAATCGACAGAAGGTTTTGTAAATAAGTCACATGGTAATAAGTTTATGTATAAAAATGTACTTATATCAACGAATGTAGGGGATAATTGTTTTCTAACAAAAGACTTTAAAATGCTACTTATTGTAGACCTGAACAATGCAGATGAAGGAATAATTGTTTGTAAAATATTTAATTGTATGGAAAAAGTGGAATATTATCCTATTGATAGTCGCTCCTTATGTATTTTTAAATGCTCGTCATTATCTCAGTCAGTGGAATTACCTATGTCATGTTTGTTAAAAAAATGTATTGCTTTTTTGGGGACTGATTCGTACGTTTGCATGCCTCTTACTTTGGATGTTAATACCCAGTAATTTGTAATGGTTATTATTGTATTGTAAAAGCAATCAAATAAATCCCGTTGTTGTGAATAAATTGTACATTTCTAATTGCGAATACTACATATATAATATACATACATATATATAAATACATCAAAACACCAGCGTTGGCACGGCACCGTTAGAAATCATGGCTAACCTCTGGCAATCAGCGCCGGACCAGATCTTAGAGCCGGAGATGACGGCCAGCGCTGTGCCGGTTATATGCCAGCGGACAAATCGTTTACTCTGCCAGCGGTTACGTAGAGCGCTGGTTCAGTTCTGGCTCCGTAAAGTGTGGTTTCCTGGGATTTCTTTTGCCTAGCTGACAATTCAGTCTCGTCTCGAAATCCTTGGGGTAGAAAAGAATTGTCCCGTCTCGATCCCATCCCGAAAACCTCAGGACGTCCCTTCCTGATCAGTATCCCAGTCATAAAAGAGATGCTCCAAATTTCACTAATTCTATAAGGACATATCATCTCATACCGAAAGTTTACTTAAAAAAGGGTTCACTTGTAGACTAACCTATATAAACGGAACACTTCCCACACATATTCATTTCTACAGCAATAGTATACTGTACAGGTATCTATTTTTTTCTGTCCCGATCTATTGTTCCGTCCAGCCCCAAAATCTTAAAAAACAAATAAAAAATTTGTCCCGTCCCGATCCAGTACCGAAAACCTCGGATGTCATGAAACAGAAGCCCTAATTGTCTGGTAACCAACTGGTAATATATTTCAGTGGGGCCAGCTTATACGGAACCATTTCCAGGCTGGGTCGATAACCTCAACGGTTTTAATGGTTATATAGCGGGGATTTCGAAAGGAATCATTCGCTGTGTCTACGTCACCAGTAAAGGAACGGTCGACGTTGTTCCGGTGGATCATGTGGCAAATCTCACTTTAGTAGCTGCCATGCGTCTGGGTTCTGGTTTGAGGAAGATCAACGACATAACCGTCTACAACAGCACAAATAATGAAAACCCGTATGTTTGTAACGCCAGCTCGATGGACGCTTTTCAGGACAGTCCAAGCAATCAAATCTTCTGGTACCCATCTGTCGTCTATGTCAGAAATCACGCGGCTTTCGCAATCGTCAACTTCTTTGTTCATTTCATACCAGCCGTCCTCGTCGATGGAATTTTAAAACTCACAGGGAAGAAGCCTAAGTAAGCCTCAGCGTTAATTCCAAGTTTCTCAAATACACTGTTTTGCTGCTAATTTCTTTGCATGTGATGATATAATTTACAGTTAAGTCGATTCGGTTGGATTAATGTGTCTTCCATATTGAGTACGACAAATAGGTGGAAGGGAAGAAATTTCAATCAAATCAATAGATTCTTTAGCAGTGCTAACTTGTTAAATCGTAACTTGAGAACAGGTTTTACAGTTTCAGGTGGAAGTCGTTTTATATGTTGACCTATCGTGTTTGTGGGCTGTTAGGAAATATTGTCCAGTTTTCGTATCCAGGTAATGGTAAAACACATGAATTCGGTTTTGTGAGTGTAGGAGTAATCACTTTGTCGGGGTACAAAAATTAATGAAACAACTACATATGTCACTCCTAATAATAGCTGAACTTTGAATTTCTGCTGTTGTTTGGCAGTATGTATATTCTTTTAACATTATAAATATCAATTCTATGGTTCACAGTTTGGGGTTATAATCTACATATGAGTACAGCTGTCGATAGCATGTATGAATGTGTAAGTGTGCATGAGAAACGGCAATGAAAGGTATGAAATGTTACGCTTTAACATTCAGGTGAATGAAGCTATGTCTGTGCAGTAAAGTTATTTTGTATGAGAATAGTTCTTTAAGCATGCTTACAATTAGACAAGATGTGCAGTAGTGCCCCTCATGGGTTCAGGTTTTACCCGGGTATTGGGGTACAAGTTCAGGTACAGGATGCGTATCAGGTACAAACCTTTTGTGCCCATCCGGTTTGGGTGTAGGTTCAGGCTCAGTCATTAGATTCCTGAAAATTCAGGTTCAGGTATGAGTACATGTACAAAAACACATCTTTTGGGTTTAAACCCATCAGGTACGGGTACACATTGGGTAAATACCTGAACCTGAATGTGAAATAACTGAAAATTCAGGTACTTTTCAGCCAATAATTATTTCCAAGTAACACATTTAAAGGTGCCGTTGACTGTAAAACTAATCCAGATTTTTTACCTTAAAACATGTTACATCAAAAATTGTATTTATATATAAGCTCAGTCATCAAAATTAATTCCATCATATAGGATAATGAACCTAGTTACCCAGCATTTAGTTTGAACAAGCATAGCTTTTTTAGCAGTTTCTGGAACTGGAGTACTGATAGAGCAAGCCTTCTCCTATCGCCCAGATTTTCTGACACATAATGGCTTCTCTATGAGTGGAGATACGGTCAGGAAATGTTTTTGTCACAAAGCATGACGGAATTTGAAATGAAGTTTGAAACTAAAAAAAATTCGATTGCAAAAACAATGACAGATTGCAAAAAAAATTCTTAATCGATTAATTTCTTGGCATTATTGAACGTTTAGAGATTATTATACTACATTTGTGTTATTGCACTGAACTTCGTCGATCATATCGCAGATTTTAATATATTTTACCTTTCTGCACTTATTTAATCACTTTCATAGCTGTTGGTAATTCCAGCACTTAGTTATGCTTTCGATGAATAACAAATAAAAACAAATCTAGTATAATGTGTAACTAAATTGAAAAGTCAAAATATCTTGGTCGTATCTTTTTTCATTTTGTATTATTTTTGGTATTCCTTTAAATTAGTTTGATTGAAAATACCCGGGTTGATTCGGGTACTTTTAAAATACACCCAGGTATTGGTACCTTTTGGGTACAAGTACTTATCAGGTACAGGTACACCTGATTTAGTTCGAGTACAGGTACAGGTTCAGGAAAATTGAACCCAGGTACAGGTACGGGTGCAGGTCCAAAAAATCCATGTATTCATGATTCAGGTAGAATTTCAGGTCCAGGTGCGGCATTTTTGTGCCCATGTGGAGCGCTAATGTGCAGTTTTAAATTAAGAATTAGGATAAATAGTAGGATTTGAAGTAAAATGTGTTTACTGGAGTGGGACTTATGTTAATAGTTACAAAAATAAATAGGTGATGAGGGGAGATTAGGCAGAGCTTGTTGGACACTCTTTGGAATGGAATTTTTAACAATCCAAAATGATTAGTCCGTGGAGTTAATTTTGAAAAAGATTTACTGTATCTTAAGTAGAGCTACTTTTGGGATCGGGATACACCCGGGAATTGGGTTCGAGATCGGGAACGCGTTTGAGTTTGGGTGTCTAATTAATGTTCCCAAATACTTTTGGACCACGTTCAGGAGCATGCTCAGCAGACCCGGGATTTCAGGATCGGGACCGGGTTTGGGAACGGGTTCAAGCTTGATGCAGGTATTTGTGTTCCCGTCGGGAACCGGGAACATCTTCGTTCCCACACCCGTTACACGCTTCACGTTCCCCGGGAACCACGCATCCATCTAGCGGCGAAAAAAATACAAAGCATGCACGGCTTCCCTCGTTAAAGTGTTGAGATAATAATTTTACGAGAGCGACTTGGGCCGTTTCGCATATTGTCAGTTGGGATCGCATGTCGCATAGTAGTGATTTCCGCCTACTCTAACTTGCAAGATGAAAGTCATTGCAAAACTCATAGTGGAAATCGTTTAAGCAGTCTTCCTGCATCTTTTTCGGCAACGCAGACCAGACGTTTAGTTTGATGACAATTTTTACTAGTTTCTAAATCCATTGTATCATGGTACGCATGCATAAGTATTGCTAAATCAATAAAAATGTGAAGAAAAAAACTGATTTACACCAACTGCGCTGGTCCCGGCAACGAGTCCGGGTTCAAGGGATTCGGGATCGGGATTGGGAGCAAATTTTATCTGATTTCGGGTTCGGGATCGGGTTTGAGATCAACGATTCAAGCATATTTAATATCTGGGTTTTTATGCACCCGATCCCAGTATTTCGGGAACGGGTTCGGGTGTGAGTCCGAAAATATTGATGACCCGATTTTCGGAATCGGGTTCGGGAACGGGATCAAACTTTTCGTTCCCACAAGTAGCTCTAATCTTAAGCTATAGCTTCGTAAGTTGTTATTTCTTTAAATGCGAATTATCGTAGCTTTAGAAGTTATGAAGTTCGTCTTCGAGAATAATCCCCCTGTTAGCGCATATGTACCTATAATTTGCAAGAAAAGGTTTTAAATGGTGTTTTTCTGATTTTTTACAGAATGATGAAAATATACAGAAAAATCCGAACACTAACTAACGTGACGATGGAAATGCAAAGAAGCGATCACTGGTTATACACCGACAATACGAAATTGTTGCACACCACGTTGGATCCAGTTGATAAAGAATCCTTTAATTTTGACATTCAAAGTATCAATTATAGGGATTACATACGTATTTCAAACTATGGTATCAGATATTTCGCTTGTAATGAAGAGGATAAGGACTTGCCCAAAGCCAGGAAGAACTTCCAGAGGTATGATTATTCAAATTTGTAATTTTACAGGGTTTTACAATGAAAACAATTGTTTTAAAATTAACGCAAGCAACAGTGTATAGACTATCCGCAGCGACATATACAGCCATAAATGCAAGATGTTTTTTTACATAAGATAAACTTGTAGAAAATAATCATGAAGGAAGAAACAATTCCTCCAATTTTGCATGATTTGTTTTGCAAAACTTCAAATGAATTGTGCTATTCGGGCAGTCAAGACATTATAAAAACGTGGTAAAAAGAGAGACTAGCAGAGCCAGCGTATATTTGGAAAATTATTTTTGAAATTATTCAAAAGTATTTTATGAGTTATAAAAACTGACGTCAATTAGTATGTGGTTAGCCAAAAATATTTCCTACAAGCAACTGAAATCACTGCTAAATATTAATTATATCTAGTGGGGTTAAACTCAATCACTAAAATTGTTATGAACTCTTTACCTGAAACGCAACCGTGTGCAGTATGGGAGTCGTAGAAAATACATTGCGTGAATAATAACTTTTTCAAAGAATAACAAAATGTTAGTCAGGATATCGTCGGTGAAGAGTCAAAATGATCTAGGTACACAATCGATTAGAATCAAAATGATCAACATAACTTTACCAGTAGTGTCAAAATGAACTAGGTACAAGCCTTTTTAAAAACAAAGTGAACTACATGCAGTTTTCCATAAAAACAAAATGATCTAAGTGCTGGTCTAATTTTTTGTATGAGAAAAATAGATTCTGAAAGAAGGGCACGTGGCTTATAAGGGCTAACTGTAATTGACCTAGGGTTGTGAGTTAATATTGTCTCAAGGGTTTGCTATTACTAAGGAACATTCCGGCAACAAGAGTTAATTTTACTTATTGCATCTATTACATTTTTAGTTGCGAAAACTATAATATACATTTATTTTAAAATCGACGACTTAAAAGACGATTCAAAATCATAGTCCACAGGTCCTGTGCTCAGGTGTTACTGCTCACATTGAATTGGTTTTCCCTTTAATAATTCTCAACTTGGAGTTTCTTCAAATCGTATTTTACGATCATCACCATTATCATAACATTCGTAATAATCATTTTCAAATGTTAAATCATAATAAACAACGTATTTTTTCACTCTTGCTGAAAAAACGAAATGTAAGCATTGGGGTATTGAATGCATATATAAAGTATTTTTAATACCTCCCATATTTGTATACCGGCATTAGAATGTGTTTATTTATATTGTTTGCATATATTCTAATTTGTATCTAGATCATTTTGCCTTTAGTGAAACTGAATGCAGATCATTTTGATTATAATCGATCATGTACCTAGATCATTTTTCCTCTTCACCGACGATATATTTCCTTACCCTAGGAACTCTTTACCTAAAACTCAACCGTGTGCATTAGGGGAGTCGCAGGAAAATACATTGCGTGAATAATAACTTTTTGAAAGAATAACAAAACCTTAGCCAGGATATATTTCCTTACCCTAGGAAAGTTGGAAAAGTCAAAAAACGTTTCAACTGACTTTTTTGGTTATGATCAACTATGTTTGTATGTCTTTTTGGCTTGACGACAACGTTTATGTAAAACCAAATGAACATTTACCATGACAATGCAAATCAATTTTTAAATGTACTGAATGTTACTGTTACAACCTTATACACAGGTTCCGGAAATATTACATCACATCCTGGTGCCTCTTGATCCTCGTCGTAATTAGTATCATTGGATTACTTCTCTGGTTATCTATACCAACAGTTTTATATACAATAGGCAACTGATACAAAACTATATACGATATTGCGATATTATTTATAACATATAATACTCAATTGTTTTACGAATAATGGTTAATGAACTATAATAATTCACACTTCTGCTTCATAATAGCCACTCATACCGTAGTTCTGAGTATTATAATTTTGTATAAAATGTAGTACTGTAATAAAAATAGCCCAATGATATCCTACTTGGGCCTGTCGTTGTGTTATGCGAGATTTAATTGTAAACCCCTTTGAAATCCAAATTCAAATTAATTGCACTATTAAAACGTTTACTACACAAGGAGATGAATTCTATAATGAATATATAATAAATCTCGACACGGATACTTTGAAAGCTCTATATCATAACTCATAATCCCATTCCCACAAAATTGTCCTTGTGATGCAAACAGCTTTTCCTATTAGAATCAAGTACCACGACTCAACGACTCAACGACAACGACTATCATTGTTTGCAGAATACATTTAAAATTTCCCCCTAAAACCAAACCTATTTTAACTTGCAGAGTGTGTCAGCAGAGTCATTTGCATATCTGAGATTAGAATTAAAGTGACTTCAGCATGATTTTGCGACCCAGGGCTGTTTTCTAAGCACTCTCGAGCAAACGTCATGCTGTAAAAGCTTTTATTTTTTCTAATGTTCGTTTTTTTCAAAACGTGATGGCACTCATTTCTGTAACAACATTTTTATGGTGTCATTCGAGAGAACTATTTCCAAGAGATGTCTGCACGGGGAGATTTGCTGACACATGTCATTTTCAGGACCGTAACCGAGACAATTGCTCCAAATTTTCATGGCAGCTATCGTAAAAATATTTCAGAGCCCGCACTTGTTCCAAATTTCTTAAAGAAGAGTTTAACATCGTTAGTTTGTCAAAAACTGCGGCCGTAACACCCAACAAGCTGTAGGTTCAAATTTGCCAGAACATTGTCCATCTTCAGGGCTCTGGCAGCGATTACATTATCTTTAAACTGTTTTTAAATCACATGCCAACTCAAGAGCCGCACAGCAATTAATAAAAGCTGTATAGTACGACTGTATCGAAAGTAACTCTTTTCTAACTATTTTGTTTTATGATTCCACGGAGCCACATGATGAAAGTTATGCCATCCCTCTCCACCACAGACCAGCGAAACAAATCAGATGCCTTGATGAAAACATTGTAAAGTGTGTAACCCGAATGAGATTGAACTGTATTGGATCAACAGGAAAATTTTCAAACACCTTTCCAGTTTTATTACTTAACGCAAGAACGTCCTTGATTTTTTTAACAGTATAAAACCCATTAATCTACCTTGATTTGCCAATTCTGTAACTATACAAGTTGCAAGTGCAAATTGTGAGAAATTGGTATGAGTGAAATGAAACAATCAAAGGTCACTACTTCCCTTTTAGGAGGAAAACTTTAGAAATTAATGACAGATCTGAAATAAATCAAGATACTATTTCAGTACTTACAGTTAGTGAGAATATTTATGGTCCAAACATACCTTTACATAAACATTACTATCCCACCCGTTCTCACGTAATTATTGAGTATAAATTTATGTAACTAACTTGTAAGGTAAATATTTTCAGTTCAGTCTTTAAAATCCAAACTTAAGCATACCTCCAGAATTCGACCTCTAATCAAACTTGAGTTTTTCAAACTGGTTGTGGTGGGGTTCCCTGGGAATAAACCAACCTCCTGAGTCTTGTATGTAATTCCAAGGAAATATGTGATGGTATTGTGCCAACCACCTAAACAACACGTTGTATTAAGTAATCGCGATCGGCAGTCTCCATCAGATGTAAAGAAGACGTCAGGAAATATTTTCATTTCGGTAGATTCAGCCCTTTCAGTGGGACGTTTTCTTCGAGAGTATACGCATCCAAGTTTTAGGTTTTCAAATTAAATTATTTCCAAACATGGAAACAAAAACTATTGGTCAAATGAGACAATTTTACAACGAAAAAACTGTTTTTCTCACGGGATTTACTGGGTTTATTGGCAAAGCCCTTGCTGAAAAATTACTGCGAAGTTGTCCGGAAGTGGAAAAAATTTACGTTCTTATTCGAAACTCTCGGGGGCAATCGGTAGAGGATAGACTCGTGAATATTTTGAAAACTAAGGTAACCTTGTATATCAGTTTTGCCACTGTTTTTTTTGTACACAATATACATACCTTTTCTGGAGCTAAATATTCTTTTCCAAAAGTTATTCGACAGGATTCGTCAAAATCATGATGAATATTTGTTGGAAAAAATAATTCCTGTGAATGGTGATATTACTTGTGATGGACTTGGACTCAGCACGGATGCTTCAACTATGCTTACCTCAACAGTCTCAGTAGTACTTCATTCAGCCGCTAATATAAAGTTTAACGCTGGAATGGAAAATCTGTTAAAATCTAACGTGGAGGGAACAAAAAATGTAATTGAATTTTCAAAAAAGCTTCAAAATTTGAAGGTATGTGTTGATTTACGTTATTATTTGATTTTGAAACTAGATGTTTTGGCGAAATGAATAATTTTATTATAACTCCATCTGAATATATGCTTGATTGTTGATAAACTTATCATTAGGCCTTTGTATACATCTCGACTGCATTTTCCAACTCGGAATTGGAGGAAATTTATGAAAAGGTTTATCCCATTGACGTGGATCCCAATGTTGCAATTCAGCTCTATAAGGGTTTACCAGCTTCATTGTTGGACTCTATTGTTCCATCGTGATTGAAATTTCACTTGTTTTTAAAAGATTTTACAATATAATTTCAATATTTTTGTAAATAATTCTTAACATTTCCTTAATTTTGGTTCAAAGGATGATAGGGAAAAAGAAAAATCATTACGTATTTACGAAGCATCTGGCGGAAATTCTGGTGCAGAACGCCAAATCCGAGATACCAGTTTGCATCGTGCGGCCGCCTTTAGGTATGTAAAGATTATAAAGTAATTTAGCAAGGCCAATGACAGAACAATTTATTACAAAATAGTTTTAGATTTACAATACATACATTAATTGTATGCTTGTTTATAGGACCATGTTTTGTAAGAGTAACATGTTTACATGTTTAAGAGCATAAAGAGATGATTTTCATGTTTAAAAGGAGTGTAGATGGTACACTCGAAATACTTATGCCATCTCTTTCAGGGATTGCCTTGATAAAATTTTTAAATTTTCCTGGTAACCAATGTGTTAATGTATTTCAGTGGGGCCAGCATATGCGGAACCATTTCCAGGCTGGATTGATAACCTCAATGGGTTTAATGGCTATATAGCGGGAATTTCTAAAGGAATCATTCGATGTATCTACGTCAACAGCAAAGGAACGGTCGACTTTGTTCCGGTGGATCACGTGGTAAATCTATCTTTGGTAGCTGCCATGCATCTGGGTTCTGGTTCGGGGAAGACCAACGACATAGCGGTCTACAACAGCACAAATAATGAAAACCCGTATGTTTGTAGGGAGTTTAACGACAGCATGATAGAATCCTTTCAGGACAATCCAAGCAACCAAATCTTCTGGTACCCATCTGTCGTTTATGTCAGGAACCACGTGATTTTCACAATCGTCAATTTCTTCGTCCATTTCTTGCCAGCCATGCTCATCGATGGCATTTTAATCATCACAGGGAAGAAGCCTAAGTAAGCGTGATTGTAAATTCAAATTATCTCAAATATATACATCGCAGATTTTAAATTCTTTTAATGCGAACTACCGTAACTTTAGAAGTTCCGAAGTTGGTCTCTATGAATTATTCCGCTGTTTGATTACATCTTGTTTGTAAGCTAAGGCTGCGGAGAGATCATTTTTTGCAGCAGTTTCTGTTTTTTTTTCAGAATGATGAAAATATACAGAAAAATACGAAAACTAGCTAGCGCGACGATGGAGTTGCAAAGAAGCGATCACTGGTTATATACTGACAATACGAAACGCTTGTTCACTCTGTTGGATCCAGTTGATAAAGAATCCTTTAATTTCAATATACAAAGTATCAACTGTGCGGAATACGTACGTATAAGAAACTATGGTATCCGATATTTCGCTTGTAATGAAGAGGATAAGGACTTGCCCAAAGCCAGGAAGAACTTCCAGAGGTATGATTATCGAAATTTGTAAATTCATAGGGTTTTACAACGAAATGAATTGTTTTAAAAATAACACTAGCTACAGTGTTTAGATTTACTGCTGCCAGTTATGACTTTTTAAACGCAAGATGTTTTTCACGTAAGATAAAATTCCGGTATGTAAGCATGAAGGAAAATACAGCTCCCACAATTTTGAACGAAATATTTTTACAAGCTTAAAATATGTTTTGCCATTCGGGTAACCCAGATATTATAAATACTTGGTTAAATGAAGTTTTTGCAGAGCGTGAAAATTTTTGGAAAAAAAGTTTTTAAATTATATCTACTATAGTATTTTATGAGCTATTATGTAGTTATCCAAAAGTATTTCCCACAAGCACGAATTGAAAACCCAATGTTAATCGTTATTATTGACGAGCACTCGCCGTTAGTTTATTTGAAGCTCCGTGCGCTACTGTAAAAGTTCGCGCGCACGACACACACATAAGTTCACACGATACGGCTTAAATCGTAAGCCATTTAGCTTTTAATTTCTACACTCACACTACTACCACATCTCCAACTAATTGTCCCTAGGGTTTTTAACAGTTAATCAATTATGAAGAATGGGAGTCGTACGAAAATACATTTCGTGAACAGTAACTTTTTCAAAGAGCATCAAAACGTTAGGCAGGACATATTTCCGTAGCCTGTGAATAGTCGAAACATGTTTCAACTGAATTTCCGTACTGTTTTTGGTTATGTTTAATGGCGTCTATACACGGCTACGAATACACAAAGCTACAGTGATAGAATATCCTTACGAACAATTTTACAAACATAGTGGGAATCACATTTTAAATTGACTGAATTTTCCTTTTACTCCCTTATATGCAGGTTTAGATTGTATTACATCACATCCTGGTGCATCTTGATCCTCGTTGTGCTTAGTATCATTGGACTACTTATCTGGCTATCTATTCCTACAGAATTTTATGCAACTTACAAGTGATTCAATATTCTTGTAATATTATTTTGACCCCAAGGGATAAGTTCTTGAAAGACTACCTACTAAATGTTAGAAAGGAGAATTTCTGGTCCCTTTTTTGTGTCAAACATAAGAAATTTATGATTAATCTTGTAAACTTCATAAAGGAGTGTATAAAACATCAACTGTAAACTTCACTGATATGTTATGGGGGAGTCCCGATTGACATTAATAAATTGATTGAATTGATTGATTGTAATATTATTTTGAAAGAAGTTTACTCAATTGTTTTGCGAATAATTATTTATGAAACATAATCCTCACTTCTGAATCAAAATGGTCACTCACCAAATAAAATTTTCGATCGGATCATTACTTGACCTAATATAAGTGCTAAAAAATTACTTAATTAATTTAAAATATTTCAACCGTACATATATTTACTACGTGAGCCTATGTTATGTGAGATCTAATTATAAGCCTCTTTGAAGTGCTAAATTCAAATTCATTACGTTATGATAACTTTGACTACACAAACTGATTTATTAATTAGAAATAGCTCAATCGTATACTACGTGGGTCTAAGTTATGTAAGATCTAATTGTAAGCCTCTTTGAAGCGCTAAATTAAAGAAGACTACTTAAATATCAAACCCTTTGAATTTAATTCCAATCGGTTTTCAAATGCCAGTACTGTGCAAGGAATGTGTGGTAAAATCAATTATAAAAGAAGTGCAGTTATGAAACACGTGTCGATTATTCTCCTGCGAAAAACACAACACCAAATTATTTACAGCATAGTAGAATCATGCGTAAACTGACTCAAAGATGCTATCAATACATATATTCTGAGAAAATATATTTAATTTGGATCATGATTGCAATCATGGGTGAAAACCCGAAAGAAGGTCTCAAAAGTCACACATCAAGGGTCTAATTGGTGGGAAAGAGTCTTCACATTTACACTGGTACATATTTATGAATGTTGCTACTTTTCCTAATAGAAACAAAACCTACGTCACGAATTTTCTTAGAAATGTGTCCGAATCAGTGGCAGTCATACCACGGTTTAGGTTTAATTATTAGCATAAGTTTCAATTCAAAATGAGCTCATATTGCACGCATTTCAATTTTAGCGAATTCCTAATCAGGCTCGATATTAACAAAACGTTTTTAACTTTTCCAAAAATGTTTTTAATTATAATCATTTTGGTTTATGAGGTTAGTTTCAGATATTTTGGTCAATAAATCTAGAAGAATTGCATTAGCTCGGTCAATATGTATTTGCAGAATTAGTGGATACAATTCGTTTAAATTGTACTAAATAATATGAGTTTGTAAACACTTTATCGTGTACAACTTATGTTATAAAATCAAATTGTAAAGAATATATCATCGTCGAAGAGATTAAATGGGTCAACATGATATACCAAAGCACGTCGTATAGCTGTTTTAAAATACATACTAGCTTGGTCTATCGAAACTCTCAAAGGAATGTGGAATGCGGCACATCTCATTGGTTCCAAGATACTAATTTAATTCCAAACAGAATTGAATTACATGCTGTTTTATCTGTAATTGCCAGTGCGGCCAAAGCAACGTGTGGGAAACTCAATTATAAAAGAAGTACAATTATGAAACACGTGTGTATTATTCTCCTTGGAAAGAAAAAAACACTAAACTATTACCAGTAAAATATTTGAAACATGAAACATGATGCGGCGATAATAACCTTTACAGCGACGATAAATACTGTTTTGTTTTGTCAGAACGCTTTGTTCGAATCGGTCATTTCTAATTTGCATGAGTTTTTGAAATTGTTTCTTTAAAGTTTTACTATGTCTTAGTTTTACCATTGAACAGTTGCAATTAAATTCGTTAAAAAAAACAATTGACCCATTAGAGTTAAGTGTCGTAGGTCCTAAATGTTGATAAATAATGGATGGCAAATAATTATACAACAACAATAAGTTAATAGTAGTTTATCGCGATTGTTTGTAAAGCCAAAAATATGTTAAATGTTTTCAATTTTCAACAATGCTTCCTGTAAAACACCATAAAATGTTTAATACTGCACTTTGTTCAGCAGACTACCTATTTTTTGGATAATACTACAAGTCTCGTATCTTCTATAATAGAAGAAGGTTAAATATCAAACTTGCGTCTATGTCATGTTAGTGTCATGATTGGAATAAATCTAAGAGGTTTAGCAAGAATCCCAATTTCCCGCGTGTTTAATGTTGAGTTATCGCCTGGGAACATACAGACGTAACTGCCCCAGAGGATTTTATCAATACGAACAGTATATGAAATATAATTCGTATAGAGGCATGACTCCAACTTGTTATAAATGTTCCAAACGTAACTCTGTAATTTGTGAAACTAAATTTCCAGGTTAAATTAACCATTATGTCAACCTGATTTATGCCGTCTTGTTAAAACGCCGATTGACGAGACAAGGTCTGCATGTCACGGGCATACATCGAGCATCACAATTACAAGCTCTCATTTCAGTGAAATGCAAATTTTTACAAAAAACATTCCTGGATTTTGTTCGTTAGGTAGGCACACGTCATCTATAATAATTATTGCAATGTGAATGAAAATAACCCACTCAAGTAATCAGGCGCGTAGCCAGGAATTGGCCAAGGGGGGGGGGCAACATTAATTAGAACGTACATATGTAAACTGGCACATTCTATGGGAAATCCAATTCACGAATGTAAAACTCATCAAATTTTGCAAACTGAATTTCAGATTTTAAAATTCTCCACGTTTTACGATTCCATCAAATTTGAATAATTTTGGACCAGATTTTTAATTGGGCTTGATCCGATTTCGGAGAATTTTGAGGCCTGGGTTCGCTTCTATCGTTTCAGCTGGTGCTTAACCTACTGTTCCTGTGACACACGTCTTTGCTTCGAAAAGAAACTGCGGATATCAGGCGTGCTTGACCTTTTCATAATGAAGAATTAAATACAATTCACTAATTTAATAATTCTACCCAGCTTAAAAATTCCCTCGAAGCGATGCGTGTAAGTTACAGAAGCTAAAAGCTTTTAATATGAAAATATTTAAAGCCGCTGTTTTCATACTTTTGTTGCCGTTGAAGGTTGAAGTCAAATCGACGAGGCAAAGGTCAAAGCGAAATCGGGATTTCGCAATGCATTCAAATCACCTGCTAAGCAAGGATGAACACAATAAAAATATACTCTAGAATCACCCAAAACGTCTCTTTATTGAATGGTTTATTACCCACGGCCCAAAGTTGACCCACCCATACTCGCGAAAATCGTATCGAAATGCTTTTCCATTTCGATAGAAATTTATTGATCTAGAAATCCTTTGCTCTCGCAATGGACAACATTGCGATACGATTTTCGCGCGTATGGATGGGTCAGTTAATGACGGGAGGAGCCGTGGGTAATAAATCATTCACACGAAACATGCAAACTTCATGGGTGATTCTAGAGTTATGCTGTTTATACACAGATATTTACATGGAATACTGCATATGTTGAGTTTCGAAGTGATTTTTTTTACAAATAAAAAAAATGTACTGTCAAATCACCAAAAAGGTTTGCATGTCTCGTTATGGACTGATTTATTTTTAACTTTTTGAGTGATTTGAGAGTATTTTATTTCGAATGGGGGGGGGCAATTGCCCCTTTGCCCCCCCCCTTGGCTACGCGCCTGCAAGTAATTAAAGTCACTTTTTTAGGTTTAATGCTCCTGGAAATTAAGAATGATCTTAAATATCCCAGGCATAAGTCATTTCATCACTTGGACTGGTTTAAATTTATTTTAGGTGCACAAAACGGGTTACATAATGCCTCATTGCTATTCCACTAACTACTATACCTATTGCCCATACTAAATTTCAGCATAACTAAATACAATTGCAAGGCATGCCTTCAAAAGAGTATTTAATGGCACACACATTCAAAGTATGGACTCAGTTATAAACTTGGTTTTGACTTAAACAAACGAACAAGATATTCGGTAGTCGGTATTTTCTGAATACACTGTTTCTACTAAACTACAACTATTCTCACCAAAAAGCACTGTTTCAATTCCTTGGACTCCTTCAACGCGTTTGCCAATATTTTCAGGTAAATTTTGTTTTATATTTTGGAAATCGGTTTGTTGCTTTTATTTTAGTGTAATCGAAGAAATAATTACATAATTTACGCAAAATGGTTATTAAAAAATGTATGTACGATTTCGGTGAGGTGGACAAGTTGTAAATATGTTGTTATACATTTTTGCAGAATTGTTTCATGGAAATTTATAATCTTGCTGAATCAACCATAGAATAGTAGGGTTCTACGTTTCCCGAGTTTCTGGAGTATCGTTTAGTTCATTACCAAGGGAAGGAATAATTCCAATAATACCTTTTTTGATTACAGCATGGCAGTGCTCGGACTGGGTACAGAAACCGTGTACCCATACCCATACCCGTACCCGAATATCGGGTACTACAAAATGCTGTACCTATACCCGTACCCATACCCGAGTACCCGGGTAAATTATTTCAGTACCCGTACCCATACCTGAAAATACAATGTAGTACCTGTACCCACAATTTACCCTTACCCGTAATGTACCCAAAACCTGTACCCGTACCCGAGTATCTATTGTGTGTACCCGGGTATTACTCGGGTACTGGAAGTTTGGCCGATTTAAAATCCCCGACGACATTAGCCTGCCCAGCTGGAAAATTTTAAGTTGTCAATTTTTTGACCTCCATTAAAAGTGTCCGGGATTTTGGGAATTTTCCCTAGGCGTTAAATACATCCTATTTGAATTTAAAAAAAATTATTTAAGGCATTTTGGGATTTTTTTAATAAACACTGACGAAATTCAAATCCTACTACCCCAAAATAATAACTTGCTGAATGAAATGAAATGTGTTCTCGCTAATTGGAATTGGGACGGATTCTTTAATACTAAACTCTTCGTAACTTGCTTTTCAACTTGGAGAACAAGAAACAATTTTTTCCCGGTTAAGCGAACTCTGTGTATAGAAAATGTTATACCGAAAAATTGAGTTGATCATAATTTTTCCAAGTCAAATATTGCGATTTCAGGAAATAAATGTGGGAGGCAATATTGAATACTCATTTTATATTACAGCTTTATAAAACAAACATTCGTAAACTGTCTCTCACATTTATGAAGCCCGAGACGGAGATTTTCGAAAAATGCAGGCAAAATAGGACTAAAATGCAACCCCATGGAAGTTTTGAACGCCAAGTTCAGATGTCTGTCAAGTTCTTTTAACATCAAAATTATCAAGACTAATCAAAGGGACTGAAATATAAATATTGCGTGCAAGGAATGATATAATCATAAGTCATAAATACCCAGAATTGAAAATGCTCAAATTGCCTGCATAAAATGCCTTGGCGTTTTCAAATGGGCAACCCTGGGTACTTGTAACGTTAAGAAATGGATCTGCTAATAAATGTATATTTATTCCGATCTTATCTCGTAATACGTCTTCAAATAATTGTAATGTTACGCTCCCAATAAAGCTAATTAAATTGAATCCCAAGAACCTCCCTCTTGAAATTCTTCGTTGATGAGCTTCACTATTTAAGTCGATAAACAGATGATTTCACTGACTCTACGCTCTATTTATTTATTAGATTCCTTGGATTAATTATTAGAAGCGTTAGATTGCAACTACCACGTAATCATAAATGAGACGAAGTCACTCGGCTCTGTCACTAACGCAAGTATCTGTATACTTGCGCAAGCAAGCAACTCCACGGTTGGTTGGTCTTATTGTTAGCCATAGTAATCCATCCCATCAGGAATCCTTGAAGTACCCAAAACTACTCGGGTACAGCACCCACGGGTACAGGCATTTTACATAGTGATACCCGTACCCATTGGGTACTACCCGATTGCCACTGAGTGAGTACTGTTAAGTATAATATGATGATGAAATGATACATGCTTGATATACATATATACTGTGTACATATATACTTGTGTAGTTGTGTAAAATAAACACAGCGCATGAAAATGTAGGGAGGCTGAAGTCATGAATTCAGCCTCCCTATATAAACGTGTGTCACCATAAGAAATGTAACAAGTAGCTGGGAAAGAGAGAAGGAAGAAGGAGATAAGGAGAGAGAATCAGACAATAAAGCGAGACATAGAGAATCACCCTTAGTATACATACGCACTTATTTGTATAGTCTCTACGACAGTTCCTCTCACATACACACGCACACAAGAGAATAAAAATAATTCTCCCCCTCTACCTCTTCACGACTCTCCATATAAATATTTCAATCCCCATTCACAATTACATCTTAACATGGTGGAGGTGCTACGTTTTCTATATTTTAATTTGTCAATTAACATATAGACGTTCCCCGTACTTCTTCAGTGCTACTTGTTCATCTTACATTTTTATTAACTTATCCGTGGCGTTAAGCCTCTGCCGAAAGCTCTGTTCAAAATTTTAAGACATTTTCCAAATCGCCCAACAATATAATCATTTTGCTCCAATATTCCCCAAGTTTTTCGCATCAACCCCATGTCACGCGACATACGACTGTTACGTACCACTCGACCCCACAGTCACAGTGAGTTTGTGCGTTATAACGGAGTGAATTATATAGTCGTCCAACAAAGAGAAGCCAATTTGGTAGAACTCTCCCTTGCTGAACAACAAATCGCCTGTGAAAAATACGCCCATTTGACAATCGAGAAAGCGATATGCCAGTATCGATATTATAAAATCTTCAAAACCAAGTTGCCCCTTTATCAACATTCTGCCATTCGACCTCACCCCATTACTGAAGCTGACTTTAACGTGCTCCATAAACGCCGAACCGGGATTCCACGCTCGACGCCTTCGAATTCCGCCAGCCTGCCCTCCCCGGTACTTTCATCCTCCGAAGGGGACAACACCGAGGGTCCTACTCCGGAACCTTCTACACCAGTCGGTGGATTCCACGACTTCCTTCCCGCTAGGACTTCAACCCCAGCCGTCGTCACGGACACCGCTGAAGCTGCTTCTGATACTGTAAGCTCAAATTTATATTTTTCTCCCGAGTCCACCAGTGTGGGTGCATCCCACTCCACAACTCTCATCTCTACTCCCAATCCTCCTAATATACGAACAAACCTCGAGGTAATATCCGACGAATACGTCGACCGGATCTGTCAAAAACATCTTCACGACTCTACTGGAACTAGTATTGTCACATATCCATATTATCTCCAATTGTTACAAGATCTACATCAAGCAACTCGTATACACCCTGACGGTACTGACTACACCTCCCGTGCTGGGTTTCAACGTGTCGTTACGCGAGTCCTTCGACTTTTCATTAACTCCCAACCATCTGATACAGCTAATCTCACCATCATAGATGAACTTCGTGAAATTGCAGATTCACTAATAATCAGCACATCAACATCAACTACACATTCCAATACTCTTGTTCCCGTAACGTCACTTCCAATTACCACTTCTTCCACAACTTCAACATCCACGCCCGTCCGATATTTAACTGGCCCACGGTTATCAACATTTTCTATTAATACAGAAAGCCTAGGACCCGTAGTTACTACATGGAATCATAAGCTTCAATCCTCTGAGACATTAGGCAACGACTTATCCCCATTACTTCAATTCACCTACTATCTCGATTTGGTACGTACGTATCAGTTACAGGACAAATATACCCATTCCCATTATCCTTTCCAATCACCACAAGCATATCGTGAAGCACTGGCATCCTTGGATCAACATTTTGTCACCTTAGCCGTCCGAGACAATCCCGCTCTGCTCTCTATTCATAACACTATACTTACATCTTCCGCCGTCGCACCTACCATTGACCCAACAGTATTACCTGAAGAAACAAACCCCTTCTGGAATTTAGACATATTTGAAAACGTCCAACCGGACTCACCACCTTCTTCGCCATTTAACGCAACCTCCTCAAGACCGCCATCCCCTCACTATATCCCTGATACTATAATGGATACTACCAGGCTCTTATTTGAGAAGCCAAAATTCCCCTCCCGTGAAACATCCACAGAAGACATTCGGACATTTATCAAACGCTGTGACGAGTTTTTCAAGGCATTGAACATCCTCGACGATGATACCAAAAAGGCTTATATTTACAGAAACATCTCTGATGCTTCCAAAACCGGAAAAGACTTTTTTGATTACTATTATGTGCTCCCTTCCACATCCCGTCGCACGTATGCGCAATTCTGCGATGACATCCTGGCCCAACTGCCTCGAGATATTCCTGACCGCAAGAGTCAACTACTGGATGCCCTCTCCATGACACCCTATCCTAATGAATTGCCTACTATATTTGCACTCCGTGTTCGTTCCGCCGCCGGTACTGACTGGAAGTCCCTACCTGAGAAAACCGCCGTCGACTCCATCCGGTCCAAGTTATCCCCTACGGTCAATATCTTTTTACAATCCTGGAATGACCGTATCAGAAACTTCACCCATTTACTCGATGCTCTTAGGGAATATGAGAGTTGTTCCAACCAAACCATGCAAACTTCTACAGTATCCCTTCCAACAACTACTGTTCCTGTAACTTTAGACACAAAGTTGGACACCCTTTTAGCAAGACTAGAAAAACTGGAATCCAAAGACACTACTGTTATGGCTGTCGCTACATATCCTCACCCTCGACCTCCGAACCCTGGCTACAATTATTCCACCGTCCGCACTGCACCTCAAGGACCTCCACGGCAACTTAATTGTTGGACATGTGGTCGACCAGGTCACATAGCACGCGTTTGTCGCTCTGCTCCACGACATCCCATCAACCAATCGAATGGACAATCTACTGTCATCTGTGGACGTTGTTCCCGACCCAATCATCATGCCAATGCATGTAGGCAGCCGCGCGCCATGCATTATGCACAATGGGCTCGAGAACGCTCCCAATTCCGTCAACAAAGTTTAAACTCCCAAGGGCAGCCGGGACGCGGACCACCCCGCCAACTGCCCGCAATCCATTCCCTCGACACCCCACAGTACCAGGACGAAACCGATATCCTAGACTAATGGTCCCTTCCATCTACATTCACAACCCTGCTAAGATACAAATTTCATCACTTTCCTGCTCCCTCAAAATCATCATACAAATACAAAATCAAAATCATCCATGCCTTATTGACACCGGAGCTGCTGCTTCCCTAATCCATCCGACCTATGTACCTCCTGGAACTCCCGTTACGAAATCCAATATACAACTTATCGACGCATCTGGCAATTCCATGCCTAATCAAGGCCTTGCTCTAATTAAATTCCAAATTGGCAAATGTACATTTTTACATCCCTTCATAGTCGCCCCGTCGAAAGCTCTTAAAATAATATTGGGTACGGACTTTCTATACTCAAAAGGAGGATTCCTCATCAACACATAGCAAAACACTTTATATAACAAGTTTACAGGCTCCTTGCCCCTCATCCATACTCAATTGCAACATACGGCTGCCATCACTGCACAATGCAATGTGCCAGTTTCAAAACTTGAAAATCCAATTACGAAATTACAGACAGATTTCACAATCCCCTCCACAGTGTCTACCAGACATCCGGCTGATCGTCTCGAAAATCTGACCTCAACCACGCCCAAACGATGCTCCTCAGCTACACAAACCTACGAAACCCCAAAGTCTACGGGAACCCAAACAGACAATAACAAAACTATAAATCATAGACGTAAAAACCCCAGCCAGCCTATGCATTTTGCAGACACAGTTACGTCACCCTCATCATCTGACAGTTCAGACTATGAATTCCGCTCTACACATCCCCAACGACGTCGTATTTCTGTTCATCACAGACCTCGTACTGCACCTTCACATAATCGCACCCTAAAAACCCGCACGTCAGCATCTCTCCCACGCATTCCGCTTTCGGTCCTTTGTGTATCACATGAGGACTCTAATGGACTTCTTAGAGTCAATGGCACCCATGACATCCCCCCACGTTGTCATGTCACTATCCCCATCCATCATACGACATCAGGTTCAACTCCTCTCAATTTCGAGCCCCACGTTTCCTTATATACGCAATTCCATTTATTAGCCCCAAACGCCATTGTATCACCCACCTCAAAATTCATGCTGCTAACGAACCCGACGTCAATGACTATAACCCTACCTGACGGTTTAGGACTTGGAAAGACCACCCCATTCTTGGTTGATGACATATCTATGATGCCCGTCCCTGTGAATGCCATTGACATCAATGACTCCAATCTCCAACAAGAAATCAATTCCTTCAAGATTAATCCACACCTGGACCAGGCAGATCAACATAAATTCCGTAAACTCCTCACGGAATTCCGATCATCGTTCGCGTTTACTCCCCAAGAATTAGGGAAATGCTCCATTCTACCCTTCAAAATAGAATTGACTAGTGGAGAGATTGTTTCACACCGTGCCTACAAAACGTCAGCATACCAAGATGCTCTCATTGATGCTGAAGTAAAGAAACTCTTGGACAACAATATAATTGAGCCATCCACCTCCCCTTACACAAGCCCCGTCATAGTTGTGTTGAAGAAACCTAACGACCAAGGTGTCAGGAAGCCACGTATGGTTGTCGACCTCCGGTCCCTCAATGCCATTACCAAATCCATGCACTGGCCACTGCCCAGTGTAGACGAAATTCTACGCCGCCTACAAAACCACAAATATTTCTCTACATTAGACCTCGCTCAAGGGTTCCATCAAATTACTGTGGACGAAGCTTCACGAGAAAAACTCAGCTTTATCACAAAAAATGGACAATATCAATATGTGATGATGCCCTTTGGAGCGAAAAACTCCCCTTCCCATTTCTGCCGTGTAATTGATGTGATCCTAAGTGACCTCAAATACTCCACTGCACTAGCATATGTTGACGACATTGTGGTCTGCTCCACCACCATCGACGAACATGTTCTCAAGCTACGGAAAATTTTTCAACGGTTTGCGGACCATAATCTCAAATTCGAACCTTCCAAATGTAGCTTTGCGTATACAGAAATTAGCCTCCTCGGATTTACCGTCAACAGTCATGGTCTCCAACCCCATGATAATCACCTACAGGCTCTACAACGCATGCCAACACCTCAAGATGTTACATCCGTTCAATCATTCCTTGGCATGGCAAATTTCTTCCGACGTTTCATTCCCCATTTTGCACAAATAGCTGCACCACTTAGAGAACTAACTAAGGCCAATGTCCCCTTCGAATGGTCACATGAATGCGAACAGGCCTTTGGAACTCTCAAATCCATTTTAGTTTCCAAACCGGTCCTTGCTCACTACGATCCAGCCAAGCCCACCTTCCTTTATACGGATGCTTCCCTCCATGGCCTAGGAGCATATCTCACTCAGTTACAACCAGATGGTCGCGAACATCCCATTTATTACCTGAGCAGAAAGTTGAATAAATATGAAGCAAAATATCACATACGCCTATTGGAACTCTTGGCGATTACATGGGCAACGAGCAAACTCAAAGAATACCTTCTCGGCATACCTTTTACTGTCAAAACAGATCATCACAGCCTTTGCTACATCTTGAAGAGCAAAGATGATTTAAACCCCAAACTGCAGCGTATGCAGATCATGCTCATGCCATATGACATTACAATACAGTATGTCCGTGGTGCTACACACCGTGTCGCAGATTGTCTCAGTCGTAATCCTTTAAATGATCCAGAATTTTCCGCTACGGACGAAGATGCTTGTCTCCCCATCAATGCCATCAGTATTTCCACACTGAAAGATGAACAACTCAAGGATCCATCCATTGCACGAATTATACAACGACTACCTGCTAATTACAGACTCAGACATAATTATTCCCTTCACGATGGTATACTGTACAAATATAACAGTCGACCTGGAGAAGAATCTCTACTAGTAATCCCTAACCAAATGGTCCCTGATGTCATCACCTCCTATCATAATCAGCATTGTCATTTCGGACATACTAAGACCCTGCAGAAATTACAGGAATCCTTCCATTGGAGGACAATGTCCCGAGACGTTTACACATTCATCAAATCCTGTCCCATCTGCCAGGCACGCAAAACTCCTAGAGGACAGAAACATTTTGAATTTCAGGTGAATTTCAATATATTCCAATCCCTTTAAAACCATTTGAGCGGATTCAAATTGACGTACAAGGTCCACTTACAAATCCCGAGGGTCGCCCCAGATACATCATAACTGCTATTTGTTATCTTACCAAATTCTTGGTTACGGAAGTAGTTCCAACGGTTGATGCCAAAGCCATCGCCAATTTCATCCTGAATAAGATAGCCTCTGTGTATTCACTCCCTGAAGTAATTCAATCAGACCAAGGCACTGAATTTAATAATTCTGTCATAACAGAGCTCGCCAAAGTATTCCATTTTAACATCCAGTTTTCCACTTCTTTTCATCCGCAAAGCCAAGGGTTGGTTGAGAGAACACATCAGACTTTGGGAGATTGTCTCGCCATGTACGTAGCGGACACCAAGTCTGACTGGACACGGGCATTACCAGCGCTCACTTTTCAACTTAATAATATGCCTCATCAGTCTCATGGCTTTACACCGTTTTACCTCCTTCATGGGTTCCATGCCAGGACTCCGCTCAGAAATGCGTTCCCAACCTACACACCAGAGAATCATATTGTACATTCCATGGAGAAATTATGGAGCCTTACCCACAATATTTTGGAACGCAATCGCAAAAAATATGCGGAACGAGTAAATCGATCCCGCCGAGATGTGTCCTATGCCATAGGTGATAATGTTCTTCTTGAACATACTTCTATAATCCCCGGAACAAGTCAGAAGTTACTACCACGATGGAAAGGGCCTTTCAGTATCATCGCCATACCGACTCCCGTCAACTACACGATCCGCGGCTCTATAGGTACATCCATGAAAACTTTAACAGTACATGTTTCACGACTCAAGCAATACTTTGATAGACCCAATTGCTTCACCACTCAGTCCATGTTAACATCTACTCCAGCTATGCAAGTACCAGATTCATCCACACATTTACAAGAAACGCCTAAAGCCACTATAATCAACCCTCCCCGCACGACCCCTTCCAAACCGGATAATTTTTCAGAGTCTTTAAACCCGGAAAATTCGGGCATGACCCGTTTGCGTCCACCTGATTTGGGGGCTCCACACCCCACCCCACCCCCTATGGGAGGTACCCCTCCCCCAAGAGGTACCCTCCCCCCATTGCTAGCGGACCCTTCTAATGCGGTACATACGAGCCCTACTCGACCTTCATCCAGGTCAGCTCTACTATCCACACCTGTGCCACCAACAACGGCTTTGCCTACCCTACCCGCTATTGATTTACCACCTAAAAGACACCGTCGAACTCAACACCAATTGCTCGAAGAGGATTCCAATCGCCTCATTCCAACCACATTCCATACCCGCGATGACACCGAATTCCGCCGTTCTACACGACGTCACATACGCACCGTGGAAAATTTATTCCATTGTACACTCGTTAAGCCTAAAAAATTTGTGACATTATTTCAAGCAACAATATAATATTTACAGTCACCCATACAGAAAATGAAAATTGAAAAAACATTATTGAGTTCACTAGAGCCCAATCCTCGGAAAATTAGTTGGTCCTACCATGGACGGGTCAACCAAGTGATATAATTGGAGATTTCACCATTACACCTGCTGGCCCATGCTCTGGCAGCGTCTCCCGAGGTTCCAGGTCGTTTCCTGGGCACTTGAGCCCATCAATACCTTCAAGGCTGCAAGTGTAATGAATCAAAACTCCGACCATAGCACCCTTCAAATTGCACCACTCAACCAACTTCCCTGGATCTACGAGGGTAAGGGTCAATTCCCCCGCAGACCCGTTTGCCCTGACCTAACGCCCTAACACTCCGAAATTGATGACAACCGGTCCTAAACGCTGATGATGGATTCATTTAAATTCTTGTCACCCTGTGGACCACAGAAAAGAAACACCATTATTGTCAATATCACTATTTGCTTGATGTAATTTGTATAACTAATACAAACAATTATTAAGTTTCAGATGACATTATCGTTCACTCACTGAGATATGCCTGTTGCACGTTCCCGAGGAATACTCTTTGGCCGAACATTCCGGTCCTGTCCGATAAACTCCCGGCAACACGCTCCAGTATGGATCTAGACATCCACCACTGAAATTAATTTTAATTTAATTAATAGTTAATGAGTTAATTATAATTTACACTATTTGTATATTGTTTAGTTAATAATTAATTTTACTGTATACTATCATATTCAGGATACATACATACACTCTACTCCATACATACTTAAGTCCCTAATTATTTAATTATAAGTGCACACACTTACGCGAGAAGCTTCTCACCATTTTTCATTTTTCACTGATCCTGGACCGATTTGATCACTCGGTCTTGGATCAATAATCCTCCCCATTCGAAACACTAGGGACAACATAAATTTTCTTTATCTCTTTTGATTCACTTAATAACACAATAGGTTACGTAGTATTAATTTTACACAGTTAAGTTCAGCCCCCACAAATATTAAAATATTCAACTCACCCTGTACGTGTACATCCCGTATTCTTGTATGACCAACTTTAGCTGGATTACACTTTAAAATTCTGAGACAGAATTTTTATCGACCCCGAGAAGTTTAGTAGATAATAGCTGTTACGTATATTATAATTTTACTCTAATATAATTCACTAATTAATCCTGCTGAAGATTCAACTACCAACAAGTCAACACAAGAGAAGAAACTCCGCTATTCCAGAAGACAAGTTACTAATACAAGAAATATGAACGCATGAAAATGAATATGAACACATATACTTTAAGACACTCATTTCCTAAACGATGAGACATCGTTTCAACTGCCCATAGAATGTTAAGTATAATATGATGATGAAATGATACATGCTTGATATACATATATACTGTGTACATATATACTTGTGTAGTTGTGTAAAATAAACACAGCGCATGAAAATGTAGGGAGGCTGAAGTCATGAATTCAGCCTCCCTATATAAACGTGTGTCACCATAAGAAATGTAACAAGTAGCTGGGAAAGAGAGAAGGAAGAAGGAGATAAGGAGAGAGAATCAGACAATAAAGCGAGACATAGAGAATCACCCTTAGTATACATACGCACTTATTTGTATAGTCTCTACGACAGTTCCTCTCACATACACACGCACACAAGAGAATAAAAATAATTCTCCCCCTCTACCTCTTCACGACTCTCCATATAAATATTTCAATCCCCATTCACAATTACATCTTAACAGTACCCATACCCGTACCCGTACCTGTACCCACTTTATTGCCTAAAATCAAGAGTACCCGGGTAGAACCCGCGTACTTGCGAGTACGCAACTTCTGTACCCAGGTAGTACCCATACCTGTACCCGTACCCATTTACCCGAGTATTACCCGTACCCAGTCCGAGCACTGCAGCATGGTGGATCTCTTAGGGAAAACTGTTTTTAATTTCCAAAGTTCCACAAACATGACCTTTAACGGCATCACTGGGGATTTGAAAGGACAACTACTATTCTGCTGGCCATACAAATGGGAAGAAAATGTTGAAATTGCACTGGTTGAAAGACTTGGGAAGGATGTCGAAAACTGGATGGCAGTTAATATATGTTGACAAGTAACAAAAATCACTTCAGGAACAATGAGCAAATTTACGATCTTGCATTGGCTACGTTGTTGTTTTCCCCTTATCATTGGGTAAAACAAGCTACCACGGATAAAAAATCCTACCTTAAACTGGTAACTTATTTCAAAATGGGCTTGCTAATAGCAATCTTCGATGATTACACCGACTCCACTTTAATTGAGGAAGAGCATTTATCTCAGTTTTATTTTTCCATGGCAAAGATTGTCCGCAAAATCTTTTCTTTTAACATATCGGCCTCTGAAGAAATCAATTATGATCAGGATTGGATTAGGGTTGCCAAAGTTATTCCAATTTGTGAACAATATTTGAACCTGTTACTTGACTTCAAATGTACCTTAGAAACTCACTTTTCTGCTACAAAAAATACTGCAAAGTTCTTTGTGAATGAGTTGCGACACTTTTTTGAGCTACGATTTTGGGGTGACGAGTCCAAAAATGTCCAAGAAATGAATGTTGGCCTTCAGCAATATCGACGATTATATTCGAGTAGTTTTACAACTTTGCAGGAGCTAGTTTTCCTTTTGGATGATTGCATTATACCAACTTGCATACAAGAAAACAAGTACTGGCAGCGTTGTTGGTACATTTCAGGGTATCTCCCGGCGAGGATTAATGATATAATCAGTTTAGAAAAAGAATTACTGGAATATGAGAAATTTCAAAAGCTACCCGATAACGTCATTTTGAATTATATTGAAACAGAAAAATGTTCGTTTGAAAAAGCACTACAACGAACAATCCGTGAGCATGATGATGCCTTGGCGGCAGTGATGCGCCCGTTACGTTACTTTTACCGACAATAACGGAATAACGCCGTTTTTTAACGTAACGGCCTATATTTGGAGCAGGCAATAACGTAACGGTAACGGAACTAGGGCGTGCTAAACATTTATCAGAATAACTATAACGCTTAAGCGAGTGTAAATATTAAACGATATTGTAACGTAACGTACTGGTAGTAAAAGGAGAAAAATGATTTTAAAAAAAGGACAAATGTTTTTTGAATGAGATTACCACACCGGGTATAGTCAGGATGCGGATCACATTGCAGGTGAATCAATAACTACACAGAAACCGTAAATTGCCTTTTCGTTACATTTTCTGCATACCAGGTACGTCTGGCAACTGACAACACTAGTTGTTTGACATTTTAGTTTATAACGAGCAAACAATAATAGTAACGATAACGAAAAGTAACGGCTATTTAATATTTTTTAATGGTAACGAAAATTAACGCTGGAGTATTACCGTTGTCTTGTAGTAACGGAACGGTAACGCTTAATTTTTTATACGATATTTAGTAATGTAATGATAATTAACGGCAATTTTAAAACCTATCGTAATAGTGTAATGTAACGTAACGAAACTGTGGATGCGCATCTCTGCTGGCGGAATTTAATTCTACGGTGTGTTTTCTGCACAAATATCCAAATCATTTATTCGATTTGAGTGCAGAGACGAAAGAGGTCTTTTTTCAATCACTCAATCTGATGAGTGATTTCATTTCCCGAAATCTTCAGTGTCAAGTGATTATGAAGCGATGCTTTAAAAATATAAAATATAAAATAGAAATTATGTAAGTATAGAAATGCAAATGCATCCATAGTAGTAATTAATTAGAACATATTTTACCTAAGTAGGAGCAAAGTTGAGGAATGTTTTCACTTTGACCTTGTGGGTTGGTAGTTATTTACAGAAGTTGAGAACCTATTAACAAATTGTTACGTAAGAACATGACAATTTCATTATTATATTTTAATACGGCATGTATCGCTATAGTAAAGGTATTTTGAAACAACAATATTGTTTGTCTTCTGTTATGTCAAACAAGCACGGTATTCTAACTATATATGAATCCATACAATGTTGACTTCTCTTCAAATACTTATTGAATAAAATATTACTAAAGGAATGTTGAAAAATAAACCCTGCGAGCACAACGTTCATATATTTCGCTCAAATCATTCACACGTCACAAAAACATGCCTCTGTAGTAATTTAATGTACTTACAAGGATCGTTTGGGGCACTTTGAGATGAAATTTTCAGCATTCTTACCATTTCTAATGTGCGACCGTTTCGTATCTCATCGATATGCAACAATCTAATTTGCATTGATTGAACCATCTCATCAATAAGACATAATCAATGAAACAAAATCTAGTTTTTGTGATAAAATTAGTTCTCAAAAACCAGAACGAAAATCTGTGCATACGTTTTTCACTTATAGTAAAATAACCGTCGAGAAAAATACCGAAACTGTGCCCAAAATTGATAAACCAGCAATAATAATCCAGAACAGGTCACAAAACTTCCCAGAAACAGATGACACAGAAAAATATAATTATCAAAAGTGATAACAAAAAACAAAAGCGTTATTGCCAGTGCATCAAACGATCCTCCTTGAATGGACTGAATTAGCCGTTCCATCAAACATTAGAAAATCTTCATCAGGAAATGCTTTCTCGTATGGCTTCAAAGAGGAAACATGCAGATGATGGAAATACTATAAAGAAAGTGAAACCTAGGACTGTAAATGGTAAAAGTGACAATAACTTTGATAACAAAGTTTACGATTCAGAAAATCCCTTAGAAAAGTACTCAAAAATAATTGCAAAAGTCGGCTATAAAATTACATGCAGAAGTAAAGATATTTTTACATCTGTTGGACATAAATTCGATGATCTACTGTATTTTGTATTTCTTATTTTGAAGATCTGTGAAGATGATAGTATCTAGACCATATACAATCTGCGTGAAGATACGGTAATTTCAAAACTTAACTACTAATAAGCGATCGGTTTGTAAACGCTGCAGTTTGTACAACTCACTTTATAAAAGCAACTTGTAAAGAATATATCATCGCCGAAGAGATTGTAAGGATCATCATAAAAATATAGCTATACAAAAACATGGCATGTAGACGGTTTACAATAAATACTAGCTTGGTCTGTCGAAGCTCTCAAAGGAACCTGTATGGAAGCATGGAAGCACACGTCAATGGTTCGAAAATACTAATTTAATTCCAAACCAATTGAATCTATTTACACGTGGTTTTAATTGACAGTGCTGCCCAAGCAACGTGTGATAAAATCAATTACAAAAGAAGTTCAATTATGAAGCACGTGTTTATTATTCTCCTGGGAAACAAACAGCACTAAATTACTTACTGCACAGTAGAATCATACGTAACCAGACACAAAGATGTTATCCACATACATATTCTGAGAAAATACTTTTAATTTGGATCATGATTGCAATCATACGGAAAAACCTGAAAGAAGTGTAGAAGATCTCAAAGTTACAAATCAAGGGTCTAATTGGTGGGAAACTGTCTTCACATTTATACTGGTACACATTTATGATTGTTGCCACCTTTTCGGATTATTCGAGCGCAAAGTTGTCTCCTAACTGCGCCCACATATATAGAAAAAATCTATCAAAGCCCGATGTCACATACTTTCTTAGAAATGTGTCAGAAGTCAGAATAATTTACAGTCATACCACAGTTTAAGTTTAATTATTGTCAACATTGACTACGGTTTGCGAAGATAAACTTAAAGAATATGTTTTTCTAGAAACGACAGCAGTATTTTCCATGTGTACATCACAAGAAAATTTAATTAAGGGCACAAATTATTACTTGTAGGTTCTGGAGAACTTTTAATTTTGTATAACTGTAATAATTATTATTGTTTTGCTGAAATGTTTGGGGCAGAATGAATTGTTTGAACTCTAAATTCAAGGAAAACGATTCAGTTCAATTCAAAATTATGAACTGAATCAATCAGTTCCGTTTCATCTTGAATTGAATTGAACTGAATTTTTTCTAAACCGAAAATTTCCAATTCAAAATTTAATTGGTCCGAGCCCTAGAAGGACAGGTTAAATAGGCATTTATAAAAGTCCATATCGTTATCGCGGCTATATTGGTAAACAAACAAGATAGTAACGATATTTCAAAAGTGCTCTAATAATTGTAAATTCAAATATTGATATGATCTTCCAAATTATGTATTTTCTTAAGTCGAATTCCTGCAGTGTGTAGGCATGTGGTTTCACGGTAATTAGTACAATGTCAAAAGTGTCGTGTCGTCTGATAGATTTCTGAAATATGTTTCTTTTTTATTTAAATTCTTTTACCGTAGTTTTCATTTCCATACAGAAAAATTTTTGACTCATGTATCTTTCATCTCTACACTACAACGTATCTATATATCTATAATAAAATTATGAAGTACTATTCAGTAGCAACCACTAACTAAACAATTCTTATCACCTACTGCGAGCTTATATAATCGGCAAAGGTTATTTACAATCACAGCAGTTCTTTGAACTAGTAGTAATTATTTCATTACATAAAAAAATCCCCCTTTGTGAACCCAAACTCTATCATTTGCTGAAATGCCTCTGGATCTCTTCCAAACTCTTCCCCTTGGTCTCAGGCACAACTAGTAAGCAATAGATGAACCCAGCAAAGCTACAAGCACTGAATAACCAGTAGCATCCGTAGGATGTGAGGACTGCGAGCATATCCTTAAAGAACTTCGCTATTAAGAAACCCAATCCCCAGCAGAAGGCTGTGGCAATGGAGGAAGTTATACCTGGAAATTCCCAATGAAAATTTTTTAAATAATTTATTCCTTCTACGACAGGATTGGATTCAGGAATCCAATCAGGATTTTATTACTTACTCTTCACATGTGGGGGTAACAGCTCTCCCTGCAAAAATAGAATAATAATTGTTCATGTAATGCATAGCAGTTCATAAATACAAGAAGCCATACAAATATTGCATAAGTAAAAATATACAAAGGTAATGAATGACAGGACTAAAAAAATGTACCATCATGGTCCAAGGCAACGGTCCCATAGCCAAATTATAGGTAATGATGTAAAGGACCAAACTGGTCAAAGGGAGCCAGCCCAGAGTGGCTGCTTTCTCCGGCTCATGCTCTTTAATGTAAAAGTAGATGCCAAGGGCCAGGAGACTAACTGCCATCCCAAGTTCGGAAACAACAAGAAGAATTTTCCTTCCCAGTCTCTCCACCAGAAGAGTACTCACCAGTACGAAAACAACTTGCACTGCTGCAATCACAATCGCTGAGACATTCTCATCAAGCCCAGTGTTCGCATCTTTGAAAATATCCACGGCATAGAAGATCACGGCGTTGATCCCTCCGACTTGTTGTAACAACATGAGCATCATGCTCACACCCGTCGGCTTCAAAACCTGACCTACCATCAGATCTTTCAAAGAGACGGATCGAGATTCATTTTCTGTGCGGGCGGCCTCAATCTAAAATAATTACCGTATTTGATTACATATACACGTCATTCATTCCCAATTAATGTAATTATACATTACAGATTACAGTAGTACAGATTCATTTTAAGAGTCGGCTTATAAGAGCATTTTTTTACCATAGGGGCAAATATTTATACTCATCCCCATTTACCATAATGCTAATTTCAGACACGATCAAATGAGTTTTGTTCCTTTCAGAGTCACTCATGGGATAGCAAAAGTAACTACTGTCTTAATTCGTCACGCGTGTAAAGGCATGTTAAAAAAAATTGACCTTAAACCTTGGAAAGATATAAAATATTTAATGATTGTAGGAGCTGGAGTCTCGACATGACATTGCACGCACCATTTTGAGCTCAGGTTCAATTTGCTCATCTGTCTGAGCACCCCTGAGGAATCTTAATGCTTTCCTTGCTTCCGCATCCTTCCCTTTCGTAAGTAAATAATGAGGAGTCTCAGGCATGAAACTCATGGCCACGGCAAAAATTATGGGGATGAATGCACAAATGAGGCTCAAAATATCCCAAGGAATGTAACTCCCTAGAATGTACCTATGGGGGGAAAATGTAATTATTTCATTTAAATATTACGTAAAGCATCACCAAGGGTACGTAAGCATGAAGGCATCAATATTTAAGCTCATAGAAGCTGATTTAAATTTATGAAATAAATTAAGAAAAAAAAATGAAATTGCAGAAGTTCATTCATGTAATTGAAAGCCAGCGAAATATTTGTTGAGTGATTGTCACATACGTAAATAAAATTCCAACACATAGGACTAGAACCAGCATGTTGCTCAAAACCCCTCGAACACTATTCTCGGCTATCTCACTCACGTAGATAGGAATAGTGAGGGTGAAGGAGCCTCCGCAAAAACCTGTTTATTTACAAACATATCAGAGCTCTATTTATTTTTTGTCATTGGCCCACTGTACTTATCTTGTGTACTCATTTCCGAAGGATTTCGGAGTGCAAAGTGCATTTCTCTAATGTTGACATCCTTACCTGTGACGAACCTCCCCACAAGGACGAGTGTCACATTGTGTCCAAATCCTATGAGTAACCATCCCCCTACAAATGCAGGTGCTAGGGCTAACATTGTATTTCTCCTCCCGATCCTGTCCACCAAGTAGCCCCCAATTAGTCCTGCGAAAAGGGCTCCAATCTGTATAAAAAATTGTATCCCAAATTTGTTTAGAGCTATAATTTTTTTTAATATGTCAAAAAGTACAAAATAACAAACCATCATAATTGATGCAACCCAAGATGCCAATTCAGAGTTAGCTTTCAAGTTATCCAAGTCGCCCCTGCTTTCTATATTTGGGATGCTTGGAGCGGACCATCCTATGACAGTGCCTAAACCAAAGGCTCCGATTGTAGCTAAAAAAATACAAATATTTTATAAATTTTAAAAATTATTAAAAATTTTATCCATAATAAATTATATTAAAATCAGGGCATTTTTTGTATGTAATTATGTATGTACCAGTCAATGCAGCAATATATTGTGGAGCTTTCTTGGATACGAATTTTTCTGGAGGGCTAGCAATAAAAATTCCCTTCTCTATCTCCGTCCCACTCATTTTTTACAGTTCACGCAAAAGATTTGAACGTCCTTAAAATTGTACGGAATTTTTTGTACAAATCTAAAATATCTGGAGGAATTTCTAATAATTGTAATTGTTTCTAATTGTAGTGCCTATATTACTAGCTTTAATAATTACGCACTCGAGTTAATTACTAATTGGATGTCTCACGGAAGATGAACTCAATCAACTGAGGATTTACAACTGGGAGTTGACGATTATACTATGTTAGTGAGTTGTTAGATGTGTTTTGGGGCTTTTTATTGATAACCTCCAGGAAGCTTCGGGAGAATAAATTACATATTACATTTCATGTAATATGTAATGTGTCTCATATTACAGGATTTGTTTGATTTGTGTGGCGAACTGAAACCATAGTATTTATCTCCCGACCTTCAGCTGCGGTCTACAAAAGCAAACTTTAATGTACTAGAATTGCCACTGTTGGATGATAAGGTTATGAGTATATACACTGTATATTGTAGTGAACCCCTCTCCTTGACCTAAACCAACCTGCCTTTTCCAGTATATTGGTATTCAATGAGTCTCTTGTTAAATGCTGTTGCAAAAATGGACCTCCTACTGTACTGTCCGAGCTTTATCTCCTTTCCTGTCTGATGTACGTATTTTGCGAGTCTCTTTTTCTATTATTCTACAATAACAAAAAATTCCCAGGGGTAAAAAAAAAAACAGTAGGTTATATTTTGTTGGCTATTCATATCCCTTGTGTATATAATTACTGCACTCTTACAACTGTTCTTTCCCATCTGCCTCTTGATTACAAATTCTTTTGTATTTTAAAACACACTGCAAAAAAATGAAATAACAGAAGGGACAACATATTTTATGCTAACAATGACAAATCCAAAGGTTGTGACATTTCGCAGTACAATTTCTAATGTTATAGAGACCACATTGATATCTTGTAACTGTCAATAGAAAAGATTCCATTCATTGGAATTATGCAATCTGAAATATCTACTTTAAGGGACTATGTAACTACATACGCTCGTTATACATGTAGATACTCATATACGGATCAAGATGTTGTAACTGTACGTCAAACACTGATTGTGAGTAGATTCACTGAACAGAGAGCCACGTTGTAAAATAAGCCATTTGCTGGGGCTTGCAAATTTTTACACAGATAATCAAAAACGTGTATAGTGACCTCTTGTTATACGATACCCTTATGAGATCCTTGTCTTGTTGAGTGTTGATTTTTTTCTAGTATAAGAGCATGTCATATTCCAGCTGTCAAATTTCTATTCATTGCGGGGAGGTTTTTATAAAAATAGGTTCCTTTATAAATGTGCATATGTAATTACATATGTACCTATGTATACATTTGGGAATTGCAAATGATGAGATTTGCCGGAGATGATAAATTAACTGTACTGGGAGAAAATATTTGAAAGCGTAGCAGCCGCATTGAATTTTAAAGTTTCAATAATAAATTATTGCACTCTTTTTTTTTCAAAGCTAAAATTGTTCTCAAGTCTGGCGCCTGTTGACCCGTGCAGTTTTTCTGTAGATTATTTCGCAATAATAAAAATGACTACTCGTGAGGGCAATTTGTCAGAAATAAGCAAGGAGCAGGAGGTTGAGTAATTATATCTATACCCCTGATAGGAGAATTGACTCAATTCTGACATATACAACTGTAAGAAAATTAATGGTGTATGGAAAGCTGCACAGGGATTAGGGAGAATAAATGGTAGTCAATGTACAAGTAATTATGAATTATTGTTATTGATTATGTCGTTTCATTGTGTTTCGAAGTGTATTTATACAGACATTAAAAAAAAGATGATACATGCATTTAGGATGATACAATTCAACTTTTAGTCCTGGATACATCTGATGAAGCTATTTTATTACACACCTGTTTCTAATTGTGAGAAACAGGTTTACGTTATCTGCCATATGATTGCATGGTAAAATTAGCATGCAATTTTACTTACGTAAAAATATTGAAAATTTAAATGTTTCAGAAAAAAATCATCGTGAGCACTACGTTTAAGTTACAAAGGGACGAAGCGCCAATATGTGATGTAACGCATGAGCTATAGTAATTCTAAATTGTAATAAATATAATCTTATTCCATTGAAATAAGGAGGGCTCTTAAAGGGAGGAAACAAATATTTTTGTAAACAGGATAGCGTTCTAATATTTTTTCCCACTCAGAAAAAAATGCTATGATAAATTAGAGGAGCTATGCATATAGCCAGAATCGACATGGGATTATTTCTTGTTTTTCCCAAGTGATCCAATAAGGTACATATAACTGTATTTGTAATTCTGCACTCTATACAAGCCTCACAAAGTTATGACTTTGAGACAGTTGTATGGAAACATATTATCAATGCATGTATGCTCCTTCAAGATATTTCAAGTACATTAGACTTGTACCCCATGCCCGTGTTTTTAATGACTCCTTTAATGCATGCTCAGAAATTAGGAATGAGAATAAGTCCCATAGAAATTTAAATTGGGGTGATATTACTGTAGCAATTCCCACGGATTATATAATTATTCTACATTAAAAGTGTTATGCAGACTTTTTTTATTTTATTCATATAACCTATAACATACGCAATCCAAAAATTTTACCCATTGCCAGCACAGCTCCTTAATACAAATTTGTAGAAAAGTTTCATCGGAAACATAGGTTGTTGCAAAGGCTCTTCCTTTAGTTTTAGCAGAATTGAAGAAACAATTCCAGGCGTGTGAAAATGTGCGTCTCAGCTAATCCCATATCTTTTATTTCTGCATATCTAAATATTTGAAGCACTATTAAAATATACAGCTCAAAATTATGAATCAACTATCTAATTCATATATTTCGCATTCCATAACTCAAAGTCAGGTTAAAACTACCTTAACATTTTAGGGGCTAATTAGGAAAAACTGAGGGAGGCTATTGTGAGCAAAACCTTAAGCAAAAATGCATTGCAGGCAAATTTGGACTAGAGAGATTTTTTCCCTGAGAAAGGCAACCCTGTTCATAATCTCGTTCAATCTTATAATCTTTTTTGCTCAGTCCGAGAATATCCTAGTGTTATGTCCCTTGTCTTCCAAAAGTCATAAGAATGTGATCCAGCCCTTAATCTCGAGTTTGGCAAAGGCTGGACATACTCTAACAGTTGTGTCTGCATACACCCCCAAAAAACAGAGACTAAATATCCGGGAAATAACTCCAATTAATGGATTTGACTACCTCCCCGACTTCAACCCTTTCAAAGAGCGTCAATTCGGATATTTTTATTTTTATTTGAAAGGCTTCCAACATTTTTACAATGCCTGTGAGGAAATCCATAGGAACGAGGAGTTCCTGGAGTTGAAGGACCAACGCTTTGATCTAGTGATTATTGACGCCATCATCAATGGATGCATGCAAGGGCTAATTTACACTCTGGGAGTTCCATTTATTTCCTACAGTTCTTTACCAGCTCCTAATTTTGTGACTGAGACCATCGGGGTGACAATGCCTCCTTCATTTGTTCCTTTCCTTGTGACAAGCTACACGGACAGGATGAGTTTTTTCCAGAGGACGATCAATTTTTTGCTACATGTGGGAATCCATAAAGTTCGGTCCGACTGGGCTACGAACTACGAGGCCATTTATAGGAAGTACCTGGGGCAAAATATCCCAGGGATGAAGGAACTTGAGGAAAATGTCAGCCTGGTTTTTACAAACTCAGGTTTCTTGGAGTTCCCGCGCCCACTCTCAAATCATTTGATTGATATTGGAGGGATTCATTGTAGAGAGGGGGAGGAGCTTCCAGAGGTTGATTTGTTTTTTAAATGACCATTAAAATTTCGTAATCAATTATTTAAAGTTAATATTGTGATGAATGGTTTTTTTTTATTTTGTAGGAAATTAGAGAATATTTGAAAGAGAATTCAAATGGTTTTATTCTCTTCAGTCTGGGATCAGTAGTGAAGTCAAAAGACATGCCTCGGGAAATATTTGAAACATTTCTGAATGTTTTTTCCCGCTTGAATTTAACGGTCATATGGAAATGGGACCTGGGATTGGATGAGACCCCGGCTGTTGTGCCTCAAAATGTGAAATTAGTCAGGTGGCTCCCCCAGCAGGATTTGCTGGCTCATCCGGGAATTAAATTGTTCATAACCCATGGTGGGCTTCTTAGTAGTCAGGAGGCTTTTTACCATGGGGTTCCAATGATAGGGATCCCAATGTTTGCGGATCAAGACCGGAACGTGAAAATTGCGGAGAGTGCTGGGATCTCTATTTTCTTAGAAATTATGGAACTTAATGAAGTTACTCTTGAGAATTCGATTGCGAGGGTTTTGAAGGATTCGGGGTAAGAATTCTTCTGTTTAATCAGGGCAAGAATAATACATAGAATATCCCATAAGGGCAGAGGTGTGGAAAATACATGACATTTACGATTAAAATACAAAATACATGACATTTACGATTAAAATACAAAATACATGACATTTACGATTAAAATACAAAATACAAATACATTTCCAGAAACATTAAAATAAAAATATAAAATACAGATCCTAGGAGTAACTTAGTTAAGATACAAAATACAATAAAAATATCCGTATGAGTTTTGGCAAGATACAAAATAAAATACTTTGCTTCCAACAAAAACTAAAATACGAAATGAAAATATCGTATTTGAAATATAAAATACATATTGAAAATACTCTCAAATTCATCTCAAAGTAGGCGTCTGAGATGCAACTGTTTCGCAAGTTTATTCTCTCAAACACAGTATCTTGGACAATTTAACAAAATAATTGGATATCCAAAAATTATTCAGGAACCGTAAGGTCGCAGGCACGTGATTAGAGTTTAGAGCTGTGCATCTGTTTAGATCAAAGTAAATAATATTACCCTAGATACAGAATATTTTTCCTTAAAACCTAGATAATTTATTAACCTTTCCTAGGTAATTTATCACCGATTTTATGTTGGCGTTACTATTTTTTTTATAGCCCCCACATACATTAAATTTAATGTATTTATTCAATAAGTAAGTACTGCAAACAAACCAAAACAGTGAAAGAATTGGTTTCAAAATGTTTCAAGTTAGTGATTTTAGCTTTAAAATATGTGTTTGAACATGTGCTACGGACAACTTCGGCAGTTGCCAGAGCTATGTATTTTGAAATTGTATTTTTGATTTTGTATTGAAATACGGGATGGACAACGTTACAAGATAAATAAATACAAAATATCTTAACGTTCGTTGATCTTGAAAATATGAAATACAAAATATAGTGGAAATTTTGGTGCTGACAAAATACGAAATACAAAATATCTTGAATCATTTACGGCGAGAAAAATACCAAATACAAAATACAGAATGTATTTCAAATACTATTTTGAATACAATATTTCAAAATATTCCACACCTCTGCATAAGGGTGACCCTCGTTACGTTGAGCGGAAATATATACATGAAGGATTTTTTATTTCTTCGCAGGTTCAAAAAAAGAGCATCTGAAATTTCCCGTCGAGTCCGTGACCAACCACAGAGCCCGCTCCGACGGGCTGTGTACTGGACTGAGTACATTTTACGACACAAGGACAATTTACATATGGTCTCTTCAAACCGAGGTTTAGGAACGCCTCTCTTTCATGGCCTGGATCTTATGGTTTTTCTAATTGCCATGCTTGTTGGAACTTTTTACTTGTGTTGCAAGTTTTGCAGAAGGAGAATTAAAGTGATGTGATAGTCATACTATGTTAATCTAAAATATTTTGTATACATTGTGCTAATATTTAATTTGCAGTAAATACTTAAGGGCATTGAATTTGTATAATTAGTAACAATCACGTAAGCATTTTGCTGTAATGTTTTCATGTTAAGTATTCATATTCAAATTAGTTCCCAAATCCTGACGACGTCCAAAATGTAATCATATCATCATATGTGTTCCAATTTCAAAGAAGTTTAAATCAATGTCTCGTAATTGTATTTCACAATGCTCCAATTTCAAGTGACGGAGTCACCTGGATGTTTATTTTAGTGAATTTCAATCAGTGCTCGGCACGGGTACGAAAAATCGGTACCCGTACCCGTATCCGTACCCGAAGTGCGGGTATTTCAATAACTTGTATCTGTACCCGTACCCATACCCGAGTATCCGGGTACAAATTTTTCGTACCCGTACCCGCAATGTTATCTCAATCCATGTACCTGTACGCGTATTGTACCCGTACCCGAAAATACTCGAAAATAGTACCCAAACTCGGGTATCTCAGTGTCGTACCCGTACTCGTACCCGAGTACTTTATCCAGATTTGTTTTAATGTAATACATAGTACGTTATATGTAATAATGTATGACACCTGAGTGGGTAATTTTGACTAGCTAGAGAGGTATTTGACATTACATATTTTTATTGAAGAGTAGAAAACTATAAGCGTTTTTGATTAGAAGTAAAATTATCCCCATTTTATTGTTTATGGGCTGATGGGCGAAGTATTTTATAGCACCCAGTCCATATGTACATGCATTTTTGGCTTGGGACTTGGCGACTCGATTTTTCACTTCTTGATTTATTCGGCCTTTTACATTATTCTTCTCACCTCAGTAGCTCTGTGTACATGTAACTCATTAATATCTTGTTACAAATATCCGCCTTTTTCTAATCAACTACCAATTACAAAAAATATCTTGCCATCCAACTCATCGGAACTCTAATTTTCAAATTGTATTCATTGTGGCTAATGAAGTATCATGTGCATACGTGTCAATCAGACTATTTATGCAATTAGTAACAAATTACTACATTATGAAGACGTTTTGTATAAATTTCGTTGAATCCTATTCTCCACTTCTATTTTGATATTATTCCTCGTCTGTTTATTAATTATTCTTCCTAAAACCGTTTTCCATAAAAATATATAATATAGATATAAATATATATTTTAGCAACACAGTCTGAAATACAGTTACTGCATGTTGTAAGGTTAAAAGGGTTTTAACAATAAGCTATATGCATTCAGAATTACTAAAAATACCGACAGAATTTTCCAACGGAAGTTTCATTTTTTTCATAAAATTCATCAAAATGTCTCAAATCTCAACATATCCAAATACTCGGGTACAATGGTCGCGGGTACGGGTAAATGACACCATTATACCCGTACCCGGTGGGTATATACCCATTTTGAAAACATTGTACCCGTACCCATACCCGTAACCGTACCCGAAATTTTGAGCCAACCAAAGTGTACCCGGGTAGTACCCGGAATTGTTCGGGTACACAAAATCCGTACCCGGGTAGTACCCATACCCGAACCCATACCCGTTTACCCGAGTATTACCCATACCCGTGCCGAGCACTGACTTCAATAAAGGGCAAATCACTCGGAAATCAACTGGGATTATAGGCTTCAGGAAATGGATTACAATGTGTAGCTCAACAGAATAATCACAAATAAAAATAAAAAATATTTACTCATAAATTCTGCGTATTTGGGAATTTTGTTTAATTATTAATATTTTTCAAAAAATACAAGCGAATTTTGAAAATTTTGATCGGAAATTTCTGAAATTTATACCAATTTAAAAAAGGAGTAAATTTAAAACCGCTGAACCAGGTACAGGAACGAGTAGAATTAGGTCTGCAGAATATGAGGAAAGAACTGACAAAAATATATATAATGAAAAGAATTGTTATGATAAATAATTTTGACCGATTGTTTACAATGTAAATGATGCGAAGATGTCTAGTCCAGAACAGGACTTAATTCGGATTTACTGAAAATAGGCTGAAAGATTAATTCTAATCTATAAACCCTACGAAAACATTTTACAGGCGTAAACCTTAGAAATTATCCCACTTCAAATAATTCTTCAAAGCATACAGATACTTGCCGTTTTGGTTCAAAGTTAAAATTCAGTTCCATTCACACCCCCAAATTTTTCGTGCAGTTCAGTTAAGTGCAGTATTTCGTGCAGTATTTTTTAAAAGTTCAATTCAATTCATTATATTATTTAGGTCGTTCAGTTCAGTTCACTTTGTCATTAGCGAGCCAATTAGTTCAAGTCATTTATGGTATATTTAAGTGGCATTTAGTTATATTTTTTTAGCTGACTTTGAACTTCGGCTAAAGCACGATTTTTCGCTAAATGACTGATTAGTTATCTACTTTCAAATCTCCGGTGTTTTGAAAGCAATATTGACTTTGAGCTTTCTGGTAAACGATCAATCTAAGAAAACCAAGCTATTCCAAGTTAATAAATCGTATTAATATGCTTACAATTATTGCGCGTTTTATTTCATACGATTTCGTCCAAAATGTGCCAACTATGCGTTATTAAATGTAAGATACCGGCTTTCTTGTAAATAACTATTTCGTTGAATTGTAATAATTTAATGTCATTGAAATGAATATTCAAAAACCAGCGTGCTAGTTTTTGAGATTACAACTATAAAATATATGGTCATGCAATTTAGAGAAAAATGATATTCGTGTTGTGCTCACGAATATAAACGTTTATATTTAAACCTGGACTTTTAAGTTCAATTCAGTTCAGTTTGTGGTAATTACTTGAAAGTACGATGAAAGTTCACACGTTTGCATTCATAATAAGTTCTGCTGAGTTCAATTCAAATTGCTTGCAGGTATCAGGTAGTACCTGAAAAATACCCGTCGGGTCGGGTTCGGGTCGGGTTCGGGTTAACTAAAATTAAGTACCTGAATATCGGGTCAAGTGCGGGTAGGTATAAGATCCGCACCTGAAAATTCAGGTCGGGTTACCGTCAAGTTCGGGTAAAATATAATACCTGAACATTTTATCGGGTTCAAGTTTGGGTTACAATATTCGAATTACCTGAACCCGAACTTGACATTTCAGGTAATTTGCAGGTATTTATTTCCGCCAAAAAAAATCAAACTTCATGTAAATAAAACCTTCCATTCTGAATGCAATATTTATAAGGGCACTTGGTTTGGGAAGAACAGTGAATACCAAAGTGTTTAGCAAACCGTCAACCAGGCTTGTGCAGTGATTATCGATGAGGGTTAAAGTGCAATGGTTTTTTATTTAACAATTATTAGAAGTAAGTCATAATTTCGATGTAATTAGCATGAGCTTTAAGTGTGTTTGAATTGAAACTAAGATTTCAATATAAGTGAAGAAGTAGCCGAAATAATCGAAGAATTAAATCAAAGTGAAGATGACTCAAAACAAGGCCATAAGCCAGAGAAAAAATCAATAGTATACAGCCATTTCACTGACTGTGGTGAGACTCATAAATACACTTGTAATTATTAGTTCATTTACTCATAAACTTCTAAAACAAAGTTGACCGCATACCCTACATATGTGCTTATAAAGTAAGTAGATAAAATTGTAGGTTATGCTCAAATTTTTTAATATTTTGTAGGTACTTATATGTAGACTGCATATTTCGAGGAAAACATATATATCGTTGATGAGATTTTAAGAGGCACCATTTTATATCGTAACCCATGCTTTTTAGTTGAGGTATCCATTGAAAATGGCACTTTTTAGAATTTGGCTGATATGTATGTTCGAACCTTTGATATTCCAAAATCCTGAATAAACTATAGTTTAGAGTTTCTTGAACATATGTTTGTTTACTTTTATCAACTTGTTGCAGTGCAAACGATTTCAATTTTATTTGCATTGACACCAGTAAGTCTGGATATCCTCCGAAATAACGTGTTGTCGTGCAAATTGAAAAGTTGATTCAACAGAATCAGTGTGTAAATTTATTGTCTAAAATTATCCGTACACAAAATCTTCGAAATAAGAGAGGATCTTAAAGAATATTACTCTGGCGTTCAATTCCGACAAAGATGCATTGATGCATACCGGTCGTAGGTATAGGAACAAATCTCGGGAGTGATGTATGCAGGTTGTAGTTAGGGTCAAATCTAAGGAGTGATCTATCAATGTAGGCTAAACTGTAGGCTCTACGAAAGAATCTAAAAATATGTAGACTAAAATTTAAGGTATGCAAATATTTTGCCCAGCTTAGGTTAACAATAAGATTAACATTAAATCAGTGGGTGAAATACCTGAAAGTCAAGTGCGGGTTCAGGTTCGGGTCAGGTTCGGGTCGGGTTAACATCGGATCCGAACTTCAGGTAATTTTTCAGGTACAAGTATCGTAGAAATACCCGACGAAAAATACCTGACAAGTAAAGTATTGGATCGGATCCGACTGGGCAAGTTCGGGTCGAAGAAAAATATTTACCTGAAATGTAAGGTACGGGTCGGGTTCAGGTGCGGATCCTGATTTTTTGGTACCTGAGAGCAGCTCTGATTCAAATTCATTCAGTCATAATTTTCCATTTAAATAGTTCGTTCAAGTTCATTCAAAAACAGTGAAAATATGGGCTATGTAGTCCAGTTCAACACTTTATGAACAGAACAATTAATTGGAAGTATGCTTGTAAGTAATCTACAATCGATAATCCCACAGCTGCATTTAATGAAATGACATCTGTAACCAGAAACCTCAAATAGTATGTATGCGTCAAAGTAATAATTGTGAGGTACCTGTATTTAATGTAAACCCTATTGGGTAGAAAAACTCTTTGGAGGTGGACACTTAAGTGCTCATCTCCGTATAAAAACTCCTGCCTTCTCAGTCTCGGTAACGAGACATCCCGAGAGCAGAGACTGGAGAGGAAGGGAACATTGTGTGAGAGAACAAAGCAAAAGTGTAACCATCTAAGCAACATAGACGGATAAACCACACCTGCGTGAGTAACTCTTTATACATACAAAAAAGCACTTATTTCCTCTGTGACCACATTCCTGAAATATCTCACGGCAAGCGACTGACTCACCAACAGCTGCATATTTTTCCCCTTTATTCTTCTCTTTATTTTATTCACTTTATTTCCATATACACACGAACCTACTCTTTTTTACGTTAAGCATTCCCATCGACAAGAATAGCTTAACAACTTATAAGACTCAAAGTTATATGTAATTTGTCAGGATTATTGGGATAGGTTATAGTCGTATATCTCAAGAAGTCATAAATCCTGCCATGATATTTAATCATAGTCAATTAGTCGTAGGTAAATAGAAGTACCAACTGTAGCATATTTCATTCGCTAGAGATTGCAATATCATGAAACGTCAACCCGCGTAATGGCGTTGATAATTATATGAAGTCAAAACAGCAATCTGTACTCCGTAAACCCACCGCAAAAATTATTGGAAAGTATCTGTAATCCAAAATAATGCCACAGGTATTTAAAATGGGACCATGTAATCGCAACCCAAAAATTTTATTTTTCCATGTAATCCAAAGCTAAATTTTGGAGGCTACAGTAATCTGTAACCCGTAATCTGAAATTAATTTTATGTTATCTGCCCAGCCCTGGCCCAGTCTATTGATTTCCTGTCTCTTGTATATAAAATATTACCCCCAAGTATGTAATGCTTAGCGATGCGATGAAATGAATATCTGAAATGAATATATACGTATGTATTAACTAATGTGCCTATAAGCTTGTAAATTTATAAATTAAAAAAACAATAAAGCCTTAGTAACTTATCTAAATTTAAATATAATTATGTAATTATATAATATTAAATTACTTAATTAACCCTGAAATGCAAAGTTGTTTTTCAATTTTTTGATCCCCTTGTATTGGATTGATATTCCTTGTAATTTTTAAATTGGGCGGGTTTTATTGAACTATTTTTGGCGATGTTTCGTTAGATGATTAATGTTTACTCTATTAGGATTACTATAGTGAAAGTAAAAACCATGTGCTTCAAAGGGGCAATTAGTTGAAGCGATAGCCGTGTGATTGTACAAATTAAAAGCTAAACAGCTTGCAAATCAAGCCGTGAGGTGGAGACTTATTTGTTCCCCTCTAGCCCTAATTGTTAAGTAACAATAAAATTATGAAATTTGTAAAACTCTCAGTCTCGTACTAACAGTTATTTCTAGCAGTAGTAAGTTCTACTTTTAGAGTTCGAGCTTTGATTATTTGCTTTGTATTTCGGAAAAAATAATCAGTCTTCTGGTTACTTCTTCCAATGATTGTTCAATCAATCATTTCACTTATTCCTTCAAGTATGATTCGAGAATCCAAGTCAATAATAATTCGGCTTTTTTGTAGTAATTTTGAGTAAGTTTCCAAACTAAACTTATAATATAAGGGAGTGACTTATAAAATATTTGATTCCCCCCCCCCGTTTGTAGCAAATTTAGTTTCAGATTTTCTGAAATTAATTTCATTGACCTTGGTTAGTGTTAGTATTTGAGGGCGCAAGGTCAGAAAAAGTTAAGCACAATAGATTTTGTTTTTCAGAATGTCAATTTTTTCCTCTTTTTAATCTCGCATACAATTTTGTTCAGATAATATTTTGACACCGATTTGTAGGGAATTTGATGGACTTTATAAGGAGTTATAACACAGGTCTCTACTGTGAGAATTCATGACATTATCATCAAAGCCCCGGAGCACTGCTAAATAAATTCGGTTTTGGGAGGAAAAGTGACAAAGAGGAGGAAAAATAGAAATGCCTGATCTTGTAAATTTTCCCTAAGGGCGGATTCATAAAAATGTTTTTTCAAGGATAGTTGTATGAACAAATTTGACGGGTATGATGTCCATGAAAAATTAGCAACATCAGAAATTGGTTTTTTCCCGCACCTTTGTCACTTTTGCTCCTGAAGCCGAATTGTTTCAACCAAGTTCATTTCACCAAGCTTTCAGTTCATGTCCCCATTTCTCAACGTAGAGACCAGTGTTATAGCTCATTGGGAAACCCATAAAATTTCCAACAAGACAGTGTCAAAATATTGTTTGACAAACATTTTATGTAAGAATCAAAAAATTGATATTCTTGGAAAACAACCAATTTGGCCTAATGTTTCTTGACCCTGTGCCCACAAATATTGGCCCTAGTGATCAATGAATTAAATTTTAGAAAATCTGGAACAAATTTTCCCCTCAAACTGAGAGAAACAAATATTTTATGAATCTTCTCATAACTCCCTTATATGAGATACAGGGGAGTCATTCTATATATACATATGTATTAACGCAACAGTTGTAAATTAAATTAAGGAAAGAAGGTAAAAGTGTGATCGGAGATTAGTACTTAGAATTTATTCAGACAATAAATGTGACGTAGATAAGATGTTGTAATAAAATAATAATTCCTGTAATAACAAACATAAAGGCCTGTAGAAAGCGCTAGCGTTAGAGACGATCATGACAATCGTCGCTGAAGAGGTAAAATGGTATACGTGTCCATGCTTTTGTACAGCACTTAGACTATTTTGCATTACATATTCTACGGAATTTATTGGGTTTCTGTAGGACTAGCTCAAGCTGTTCTACCTATCATCTTGTATGTCTTATTGCTAGCACGTAGTAAAGTGCTAGTCACAGGCAGCTTAAATAGCAGTCTCAACTTACCCCAATCTCCGACAGTCACATTTAAACAACTAAGAACCTGACTCACAATCAGATAAAAATTCATTCCTGTTTGAGTCCTTAGTAAAATAAATATTGCTGACAACGAGTCTCCCTGCAAGGTGTTTTTTCTTAAACCTTTCAGAGCTTTCATGGGAGTAGTATTGACTGTAAAAGTAATGACCAATAATTTGTCCCACACAAAGCCTCATGTTTCAAAAGTTGGAAGTTTATTACTGGAAGGGAGACGCTGAGGTTAGGGTCTGGAAGACTCACACATTGTATTCTGCGAACTCAAGCGAAAAACCAAACGATTCATTCTGACCCGCGGGTTATCTTTTTATATGAGGTTTGTTTAAGTACAGCATAGATGGGCATTTTTGTGTCCCTCTGCCTCTTTGAGCGAGGGGTACAAAATAGTCAACTTGCACTCCCTCATCATCAATCAAGCGTTACGGATTGTTCTAGTCCTTGCTATCTTGAGGTGCTGATTTTAAAATATTCCCCTCTCTCTCTCGCCCTCGTGAGGGCCCTTGTTATTTTTATTTTACACGTAAATACACACCCAGACAATCTCCTACAATCCAATTCAAATAACTTTTTCACGGACGCTTGGTTAAAATATGACCATGTCCACATTTTTGGATTGTATTAAATAGTCCTGAACGGCCCATCCAAGTCGCTACAAGCGTGTACAAAATATTTTTATAAGTGTCCAGATAGTAAGTAACTGTTAATTTACAAAAATTTGAAAATTCTGACTTTGCTTTCACTTTTGAACCCCAGTGCCCTTGAGGTTATGACATTATTGCCATTCTGACAAATATTGATCAATATCTGGCCAAGAAACCGATTATGACCAACTTTGATGAATATCAGGCCAAAAAACTAATTACAACCATTATTGGTCATTAGAAGGTCAAGAAGGTACCTGTGACAAATATTGATCAATCTGAGGTCAAGTAACCGTTGGTTACCAATAATGGTCAGAATTTTTGAACCATAGACCCACTTATGATGATTACATGCCATTAACCTGACAATCATCCAATACAGCACCGACTTTCGAAAATTTAAATTGCTTATATGATTTAACATTTAAAAATTTAAGTTGAACAGGGGACCCTTTGCTAATGAATTAGAATGTAAAACTTCTGCGCGATTTCTGGCGCAATAAACCACGTCGAGATGGCCAAACTTGTGGTCTCGCTGGGTCATTGGGTCAGATTAGCCAATATTGGTCAAATGTAGTTCCTTACACGCAGTCCAGTAATATTTATTATTAGGGCCGAGGGAGAGAGAGAGAGAGAGCGAGGCATTTCTCATGCCCTGGTGAGGATGCCCATGTATGAGTACAGTCATAATAAAAATAGAAACCTAGTTTAATATTTGTACCCAAGTAGTTATATGACGTCAGCAGTTTAATTTTAACGGGTTCGAGTTTCAACTCAATTTAATTTATTTTAAAGCCATCCCATGACTGTGACGTTAAATCTACAGTTGTGTGACGGCGGGTCAGTCAACAACAGAAGAACTCAAGAGGACTACCAGTCCCGTGCCTTCCAATTGGAACGAAAAGCACCACAATTTTTGAACGGTCAATGAAATTAGTTGTTAGTAGTACTTCTACGCGCAATACAGGATAGCTGCACAAATATATTAGAGCAGCTAAGTTGTGCTTTGGCTACTGTTGGTACTACCACCATTTGTTGAACTGTTGTGTGCGCACTGTACGTGCACAGTATATGCCAATGAGTTGTCGCCACAAACGACTAATGAACGTAAGTCAGCAGCTCATACCGCATACGAGCAATGTCAGGCCACAGTAATCACGGTGTTATTGTTGCAAATTAAAAGTGCAAGAGTTATTGGTCGACTAAAACCGACCAATGCGCTTTCATAATTGTCTTAACTATGAATGAAACAACAATTTTACTCAGATTTTGTTACTAGCTCTTGATTGTGACCTTTCCCAGCCTTACTCCGCATTTTTGAATGTCATAAAAATTATTCTCATTAATCATATATTATATATCTAGTCAAGTAAAAATTTTAAAACACCAAACCATTTTGGCAAAAAAATTATACTAATGAAACCATATACATTTCAGCAACAGTAAAATTTAAAATTTGTTACATGTGACCACTTCGACCTAAATTGGACTTGGTTTGATTAAAGAAAATCTAGACGTAATAAATTGCAACAATCTAACCACTAGGTCTGCGAATGACTCAATTCCTTATTAGGGACAAAAAATGCTCGGACTGGGTTCAGAAACCTTGTACCCATGGTGTACCTATTCCCGTACCCAGGTAAATTATTTAGTACCGATACTTGAAACTAAAATGTATATAGTACCCGTAATGTACCCAAAACCTGGACTCATACCCGAGTACCTATTGTTTGCATCCGGGTATTACTCGGGTACTGCAGGGTTTGCTGATTCAAAATATATTTATACGATATTTGCCTGCCCGCAATTGAAAATGCCAAAAATGCCCAAATTTTCAAGTTTTTCCCCACGATTGAATCCGGAATTTTGGGTAGATATTTTTCCTAGGAATTAAGCGTATCCTACTTCAAATTGTTGAAAAAATCATGTAAAGTCATTTATGGTTTATATTTAATATGCAATGAAGAAATTCAAATGCTAGTAGGCTAAAATAATAACCATATGAATGATATGAAATACTTTTGCGTGAAATGGTTGCTGATCAATTTTTGCATGGTGTAAGGATAAAAAACCAATTGGAACAAATTCTTTTTTAATACCAAACTCTAAATAACCAAAAACTTGGTTTTAGACTCCGAGAACATCTAAGATCTGACGTAATTACAAAACAATATATTTAAATAGTGAGAGGAATCTGTAAAATCCTTAATACAGTATCAAAATGTCTTCTCTTATTGTAAAACCTTGTAATTCCAATATCGGGTCATGGGCGAAAGCCTATAAGGCCTTAAATAAATAAATACAAATCTATTTGAATAGTGTTTAGGAAATATTAAATGGATAATTCTAGTTGAGCATCAGTTTTCCATGTAAAATATTATGGTTTCAGGTCGTAAAACCGTTGAAATTTTTTTCAGTAGGGATTTTAGAAATCGTTGAGGACCTCCCCACAGTTACGTAATTTTCAGCAGGAAAAATAAAAAGGGATCTTCCAGGAAGATTTACAAAATCCCACCCCTGGTAAGTACCTTTATGGTATTTGTGAATATTTAAATTCACAATGATATTTGGGATGTATAATTTTGTAGTAAGGGCAGGCACTTATTAATTTTGCGATGTTAAATAAAAATTCTACCCTTGCTCCAGTTTTCACCATTTTGCTTAAAAAGATTACTTTTTATTAACTCTTTAGATTTGAATACCAATATCAGTATCAAAATAATAACAACTTATTATTCTCTATTGTGCTCGCAGCTATTTAAAAATCTGCAAGCATATCGTTCTTCCTGAAATTCAACCTTTATAACCTCCGTATCCAAATCATTTACATTTATCACTTCGAAAAATGATGTACCTGTAATTTTTACAATGTGTGATAATGTTGCAAAAGGAGTAGTGAGCATTATTCGGACAATTGCCCATATTCCGCAGTCTGAAACTCCGAAAGCTTGTATTTCAGCAAAACGCCCATCTTGAAGTGTAACCCAGGAAGAGAATCGCAGTTTACTTCGCTTGTAACTCGACGAATACCAACGCCTTCCCGATTTAAGAATTATGTGACTGCAGAATAACACGTTTCCTTTGGATGAAGGTATGACTAAACCCTCAGGTAAATGGTAAGCTGAGAATTCTCCAAAATATTTGTCTGTAGGTATAAGAGTTTTACTTCTCCCCTGAGTTTGAGAAAATGCCCAGTACCTTCGAGCCACTTGAAATCCCATATACTGAGAATTATTGATAAATCCCTGCAAAACCGCATTAAATGATTCAAAAGGGCTCATTGTAAGATTAAGAATGTCTCCTCCCCATAATTTCGCTATGCTTGGTAGATGCCGTAGAAGGTGTACATTAAACCGAAGGGCTCTAGGGCCATACAGATCCGCTACACCCTGGGAAAATGACTCCAAACTTTCTGTTGCGTGACTGAGTCTTTGTTCAATAATGGCGTAATCTTCTCCATAGCTGGAAGTTAATAATACGCTGCATCCAAACACCAACTGAATCCAGTGATACCAGTATGGACGGGAAGCAGTGTGATAAAGTAAAACAGGAGAGTAATAAAGCAACCACATTCCCCACTCATGTGCCTTCCAGTGAGCCATTTCAGCAAACGAACGGGGTGTTCTTGACACCCGGTGAGGAGGTTTAATTTGTACCAAGTTATCTGTTAACTGTTGAAGCTGATCTTTGCGGAGACGCCCAGGACATGCCATGTCTGTTAGGAGAAACTGGGTAAATGTTCTTGCGACTCCTAAATAAATTGTATGCATGTAACAGGGTGGCAGATCTGTGCAAAAATATTCCAAAATTTAGTATTAATCAATATATCATATTTACATACGCTTACGTGCCTAATTGTTAGCTAAATACTGACCAGTAATGATATCAAAGTAGCGAAGATCCAGTAGAATCGAGCGTCCTAAGATTCCTCTGGTGACTTCAATATCAATTGGACCCAAAAAGCTAGCTGAGTTGCATATCTGTCTATGAGAATCATTATTTCGTGATTCCGCAATCGACCCATGTTGAAAATAATGTCTGGTTTCGCGATGAAAGCAATACCCACATCCATACGTTCCATTCATTTGCTGCAAATACTGAACAGAGGGTCTTGCCATACTATCACAAAGTACCTTAGAAATTAATATACGGGAGGTGATTTCCGTATCGGAATCAAGATGCCAAGTAACTCCGTTTTTCAAAAGAGACTGCATTGTTGCCACAAAAGGGGACAAAAACTTATTCATGTCCGGCTTGCTACTACACGAGTCGTGGCTTACGTAGATTCCAAATAGTAGTATATTATTTTTGGCGATGGAATGCGGCAAACCGTCCACATATCCAAGTATTGGCCACATACTGCAATTCGAACTTTTAGATACAGGAACTCCGTCAACGTTTACGGTAATGGAAATATCTAGGTGTGGATCTAATTTGTTAGCAAGCATTTTATTAATCAAGTACGCTGGTAATCTGTGCTCATGTCTGTAGGTCCATAATCGTGGTAAAAATATTCGCATTAACGCTCGAGTAGGAAGGTACACCGAGTGACTGTCGTTGGTTGTGTAATTAATACCACAACATGTTCCGGTTTGAGCTTGCGGTCGCCGAGGGCTTGTTTCCACGGCAATTATTCTGCTGCAACCTTGTCCTCGACAAAACCAGGTCACTAGAAACGTTGCTGATTCGGGAAGAACAGCGCATTCCAGTTGTGCCAAAGTTAATGGTAAATTGTTCACCTCCATAGTCGGACTAGTTTTCAAAAGTCTTAAGAGGTCATTTACGCCATAGTTAGGGAGTTTGTATTTGCATGCAAAAGCAAGCACTGTTGCGGCCAGAGCCTCTGTAGTAGCAGAATGTTGTTCAGGGCGAGGATGTAGCCACGTTGTAACACTTTGGTCCAAATCTGGGTTTAATTCGTTCATATCATTGTGGTTGCTTTCTGCCATATTAGAATCGTTATCGTGTGTTGGAATATATATATTACGGACAGCATTGTCATCAATCCCGTTACACTCTGAGGTGTCATCAGCCTCATTGGTTTCTGAGATGGAAATAATTCCTGTTGGTTCAGATTCTAGCATTAAATTATTGCACAAAAATATTATTTACATAATGGTATTATTGTGTGTACAGTTAAAACACGTACGTTAATTCTATTTTATATACACTGTAGCCCACTTATAATAGTAACCAAATTCCCTATGTCCCCCAATTTAATGTGCAATAACTCGAATGTATTTGGACAGCAATTTTTTAACACCCTGTTTTATGAAATTTCCTAAAGGACCTAATTAGAATTTATTCTCCCTCTAGCTGCTGAGGGGTGAAGAAAATTGTAATGTTTAATAATTGCGTATGGCGTGATTATACTTCTTAACGAGTATTGTTTCAAAAACTTGAGTGAAAATATTTTATGGGGATACTATTTGGTACTATTACAAACATTTCAAATTCTTGAAATCTTACTTTTCCTGGGGTTTTGATATCCCCAGAAATCCCTGTGGAAACCCTTAAAATTGATACATCCCTTTAGTGTGGTACGAGATACTACACTATCTAGTTCAGCGGACAGTGAAATGGTCCACACTGGATAATTTCCTAGATATTCAAATTTCGACTCACGGATAGAAGCTTGTTGTTCAGCCATATGTACATTTTCTGCTGTCTCATTTATAAATTCTGGCAGTAAGGAAGATAGTTCAACAGTTGTGGCTACTGAAGTCACTTCATTATTGTTGTCTCCAAAAATAAAATTCTTGGCTGTACGGCGAGAGACCATTCGTCTTGACAAATTTGAATCTAGATTTAGAAAAAATTAAATGCACTAGCAGAGGAATGTATAACAAGGGCTGTATTTACGAATATTATAATCAGGGTATGTCGATTTGGAAATGTTCGGCACTTGGGGCATTTTGACCTTCCAATCTGCCCTTGCATTTTCATTCAAACTAAGAACGGCATAATAGAGAATATTGGGTAAGGGCATCACGAGCCATTTCATTTGAGGGCCAATGAGCATTTTGGACAGAATTGTGGATAGAATAGAACAGTTCATAGATTTTTACAGAATGGCGGATAAAATACGACAATGTATAGATTTTTACAGAATGGCGGAAAAAATAGAACAATTTATAGTTTTTTACAGAATGGCGGATAAAATACGACAATTTATAGATTTTTACAGAATGGCGGATAAAATAGAACAATTTATAGATTTTTACAGAATGGCGGATAAAATAGAACAGTAGATAGATGTGGTTGAATGGTGGATAAGATAGAACAATTTATTGAATTTGGCAGTCGATTCGAAAATTTATGGACAATGTGGGAGGAAACGCAAATAGTGGTGTATGCCAATAATCATTTTCGGCATTAAAATTTGCGACAAATCTGTAAAATTTATGAGAGATGCGTATGGGATTGATTTTCTCTTCGCACATGCAGATTACAAAACCAAATTTGGCCTTTTCAGGTAGGAGTGTGTTATTGATACTCAAACCATTTGCCCATGAGTTTGGCTCAATTCTATTTTCCACATATCACTCATGCTAATTTAAAGTAGTAAATGGCAGCAAATTTTGATGTACACTCAACTAATCTAAGGATTTGGCTTCAAAACTTACGGACTATTGCCGTCCCGCTTAGATCTGGAGCTTTTTACTGTACAAATCAAAATCAGAAAACAAAATATAAATTTTACCTCCCATCAGGGATGCATGTGTGAGTATCTGGAAATTTATTTTCAAGCGGTTGATAAATTATATCAAGACACTTCAGTAAAAATGAATTGAATTATCTTTGATAGGTTTTATAAACACAACAATTAACAAATAACCCGGGGAAATTCCTTAACAAATTTGGTTTTCAGTCTCGACGATAAGAACATATTTGCCCCAAAACGGGGCATGTGGGAACGCAGTTTGGAAATTTTCAACTGGATGGGCAAAAACTGCAGGGCATTTTCAATCGACACAGAAATTAAAATGAATTACACGTTATTAAAAAATATTCTTACAAGGTTGAGCAAGCCTCTTTAATCGAGCAGCTCTTTTCCATTTTCCAGATTTACTTATACAGGGCCTTAAATTTCGTTCCATTGGTGCGCTTATGTTCCTAAATCTTTATTTAACTAAGAAAATAAATTTCAATTAATATTACGAGATACGATTGTTGAAAAAACAGATTCACAGTTATGTCTAATTATTATAAATTGGTATGTATTTCAAAAATCTTAAAGCTTATGGGGAACTTCCGTATAATTGAATAACTATTGAATGATTGAAGTATTTCGGATTATATCAGACACGCTTATGTAGATATGTTGGATCTTGATGTTTGTTGCTGTATATGTGCGTACAGTATAATCTCAGCATAAGATCAACTCCACAATTTCGGATGTTCCTAGAGCATCTAGCATCTACCAGGACAATATAAGAACGAGAATTTACACTTATAGTAATGAAAATGTGATTACGTCGTTAAAGTATTTTTAGTAAGTAATTTACTAGAACGGCAGTAATAATGAAAATTTACTGTAGCTACGAGACTTAAGTCTAGCCATTTTTTTTATCGCATATACAGTACTAGCAGTTCAAGTTGTTCAAATAGCCTAAAGTAGTGGTAACAGCGCATGTGTGCAAATAATTGGAGGGACAAAATCTAACGAACTTGGGAATGTAACAAAAGACTATAGAATTCTGCATTCGTGCTCATCAACTGCAAACTCAGTGTGAGTTAAAGACAGCAATTTTGGAAGGAATCTGTTTCTTGGACATTGAAAACTGGAATAATTTACTTCTAATATTTACAGCAGGTAAGTATAATATAACGTCGCAATGGCGCAGTTACCTTATCCAGCAAGATTTTAAGATGATAATTGTTATCATAGAACTATTTCGATTATTATTTTTTCGTAGTTCCAATGACATCGCAAGGTGGACGACGAAATAGGAAAATGCCTGAAAAAATATTTCCAGGAGTTCAGGACATTGCCGACGCGGTGGGTTCCCTACTGGAAGGGAAAATTTTGGAACTAAAGAACACAGTAGTTGGACTAAGTGCAAAAGTGGACGAAGCATCATCAGCCTTGGTAATTCTCCAAAATCGAGTTGATGTGATTTCATCTGGGAACGATGTGCTACATGAAAACCCAGCATATACTTCGTCCGTCGAAAAACTGCGAGAAGACGTAGCATCAACCCTGGGAAGCGTTGCCGCTGATATGAAAGTGTCGTTTGAAAAAACATTGCAAGAACGAGATAAAGCAGCTGCTGATGCAAGAGCTGCTGAAATTGGAACAACAGCAGAAGTAGAAAATGTAAGTACATTTTTTTAAAAAACGCTACATATAATTTTGGATTGAAATGGATCATTTATTTTGACTTTATTTGGCTGTGTAGATCATTTTAAATATAAACTTTATTAATTAAATTCAGGTACCATATGTTTACATAGTGTGGGAGGAAAGGGAAACACCAATTTATCTCCCAGCCTCCGTTCGTGAGAGTTTGGCTGTTCAAACACTTGTTAGAGGTGTTGTGCGCATCATTCTACGCCATTTTCATCAGATTATTGAGCTTCGAAATTTTACCTTAAAAGGGTGAGATTATTTTATTCCGTTTATAAAATTGACAACGTGGTCAAGCAAACCTTCTGAAGACAAAATATTATGCACTGATTAAAGTGATTAAGTAAATTTGCTTTTGGTGATAGTTGTTTGCCACGTACTACTTCAAATGCGAAATTTTATTTTGCAAATTCGACTATATAGTACAATTCTTAATTCACAAATTTGATCACAGTTCTCAGGAGGACTACAGTAACTCCGATGAAAATGGAGACGAGATTGAGGCAGATGATGAACCGATTAAAGTTCCAGTCCCTGCCAAAACTCTTCTAGTGGCCACTGGTATACTTTTTGATATATATTTTTTTGGTATACTTTTTTAGATTTTGTTGTAACTAGTGTGTAAAAACTATAATTATTCATATATATATTTAGCTGTAGTGCAGCAACGTTTTCCGCCATCAGCAGCAGTTAAAATTAGTGACCCAGTTGCATATGCCAAGCTCGTTGAGAATTCGCGCAGAGAAGTGAGAAGTCTAGCAAGCCGGGTGTTCCAGTATTTCAGAACCCGCTACGATAAACATGGAAACCGTAAAGCTGTTGTAAGAAAACGTAATATCAATGGCAGTGAAGGTGGAAAGAAGTCCAGACGTACCACATCAACTCCTCAATAATAATAAATTTACTTTGCTGACCATTTTAACAGTTTTGTTTTGACATTTACAAATCTGCTGCGTAAATTGCGGCTGTCACTGTGTGAGATTGGTTTTTGTATGCATTTATTTTATTTTCAAGTACATCTGACTTCTTGTTTGGGGGCATGTAACAATATAATGATTCTCATTAAATTTTTTACGTTACCAAATTTGTTTAGTAATAATATTTCTAAATTTACCTGTTTTATGTAATTTGTACTTATGAAGGTGTGTGCATTACATATGTATGTTGTATTAAAAATCTTTGTATTTGAAACTATTTTCAATAATTTTACTGATAACGCCAATTACAAATTTAAAAACGCTAGTCATCTTACACGTGAAATATTCTTTTTGGGCGCATATCGTTTTTCAATAAGTGAAGCATGTTTACCGCACATTTAATGAGTGGTTTAAATACAAAAATTTTAAGTCAGTAAATAACGTCATATTTTTATAATAGATTAGTGATCGTATCAATGGTTTATATTAGTGCACAATGATCTGCTAATTTGTGAGGGATTAAACATAGAGGGGTCGTTGATAACATAAGTGAGGCTGGCGCTTGGAGTCTTACGACCATTTTACTGTAGACGAAGTATGATTGTGGTTACAATTGAAGATAATTTTTAGTGGGTAAACTTTGGTCCAGTTTGTGTTCACTGTTTACTGAACAGCATATGGCATACAACTTTTGGCGCGTCATTGACAGGTTGATAAGGAAACTTTTCCCCAATTTATGGTGCGACAATAGTTGGAAACCAATGCAACCAATACTAACGCACGGGGTAATAATAATAATAATAATGAAGAGGGCAAGTAAGTACAAATTTGTTGAATTAAAAAAAATTCAAGAATAATAATATATTTTAAAATTTTAATTCTGTCAAGAGATGTCAACAATACGGTTTTGGAGGATCGTTCAGGTCGATGGGATAAGTATTTTTAAAATTAATGAATATTTGACGCTTGTCATTTAAATGATACAATCAGTTGCTAATTATTTTGTAGGAGGGTGAAGTCGAATTTTGAAAGCTGGAATATTGAGGTCCAATGGATTTGAAAAATACTTGAGAGGGTCAAAGGTCACAGTGACAGTCATACAACGGAGGCGGAGATTTCTGTATGACCTGGGTTTATGGGTCCGCAAAATCGGATCTGAGATCTGTGTATAGATGTTGGTTTATCACATCTGGGGAGTCAGAAATTGAAAAATTTAATATAATATATTTTTTAGAATTTGTAGATTATATAAAAACTGACGCCTGAAATTTTTCATTTGATTTTGTCAAGGGTTGACAAACACTTTTTTTTAGAACGAAGTCTGTTTTAGGATGTGATTGTTTATGTTTTGTATATTTGGCAATATTAATTATTTGAGGGGCCAATATTGTAAGGCTTTGTCATTTAGAGAGATCTTTGTATGAGGACCCGAGGATGACCTTGTTGTTCAGTCTGGATTTTGGAAATTGTTAAAGTATATGGGAACCTCAGTATTGGCTTTCAAAATTCGATGTGAGGCCCTTTTACTGGTATCGAAGTGACTGATGGCAGTTGGGTTGACAAAGTATACAGGATTTTATTCAGTAATTTATTTTAAAGAAATTGTTACCCGGGTCAATCGGTCGGTTGAAAATTAATTGTTGGTTCGTAGCAGTTTAGGAATAAGTTTAATGTAGATATCGGTGTTCAAATGTAATTAATGTTTAATAATTATTGTGATTGTGTGTCTCTTGTTTACGTATTTTTTAGCTCAGTTTCCGACCAGGGATTTGGACAGGGCAAGCTTGCGGAAGATAATGAAATTGGTTATGAGGTTGGTTGAGAAGAACAAGGTCCGAATTACTAATATCGGGATCAGTCCATGTAATAAGATTTGTGTTGAGAATATTTTTAAATGTTGAAGATAAATTGTTGTAAACTAAAGCATACTGGATTTGTAGTAGTATTTATGGAGAATTTTGAAACATTTTTCTTTTAATTCTTACGGCATACATGGATTAGATAAAAGCAGGGAAGATTTGAAGGAAGAGGATGTTGATTTGAAGAAGAAAGGACACTATCGACAAAATTGGAACTGCTATGTATGTGCTCATCAACCGTTCAAAAACGAGAAGGATCTTCTTGAGCATTGTTGCAATGGACATGATAGACAAGGTTCGACATGAGTGAAATTCTTGTGGTTAAAATAATTTTAAATTACAATCAATGGCCCAAATTTTCAGTATATATGTCTATATATATTGTACTATTATTGTAACTGAAAATACTGTGTATATGTCAATTTCAACAGATTTATTGACCGGCCTTGTACACACTGTTAAAAGGGAAAACTTGAAAAAATATGAGTGTAGGGACTGCGGAAAAATATTCTCCCGGAGTTCTCATCTTAAGACGCATTTGGTGGTCCACACGAAGGAGAAGACTTTCGAGTGTCGAGTTTGCAATAAGCTGTTCGGGTACACATGTAAGGGCAAATTTATTTTTATTGTTGTATTGATGTCGAATCTGTGTCTGATTGTGAGAAAAATCACATAAGTATGTTATTGAAAATATACGCGGACTCGATGTGGTGGAGATAAACATGTTTCTATTTAGATGCAGCTTTTAATTTGTAACTTTTGCAGGCACTCTAAAGAAACACAAGAAGATGTTCCACGGTGCCCTACCATAATATGTAAAATGGTAATTAATAATGAATCTACCGAAGGAATTGACCTGATTAAATATCTTAGTCGGTAGTGTTGTTAAATTTTTATTGAATTTTTATATAGTTAATTATTCGGAAACTAATGCTGATTGCTAATTTTTCGATCATCCAAGGAATGATCTTTATATGCTACCTCCTAGGTTCATGCAGTCAGTGTTTGAATTAACAGTGTTAGCACGTTGCATACTTATTTTAGAAATATCCGAAACAGAACATAAAACCCGACCTTGAATACCAAAGACCACGAATCTCACAATATATTTCAATATATTTTGTATAAACGCGAAATAATTTTGACTGCTTGGTTCAAGAAATTGTTAGCAGCTGTAATAATAATGTTTTAATTGGTGTTTCATGCCAGTAGCATTGGCAGCTAATTTTATTGTTTTTATGAATTTAAAAATGCATGCAATTGAATGAGTTAAGGTGTAATATTGTCAATGTTCATAGGAAAAATGATGAATCATGTAATTATGATTAGTTTTTGACATTCTCTGGGATTTGTCAACTTTTAGCCTTTAATTAGCATGTACCTAGTTTATAATTTGAAAGCAGCAAGAACCTAGTTTGTATGAAATGAGCTACACCATTTTTACTATTGTTTTATAACCTAACCCGGAAAAGTAGCTATGTATACATATAATTACTTAGTGTTAGAATCATCAGGACAACGTAATTTACGAAATTTATGATGTTATTTTGACTTGCATGTTTTTAAAAATTTAGTATTTTCGTGCCAGGTGTTACCATTATTATCAAAACTAATCGAGCGGTTCCGGAGATACGTGAAACTTATTTTCTGGGTTGTAATTAGTATCGGGGAAACAAAATGACTTTAAAAAAAAAATGTGTTGTGGTTTTGACGCAGAAAATATTGATTGTTTTTTGAAATTTCGGAAAAGTAGTATTAATTTAGAGCATCAATTATGACATCGGCTATCATCTGAAACGCCAGGCATTCATTTTTGACATTTGCCAACTTCAAACAATCTGAATTCTGGCCCTTGCATTTACAATTTTAATGTTAGAAACGTTCAAATTTTAATGTGTGTAACCTTAGTGTAAATTTTATTTTAAAAGTTTATCAAAACTGACCCAAAACTTTACCAGCATGCAATACCCGTAAAGAGCCTTAGAAAATCTTTCTCAGAAACAACTCCAGGTGTCGCATGGTAACACTTGTGTACATGCGCTTCCACTTCTACAGTGTCGAACGAAGTCTGAGCTTAAAATGTGTTTTGTAATGCGAGAGGTTATATCTCAATTATTTATAAGGGGTTATTCTCAATTTTAAAGTTTACCTTCACTGTGCATATTTTGTAGAAATATTCCAACGAAATGTCAAAGTAGTTCTGTTTATCCAGTAATACAGGTTTGGTTTGGTGCTTTTCTCCAAGCTATGTAGAGACCTAGAAATGGTATAAAATTATCTAGCTTAGGTTGCGCTTTTCTCAGGTTTGTTATTTTAACGTTTGGTACATATATTATCAGGCAACAACGAAAAAAATTGATTACTGCTCACTCCCCCGTTATAATTATTATTTAATATCTCTCAAGATATCGCTCATGTGAAGGTTTAAAATCAAGTTACGGGCTGTAAATTTTTAAATCAGGGTCCGAAAATTAAATGTGAAATATGAAGAAATTGTTTTTACTGCATTAAATCATGTTGTAAAAAGTAGTTGCCCCATTAATAGCCAGAATACGGTACTCTGAATGACTGTTACATGGAAATGCGAGAAGGCATGCCATAGAATAAGGCAGTAATAATAAACTTTATGTTTGATACATAATTACATATATGCAGCATTATACATATTTCCAGAAGCAACAGCATATTTATTTATAATGACATTTGCTGTTCCACTCTCACTAAATTTTTATTTAACATTTTTAATCTTATAATATCTTTATCTTAAGAGTATCTGTAGAGATTACACTGTCTCATTTCGCTATAAGAGCCCTCATACTCATCCATTTATAAGGGCAATATTTGAACCTGCCCAATTGTTAATTTGTTTCCCAAAATGAGCATGCTATTGTAAGAGTCAAATTTTATTGCTTTGATTTAGGGGTGCTCTTATACCAATGTATTATATAAATATTGGAGGCATTCAACTACACACACAAAACTCCTCTCTGACATTTTGGAGCCACAAAACCTCTGAACATGTGGAAACGCAGCATGTAACGATAAAAATGCATTGATGCGTGACATATATGCAGCAATTACAGAGCGTATTTATGCCCTTTTGTCCCTCATATTTGATGCCTGATTTTCCCAGTATTATTTTTGTCTCCTGCCAAAGCAAACTGATTGTGAAACGGTTGGACTCCTTGGAAATTGTTTCACTCGGAAAAAACTTTCTAACCCCAAATAGACCATGGGAAGGCGGTAATATTCAACAGGACTTAATCAGTCATTTGTGTTCCCAGTGTCTGTTATCTCACCACCTTGGATAAATTGCCATGGACAGCTTCACTATCTGAATATATTCCCTTCCTTTCGAGAGGAGTGATTCATACAATTGGAAGCTCAATGATGGAATTAAAGTCCAGTATTAATATCCTAGGGTAGTGGAAATATCCGGAGGAAAAAATGGTCGAACCAATTTTTGACTACCAGTTTCGACTAATTTTAATTGGGGACAGTACAGTTGGGAAGAGCTCCTTGCTCAAGTATTTCACGGACGGGAAATTCTCTGAGGTATGTACGTCTACATTAATTCATATACAAGAATAGTGTTTACTGCGTAGTGTAAATTATATATTTGCATAATCTTTTTGAGTCTTAAAATATGGGCTTGACCCAATTTTACCCTTCGCGCAAATTTTTACTCCTACAAAAATATTTCCCCCAATTTTTGCAACATGCACTACGAAAATGTTTTCCATAAATAACAATATTTGACAGAAAAATATTTGATACAATACATAAAAATTTTGATGAGAGCTATAGAGCTAATTTTTGAAGAAACATTTACTCCTTATCTGGTTTATATCCCTTAAATTTTGAAACATCCTTTGTGAATGTGCTGCAAATCTTGACAAATATTAGCATAAAATTTTCGACGAGAGGTAGAGCTTATTTTTGAAGAAACATTTACTCGTTATCTGATTTATATCCCTTAAATCTTGAAACATCCTTTGTGAATGTGCTGCAAATCTTGACGAATATTTGCAGGAAGAATATTTGTGGTATTGGGTATAAAAATTCATGTTTTTAATTCTAAAAATTCTACTGTTCAAAAAGTAATTTTTACCTGGTTTTTCAACAGGTTTCGGACCCAACTGTTGGGGTTGATTTTTTTGCCCGATTAGTCCAAGTTCAGGATGGTACCCGAGTCAAATTGCAATTGTGGGATACAGCTGGACAGGAAAGATTTAGGTTTGTATTAAAAATTTATTTTTATGTTAGTATCCATTCAGTTGTTATTTACCATGACAGTATTTTTACGATAATGTTTACGATACATGTTAACATTTACAGTGCACTTTGTCGGAATGAGTAGCCCTTAATGGAACAAAATTTATCTATTTATCAAAATATAAAAATGACATTCTTAAGGGACGAAGGAATGTGACAAATGTGATAAGCTCAAAATGTTTTGCCTCAATAGAGGAAATACTCTTAAAAAATAGAAGGCATTTTAAAAATATACAGGGTTTTTTTTTTTATTAGTGAGATTGCACTGTATTTGGGCTATTTCATTTTTGAGAGTGTGGTATTTCTGAGTGTTTTTTTATGGGAGCATAAATGACATTTAAATGTTTTTTTTTGTGTGGAATGTTACTTTTTATTACATTTGATTTGTATGTGGTTGTATATATGTAGATCCATAACAAAATCCTACTATAGGAACTCTGTGGGTGCCCTGTTGGTGTACGACACGACAAATCATGACAGTTTTGAGCGGATTCCGAATTGGATGGAGGAAGCCCGTCGTCACATTGCGCCTTTCAAACCCGTGTTCATTCTTGTTGGTTGTAAGAGTGACTTACCCGAGTCAGCTGTCACCTCAGAGGAAGTGAATCGTTTGACGGTCAATTGTGACATCAAGTCAATCATAACGAGTGCAAAGACCGGTGATAATGTAGAAGAAGCTTTCCGTCTCATTACCGAAGAAATTTATGCTAAATTAAAATTGGGGGAATTCCGAGCCGATGATGAGAATTGGGATGGGATCAAGAGAGGGTTCAATGGCTCGGGTTCAGGAGGGGGTCCACTGCTCATGGGTGAACAAGTTTCCAAATGCTGCTAATTGTGAATATAATTAATCATTATTATAATGCGTAGGAATTTTTAATCAATTGTAACAAAAGGAGCAATTTTATTTAAATCCTCAAGTTGCTATTATGCAAGTAAACATCCAGCTATTGTATATAGGAAAACAGAGCAATATATTATATGTATTATTATTTTTTAATCGACACAACAAACTGTTACAGATGGTTTCTATTTGTAAAATATGTTTGTGACTTTTTGTTGAAGAAAGTTGTGTATTCCTTGTTTCAGTCTCTCGTTAAAAAAAACATGTTTTAATTTTTATTAGGGCACACTTATTTGTAAAGTAATAATAATTTTATCCTTATTGTATAGTTAATTATTATATATAAATACCTCATGTAATTATAAGCCTAACAAAAAAGCGCAGTCTTTCTCTTCCACATTGTACTCATCGTCAATTAATAAATTTTTTTCATCGCAATGAACGCTATGTTCTTTTAATTGAGCTAATGTGCCCAATTTCCTTCCACAATTCTGACATTCCCATAAGTTTGGATCCGAGTCTTCCTCAAGTCTACTTGAACCTCTGGATACTGTTCTGGGACCTCGGGATACTATTCTGGGAACTCGTCGAGGGCCTGGTTTAGGAGATCGTTTCGGGATTTTGGATGATCCAACTTCCTCATCCACTGAATTTGTATGGGAGATTTCTAATCCAGGTGTTGAGGTCACATTTGTCATTATTGGAATATCAAGTGCTTCGGAACTGAATCCTGTATGGGGGAGTATTACTATTGGAGGAACATTTGGGGTTGCATGGAGAGTTTGCTTATGGTTAAATAATTCCTGTTTGGATGGGGTCTGGAAAGCATCACAAATCTCGCAAGCGTAGATCATATTCAGTGTAAATGCCTCACATCCTGCTGAATGATCCTGGAAGGATTTCTGACCCAGTACGACAGTTTTACAAGGACAGACATACATGAGACATTCAGGATGCTCCGAAAATACATGTGAGGGTAGATCAGTGTAGGACTCGGATCCGCAGAAAACACAAGTTTTCTTTGGTAATATTTTCGGGCCGACCATTCCCTTGCAATTTGGTAAATGATACTCGACCCCCTTTGCAGTGGTAAAAAGGCTCTCACAGGTCGGGCATTTGATGTAAACATCAAGGGTTGGGACTTCCTCGGTTTCCTTCGGACATTTGCACTCAGATTGGAAACAAACGGAGCATTTGGCAAGTTTGCAGGTTTTCAAATGCCTTTTGAGGCTTGAGGCGACCGTGAACGTTTGCTTACAGTACTCACAACGGTTATCTATACACTCAAGAATATTTCAACAAAAATTGTTGTATATAGTCTGAATTCTAATTGCATAATTTTTTGAAGAATGTAGATGATAGATTCATACAAGAAATGTATATTATTACCTGTATTATCTTCGGCCAGGGTGGAACTTCTGGGATTCCAGGACCTCCCAGACTCAAATGAAGGGGTAAGAGTTTTTGTTTTCATTTTGGAATGTTTTAACAAAGTGATTCGGCTGAACATTAAGGCGGTTTGGGCTTCAAATCTTTAAACCAGCTGGTATTTTTCTTTTTTCTTTACTTCCAATTAAAGGACTTTTGTTTTGTCCCAAAATTCCAAAAATCCCTTTGAGAAATAAAATTGCAAAATTAATTCCCTAATTTATTTTTTATACAGTTAGTAATTTAAAAACAAATCTAATTCAACGTACCTTACGTGACTGAAATTTGTTTCAGCGCCCAAATTTGATATTAGACCTCGCCTGCAAAAACACAAAATGATAAGTATGCATATACAATTTAAATTTTTAAAATACGGGCAAAATTAATGAAAGCTGTATTGATTGAAAACTTACCCAAATAAATACTCCAATTACTACGGGCGCGGGCTTTCAACGATTTAAAATCCCTTTTTTTAATACGAATCCGACTGATATTTGAATGCAGAAAAATCTTTCATTTGTAAATATTGGAAATTTAATATTCAATATTAGCTTAAACGCAATTAATAGATAATGAAACGACTGATTTCACTCACATTATTTTGCGTTTTGCTAAGCAACCCCTGTGTTGTACATAAATTTAGAGCCAATCAATTCAAAACCTCCCGCCCAATTTGACCTCTTAAATGTACAGGAGCTAAGCTGAAAATCCAGCTTCAAACTTCCAAATAAATAGACAACCGAAGAACATATCTTGTCAGAATTTTGAGGGCTGTCTCAAAACGCCGTTTTGCTTGCCATGATATAGTTTTGAGGGTAATTCGTTATTAATGAAGGACAAAAAACTCAAAAGAATTGGGCAAAGATGCTAAAAATATTTCCTCACCAATCCAGAAACGCTTCAAAAATGCAATAAACGGAAAGGAAGTAGGTTTTGTAACGAAACATTTTATTTCCAACGTAATTTCCCCTCCTTACACGAAAAAACGAATCCACCATATGAGCTCCAATTCCTTAAAAATCCCTTAAATTTCCAATAAAAAAGTAACTTAATTCGCAGTAACAAATCATACAAAGTTGCCCCTTGTTTGTGACAACGCACAACTCTACAAATTACTTTGGCCAGACAATTTGGCATTACATGGTATACACAATTCATTATCCTTACAGATCCTCATCAGTGGAGACGCAAAATATAGACTAGTCTGATTTAAACAGCCCAGGGATCTAAATTAGCAGACATTAGCTGTCTCACAAAATTTACAGAATGGACTCGGATATATTTTTTAATGAAAATTCTCCCTGGCCCATCTTGCATGTAGGAAAATTCCCAATCTTAAAATTCAGTTTGCTCTTAAGCAAATATAAGAGTGGCTTGACCTCCAGTCCGTTTTGCCTCCCCGCCGACGAGACCCACATCAATATATGGAATAATTAAAGAAACATTAGTTCCGTACATTTAATTATTGCAGTCCATAATTTAATTGCAATAGTAAAACTAATACTAAACTAACAATTAGATCTTCAGGGCAAATTCCTAGGATTATGGACCATACAAGCCAGAGACGAAGGAAAAGTCTCTCGGAAATAGCATCAGCCCCGTGCTTATTACAACCTACTTTTTCAAATCCTGACTTTTTATCATCCTAGATGTAAAAATCCTACTTGTTTTCCTTTTAGCGTCCGTCCCCATATAGTCGTAAATAGGACAATTAAACAGGAGTGTGTGCTCACACTATACACACGCTATATGTGTACTATATATATATAATCATCATTGGAACAATAAAACAATGCTGAGACACATATATGCATTATATATATTGTCCCAATCTCTGTCCATTACACACTTCCTTGTAATCTCTTCCCTCACAAATAATAACAATAATAATAATACTGCTCGATGGAAGCACAGAACTATGTCAATAGTTCGGACTCCTACTGTCCCAACAATTCCCCGTCTGTTATTTATATGTGTCTTTAACTACATAAATAATATGAGACAAATATTTTGTAAATCCTACTTATATCTATAAGTAAGTCCATATAACCCACTTGTATGGGAACAGGAAACAATAACATTGTAACCTGATTGTTTATTGTCACATTGTAAGATTGCCGGGGACATAAACACATAGAATTTCATAGGCTCTCCTATTATATGAGAAAAATAAGATAGGATGAGCTGGGAAAAAAACAGAGATGACTGGCATTCCTCACAATGGACAAATAATTTGAGAGTACGTATTTCCACACAACAGAAAAAAAATGTATCTATAGCAAATGGGGCTCTCATATAGAAATACACATGAGAACTTTATATTTCATAAGAAAATGTCCCCATCAATATCTGATACAATTTGGGTTGTACCCAAACAAATTAAACTTGATAATAATAATATTTGAAGCTAGTGACTTCATATCTGTGGGGTCAGCTTTTGTCAATATCCAGTAATAATTAGTCTTCAATGTTTACAATAATACAGTCTCTGATAGAGGTTGGAGATTTTTCAGGAACTTTTTATGTACTGTATACACGCGTATACTTTAATACAGTTTATAATCTTACTCTCACGGAGTAATTACTCAGGGCTGGAGAATTTTTTTTTTCTCGTGGTATAATAATAATTATAACCCTTTTTATAAAAAAATTTTATCAGCATTGTACAAATCCGTGCTTTAAAGCAGATTGTATTTACTGGAGATGATGGAAGAAGGGACAACGAGAGAGTATTTTGTTTGGTATTTGTTCAAAAATTGAGCATTGGATTATTTCATTCCTTCTTTTTAGGTTTCTTGGGGTTCCGGGACCTGGACTTGGCTTTACATAAGGGACAGATTGGTGCATTGCGATGGATTTGTTGATGGCACGACAAACAGGACTTCATAGGTGGTGGTTGTTGTCTGAAAAAAAAAATTTTTTTGATACAATTTTTTTTTATTATTAGTACACGATGATATCTTCCCAAAGGCAAAAGATATTTATTTCATATAGCGGAGGAGATGAAACATGTGCACACAAAATTGCTTCTGCAAATTCATGAGTCTCGTTCCATTTCATAAATTATTACAGAGCCCATCTGTACATGCTCAAATTTAATTATAGCATCCGGAAGAAGGGAAATGTTTACTTCCTCAACATCCCATATGTGTGGTCTGCTAAGATTCGAAATTGAACATCCTCAAATCCCCATGTTGTGCATTTTCCTTACATTATTAGATTTCCCTCAATTAAATCCTCTCATAAATAGCCTATAAATTTCTTCCTCCTCCGTCGGCTTTTAATAAAACGTTCTATTTACAATTTTATTTATTTAGTCCCTTCACTATTAAATTTTTTTTAACTTCCTTAAAGTTTTTATCTTCATATAGCCCAGTACTATTAAAATAGCTCGGAAGTGTGATTTTGGAGGAGGAATTTATTGGAATTTTTCGAAGTATTTCTGCTCCTAAAAAGAACAATTTTTGAATTGCAGGTATTTAGAAGTAGGAACAAATTAACATTGTGTTAAATAGGAATGTTTCTAAAAACTTTGGACCCTATTCGGGGAGCATGCTCTTAAAAGAGGAGCGCTTCAAAGAGAGATCCTCCAAAATGTCCCAGATGTTCAATTTCGACTCTTAGCAAGGACATGGGAAAATCCCAGGAATTCTTTGATTTTGATGGGACCCCCCTCATGTAATAATTATTACTAATCTTCCCTGAAGGAATTATTATTAAATTTTTGAACCTAAAGGCAGGCCCCGAATTAGGATGGGACGGCGGGAGACTCGGTCGTTCTTTCGTGGCCGTGTTCGAAGGTTGCATGAGTGCGAGTGGTGTTTGACTCATAATGAATGCAGCAGCTGCAGCCTGTGAGACTGAGGTCTGCTGTTGGTAATTGAGCAGAACGTCTTCTCTGGGTAAGGGCTGGTTCGAGGGCCAATTCTGTTGAGCTGGTGGTGGCTGAGTCATGGGCATTTGTTGATCGAATAACCTACACATAAGAAGGAGACACGGAGGAGTTAAAATTCTAATAGTTTTTGATACATATGTATCTATGTATGTTTGTGTGGAAGGATTTTAAGTACATGTAAAATTTTATGGGTCCCATTAAACATGTAGACTATCCGGAGCACTTGCGTCTGCCCAGATCATTTCTTTACTTCATAGATTGAATCTCTCTCTCTCTCTCACTCACTCACTCTATGTAGTCATAATAATAAAAATAATAATATCGGGCTTCAAAACTCACTCAAAAGATAACAGTGATGGCTCTTCCTCATGGAGTTCCGGGAGTCTCTCCAGACCCAAGCAAGACTGTCGAAGTCGATCCACTTCTGCCTTGAGAGGGATGAAATCTGCATGGAGTCTTTTAGCATTCTCGATGGACCTTGACTTGGACTGTTCCGCTTGCTTGATTACGGATTCCATCTATTAGCATTGATTTTGGAACATAAGTTTCATAGGTTTGTATAAGTAAGTGGATATAGGTTAGCGGTTAGCCCAGGAGTACATAAGTTATTCAATGGGAAGGAAATTTTTCTAATAAAGTCTCTACTCTTTTTTTTTTTTTCGTATATCTATACATATCTAAATAAAATTATTCTCACGGCATTAATGTCCGCATGGATCTGTCGGAGCTCTTCCACATGAGCCATCTTCTCCTGCATCAACATATCCATCTCGGAACGGTAGTCCGACAGACATCGGTCCTCCTTCCGACTACTCTCAATCTCCTCCAGAAGCTTCTCCTTTAAATTCAGCATTTGCATTGTCTTGGATCTGCGACAATAAAAAAAAAATCAATGATTTTTTTAACCTCAAAGGAATCAAATCCCTGGAATTTATTTTTGTAAAACTTCGACGCCACTCAAGAAATTTGTGCTGCTAATTGCGAGCGTGAGGTATGTAAAGCATGAGTGTGTAATAATATTACAGTTTCGTACCTAACAATAAAAACTGGCACAATTTGCTCAATGCTCATAGCTCAAGGGAAAAAAATATGGGCATTAAAAAAATGTGAGTAATTTATTTTTAATATTAAAAGGTTACAGCATATGTAGAAATTTCCGTCTTCCCTAGTCTCCCAGTCTAGAGTGTCTACAACTAGTGTAATTTAAAATCCATAATAAAAATTGACACGTTCTTCTCATTTATCACTCCAAGGGAAATGGGACATAATTTTTATGAGCATCGACATAATTATCTATCCCATTCTGAAATTCATACTCGACAATAATTATTATTATGACAATGCCATGGAACTCGACACTCACCGGATCTCCTTGACAAGCTCCAATTTGGCCATTGTAGCTGCTGTCCGACTGTTCTCCTCAATTTCCATATCTCACCTCAATATATAGAGAGTCAAGTCTTGTCAAGACTGAAGCACGTTTATTTTAAATGTGTGATAGTTGTAATAGTCCACTGGGACATTAACATGCAACTTTTTGTCTCGACAACTTTTTCCGACTCACTCTCACATACAGAAGTTACACACACACACACACACACACACACAGGCACAGGCACAGACACAGGCCGAGATGAACATGCAATGGGCTTCATGTACAACACTCAATTTTTCCTCATATAACTCCAAAGGCTACAGACTACAGAGTAGTACAGAGTCTCTACACACGTATGTGTTAAAACACATCAAATGAATGGAGTAATAGCTTCCGTTTTTGCTCCTTATAAATATCTATATATGCAGAGGAAAAAAAAGCTATTTGGAAACATATACCCAGTATATATTTTATAACAGGATTTTAACTCCTCCTTTGGATATATATATATCAATACAGGGCTTTGAAAAAATCCCATGCATATTGTTCAGAGGCTATATCCATATAGCCACAAAGCCAGGCTTGAAACTTTCAAAGAGATTTTGTTATTTCAAAGGGGAAATTCCATAGAATCTCATCTGGCATATATCGATAAGGTCCTAGCCCTCTATAGATCCTTCCCCTCAAATGGTACAGTACAGTCCCAAGTCCCAGTAGACACTCGTCTCAACATTACCAAACCCGTACCAGTAGTAGCAAATATACCTGACTATTATACATGAGCCCCAAGTAATAATAAAGTAGTAGTAAAAAAAGTGCATATGCTGTTTGTAGTGTAGTAACGTGAAAAGTGCCTTGAAATATGTTTTGAAACGCCTCCTCTCTTATTCTCTCCTTCAGCCATACTCCACTACAGGACTCTCTCCCAGCTCTTGCAAACAGTATGTATTACCATGGTAAAGGTCTACTCCGAGAGTAAAAAGAGGAGCGAGAGTATTCACAGAGAGAGAGAGAGAGAGAGGAAAAGTAACAAGAACCTCAACAATTTCTGGATTCTGCGTTGAGAAATAAAACTTTGAGTACATACAATTTCACCTATATCTAGACATTCACTCTTCATACACACACACACTCATACACACACACACACACACAAACAAGGCAAGTCAAAACTTAAGCCCAGTATATCCCAGTCCTAGTAAGTGTATTTTATAACTAGACACTAGACAAGTCCCATATAATTTTACTCAAGTATCCAGAATCCTAAGGTATAAGTTACGTATATGAACATATATGTATTTACATACAACTTATACAAGACTTATACCCTCCAACCTTTCCTTCCTCACTTCGGCCTTTTAATGCAAAACAGTGAGTTTGTGTAAGTAGTCTAACTTTCCTCGTCTCTCATCTCATCGTCTTATGTTGTCCTCTAGTCCTCTCGATCGTCTCATGTGGAAGGGATTGTTGGAGTAGTTAATACATGGAGGAGGAGGAGTAGGTTTTGAGACACTTATATCACTACTGTGTACTGTACATAAACACTAACTAACCCCCGTGTAAGTTATTAAACTATACCGACAACAAGTCAAACTTGAATGAGTTTCTCTTCTCTCTCTCTCTCTCTCTCTTTTTCTATACCTTTAGTTTTAGTTTTTTTTTCGAAAATAAATTATCGTCCCTGAACAACATTGAGACATACGCGTTATACGAGTCACTCTCAAAATTGAACCTGACTTACTATGACTCTGCCCTGACGGACGTATTGTCCCATAGAAGTATAATACGTTTGGAGTAAGACGAGAGTTTTTATAGATATTTTGAAAGGAGCTATTTTGAAAGGAGCTACTTCATAGCACGTCTAAGAACACTATACTGGGGGAATTATTATTAAATATTAAATATCATTAATACTTTTATTAGCTCTCAGTCTCATCCGCGGTTGGAGTATTATCAGTTGTTTGGTTGGGCCTGACTGTGTGTGTGTGTGTGTGTGTGTGTGTGTGTGTGTGTGTGTGTGTGTGTGTTTGTGTGTGCATATAGGAAACCACATTAATAGACCTAGAGAGCAATAGGAGCTGTTTTATAATAGGAGTTAATCTAACCAGAGTGAGTGAGTGAGTGAGAGAGAGAGTTGATAGTGACACAAGTGTCTCACTCTACTCCTAGCCTTACGTAGGTTTAGACGGAAAAATAATAAAGCCCTTGAAGGAAACTATTATCATTTCAGAGTTGGAGTTCCGTGGAGACGAAGTACACACTCGAAGCTATCGACCCGCTAATAAAATCCAAATGCTTGTTGTTCTATAGGCGATTTCCCATTTAAGAAAGAGCTCCCTGAAGACTAGTCCGAAGGTGGAATCTCGTACGAAAGGAGGCTACGATTTACAGGAATCTTTTAAATCATTTTTCACGTAAGTACACTTTTTTTTATAAGGTGTTGTTTACACTTTAAATCTATATCTTTATCAATGCTAAAGAATGGAGCGTCTCCCTTCCTATCTCTCACAGTACAGTAATCAAAGCTGAAAGCTTTGCCGAGCTTCAAATGAGAGGTTTATTTCCGTTGACCCTATTCCAATCTCAAATTGAGATATTCTTTGGATGTTGGAAATAATTATTGCAATTAGTTATACATATAGTTAGTTGGGGGAGACTTTTATTCAAAAATCTCAACAGGTTACTCATTCATTAATTTCTCTGAGGATAAGAATAAAATTCTAACAAATGATTTGTGGGCTCTGAGAGATTATTCTGAGTGATAAAAATTGTGACACTGGGAATTTATTTTGACAGTTGATGGGAAAAAGTTATGTGTATCTTGAATTATTATAATTTTAATAGCTTGACATGGGATTTGTGTGATTTTTGGGGGGATTTGTTATATGAGATTTTTAGAATTGATTTGTTGTTTTTTGGCTTCCAGATTTTTTATAAATATTTGAATCAAGGAGGAAATATGGGGAAGCAATTAACATGCCTCCTAGTCATGGTCCTGGCCCTAGTGTTTGTCTGGGCGGATGATGGAGCTATTAATGGGACTTCAGGTGTTCCTACGACCATCTCTACTTTGATAAATTCAACTGTTGAAATCACTACCACGGTCCCGAAAAATTTACAAGAAACCACCCCGCCCCCCACACCAAGTAAGTGGCCAAGTTCATTTTAATATTTTACAGACAACTCCAGAGGATCAATATCAATTGGAGTACAATTCCTGGATTGTATTTATAATTACTTAATTACTCCTATATAGACAGGATAGTCAATTCCAAGAAATTTTATCTGTGTGAAAAAAAAAAACATTCCCAAAACAAGTCTGTTTATTTAATTCCTGAGCCACTGTCTTGTTCTTGAGAACTCCATGTTTTATATTCCTTGGAATAATCCAATGACTATCTATAGATACCTTCGAGATATATAGATTCTATATCTATAACATATACTTAATAAACCTTGAGCTTGGTAATATTCCTGTGTGATGAGTACAATATAAAGTATAGTATAATGGTGTAGTAAAAACTTGGTTATTCCCTTCAGCTATATGTATAGAATATACATATATATTTAGGAATACAGGCTTATACAATAGTACCTATATCTATAGTAATAAGAATTAGAAAAATTATGAAATCATTTCCTTGAAATATGTACATATCTCAGTCCTCGTCTTCCTATTCCCCTCTGACGCGCTCCTCTCTGAAACGTAATTCTTTTTTATGGGACTTAACCTGCAGTCCGTGAATATAAATAATTACATAATGCCACATACTGTATGTCTGTGTACCTTTCGTAATTACAAGTTTCATTTTTTTTTATGGGGAGCTCTATCCCTAAATATGCTCATCATATGAGCTATACGTAGCCCCTTGCATGTTTGTTGCAATTTGAATAGATACATACATACACTGTCATAAAAAAAAGAAGCTTGAACACATGTTCGGATCCTATAGGATGAACATCCCCTCAATAGTGTATATTTAGTTTAAAAATTCTAGGACACGTTACTGTGTGTATACATCGATGTGCTTTAAATTGAGGAAAATCCCCCAGCATTGCTATATCTAATTACATAATGTTCAGAATAATTATTATTACTGTATTAAATAATCTCAGAGGAAATTATGTCAATGAGTGGAAACTGCCCTGTAATCATGATTGTGCGCCAGAGCTTACAATTTTAGGGTAACAATAGGGAAGAGCCAATTTTGCATGATGAGTCTTCATAACTGACCAGAATCCAACTCACAATGACTACAAATACAACCCACAATTGGGATGAGTGTATCATTTTGAGAACTATGTATTTGTCAAATAAGCAATTTAATATCTGTACTTAAAATGTATTTGCACAGACTGAAAAATTCAAAAGATGCTAATCTGACTTTTTTTAATAAATAATAATAAAATACTGTAAGCTGCTCAAAAAAGTTGCCAAAATGCAGGCCCTGTCCTTTGCAGATAAGGCTTAAAATTCTCCGTCCCATATGCAGCACTCAAATTGAGGAGGACGTTTTGAGCTCCAAGTTTGTTTATGACGGATTCTGTATATACCTATACACAATGTATAGCTTGTGTGTATTATATACATAGACGTGTTAATTGTTATATGGGACATAATCTCCTGTGACCAAAAGTAGCAAGAGCCAAAGGGGAGGTTTTCAGTAGGAACTTCGTAAACACACACATGTAATTTTTTATTACTGGATGGGAAAATCCTCCGTAATATTCCTGTGCCTACTTACATTATACCACGAAACAGGTATAGGAGCATTCCCTATTACTTATATATGTACATACACTAAACCTGTCATTTCTGTATTATATGACCCTACACTTGCTCAATTCAATATTTAATTCAAGTTAGAGCATTGAGAGCATTGGACAGAAAATCATTCGAGAAAGTTGACCTTGCCCGATGGGCTGCATGCCTTTTAGTTCATATTGCATGGCTCAATGCTAGCTACGTGCATACGCTACAGTGAGAATAATGAGGCGGAAAGCCTTTAATCAATATTATGGAGATCTGACGTGGACGGAGGGAAGAAAAAAAAACATGAATCCTGACTATGTGTTTGTAATAAACACTTATTATAGTAAATTTTGACTCCGTCTTTGTAAAAGTCTAAGGCTTCTTTATTTATGTACGTCTGTAATTAATAATTAATGTATACATTACATATTGCCTGTAATGTTTTAATTATATGTGAGGGCATTAGTACAACATTAGCTGACGTTTATGATTTCCCCTTCTGACCTACAACATTCCCTTAGATTAGATTCCCTGAGCTGTTGACGTTATACTTGGGGGAATCTTGTGTTTGTACATATGTATATGTATGTAATTATGTAAGTGTGTGTGTGTGTGTGTTTGTGTTCCTGTGATATTACGTGTGTCAAAGATAATGTGTGAGCACTTCCGAGACACACTTTGAACACTCTAATCATTTCATGATTTCCCTTGTGACAAGTTCTTGGAGGAATTATCAACGACTGTGACTCATTGGAAGAGATGTTCAACTGCACCACTTGTGTCTTGAACAATTGTACCTTTGTCCAGGAATCGTACGGGGCCAAGTGTACCAATGACTCGGATGCTTATGATCAGTTCACACTCTGGATCAGTCATTCTGTGGAGGAGTGTAATTTTTATTTGATTTATGAGCACTACGTTTGTATTTTTTTTTAGCTTTGGCTTTAACACAAAAGGCTCTGTAAACATTGCACATTTGCACGGGACAAATTCCTACCTTTTTACATTACAAGGAATTCTCTCTCTCTCTCTCTCTCTCTGTCTCTGTGTGTCTCTCTATCCGTATCTCCCTCGCTCTATATTAGTAGAGTATTCCCCTGGAAAAAAATATGATATTATGACATGCTGTTAAAAACATAGAAATTAAATATAAGTACATACATGCCTATGATATTTTAGCGTGAGAGAAAATATCATCGCTGTATATTTACAGAGGCAAAATTATCTGCAAGTACCATTTTTTTGCACAGCATGCAGATCATTTCCCCTCTGCAGCAAGGATATGCTCCAGGGATTCCTATAACAAGAGTACACACACTGTAATGGTAATGCACTAGTTCTTGTGGTAATTTGAACAGCAGAAGCTTGATGGCGTCCTAATATTATGTGCACTCCTTAAATGTGTCTGTCCCTATATCTATCTATACCTTTAAAATTCCAATGTACTAAAATTAAATGCACACATGTATTTTCCCTGACTTTCCCACACATCAAAAATCCTCCTCAGAGAATAAACTCGGGTCAATTCGCTTGTCATCTCTGGATGGATCAGATTATGCTCCAGCGTCGTAGTTTATAAAATAGCGGAACGAGTTTTCGTTATGAAAACATGACTGGCCATATTTTGACATGGTACAGATAATTACTAAAAGTAATGATGTAGAAGGGCTATGCTATGGTAAATCCCCAGCACGGATTAGTAGAAAATTTTCAGGGATTATAAAGTGCCCCGGGCAGTTTAGAAAAACTCTGGCTCTTTTGCTCATGGTACTATTTCGTGAAGGATTTAATTATAATAATTACAAAATTGCTTACATATTTATTTTCGGACACTTCCAGGTCCTACCACGTCAAATACGACTGTCAAACCTGATACCACTACTTCAACTACACCTTCAACGACAACAACTTCTACAACTCCTGCAACCACCACAACACCCCAAACAACAACAACAACAATTGCGACAACTACAACCCCAACCACCCCCGCAGCCCCGACCTCAACCGCCAATCCCGCAGCTTCTACCACTCCTGCACCCTCCAAGGATGGCTCCTGGGGATGGGGACCCTTCTTCGGTCAGTAAACTCCCAAAATTAATCAAATTTTAAATATTACCTTCCACATAGATAATTGAATGATATATATTCATGGATTTTGATTAATCTGACCGGATTTTTTATCCCCAGCTGGAATCGCCTTTGCTGCCGGACTTTCCTCCGTGGGTTACGTCCTCTGGCGTTTTTACAAGGTCCGGACGGAAAGGAATTACCATACGCTGTAGGTCCCGGATTAGTGAGGGTTTCAAAAAAGGAAAAAAAAACAGCAGATGAGATCTGAGTACACAATATATACACCCTCCGTTTAGCAAAACAAAAAAAAAATTAAATTAATGGTAAGCAAAATGAAACAAACGACCATGCCGAAGTTTCAAAAAGGATGAAAAAAAAAAGAAGAAAAAAAAATAATTATTTCATTTGATCCCATTTTTTTTTGTTAAATTTAAAAAATTAATTCTTCTTCAGTTTAGTAGGAAATAATGTAACGTTCAAAAAAAATGATCCCACTCCTTGATTTATGATACCTTTAATTAATAATATGATTGAGCCCTTTCTTGTATAGATATATGGATGGGGTGGGGTCTTGGGATATTATCATTTCTGTGTGATTTTTATTAAATTTGTGTAAAATTAATGTTAAGGAATTTTAAGGGAAAAACATCTCTGGTAAATTTGAATCTCGGGATAATTACTATGAACTGATCCACTGGAATATTTGTGTCTATGGAAATTAAATGTACACAACGTCAACCTATATGCTCCTTTTGATAGTGCGTTATAGTAAGGCTAGTAATTAATTATTTACTGTAATTTCCACTATTTATAGATGTATATGTAATAGCTATATTGACTCATTTGTATATTATTCCATCCAGTAAGTCAATGACAGGGGGGAAATGTGTGGGGGGGGGGAGGAGAGCTCGGAGGAATTTAATTGTTACAGAGTAAATGAGGTGCTAGGTAGGATCAATTGGAGATAAAAGGGTTACACATTTCCTATAGATATATTATCTAAACTCATAAGATTAAAATCTTGGAATTATCCTTTCTCATACAATTACACTTACTTACAATCTATGTATATGTACATTTCCTTTTAAGGAAGGATCTTTGGTTCCGTAAGAGTTCCCCTTGGAATATAATAATTATTATATATAATTAGTTGAATACATAATAATTATATATTGACATAAAATTATGTAAACCTATAATAATTAAATACACAGATTATAACCAAAGCTCACACTTAATTATAATTATTATGTCATTTTATGTCAAAAAAGAAATTTTATTTGAGGATAAGTTACGGAGCAAAGTCTTTCGTCATTTGTGCTATAATAATTAGTTATACGAAAGTTTCGTAAAGAAAAAAAAAACAAAGCCCCCTTGAGAAAGGAATATTTTTTGTGATTTTCAAAATGCTTATAAAAAAATACAAGGTTCTAATTTCTGAGTCATATTTTATTTGTAAGCTCATATAAGTCAATGGAGCTATAGAGGAAGTTGAGCCTGGATTTTCTTAAAATTCGAATAATTATTAATATATTTCTCTTTGTAAATGATTAAAAATACATGGACTTTTTGTATATAATCAAAGGCATGGACTTTTTGCTTATATACGTGAATATGGGAAGTGTAATATTACGCCTGGCCATAAATATTTCCTGTCCAAAAAAATAATTATAAATATGAATTAAATTATGTTTTTTTTTTCGGGATAATTATTTTCAATGAAGCAAATTTCTCGGAGGGAATATACAGTGCCATTTGGGATCAACAACAACAACAGCAACAACAACATCAACAAATACAGGACACAAGTGATTTTTTTTAAATTGATGGTAATTTATTACACGTCACGGAATATATTATCATTTGATCTGAATTCCCTAGAATACATAATTACTACGTATATAGTTTCTACACCTATACGTATTTATATATTAGCGTATAATTAATATTATAGAATTAATCACTCCATAAGATTATTACCTTCAAAGAAAATGTTAAGGCTCAAAAATAATATTCAGCCGTAGATCTAATTACATATAAGTTTCCAAGTGCTAATTTTTTTTTTTAGAATACTAACACATGCTTAAACATTGAGTTGAACGCCAAAACTTGGAAGCTCTTTGAAAGGGAACCCTCTGTATGTTTATAGTGTATCTATGTTAAATTTTAAAAACCAGTCCATATATTTAAGTTCCTTAGAATCCTTATACAAAATAGTCAAGATAAGAGTTCAAGATTAAGAAAGCCTATATGTAATTTATAGAGCCTCCTCCGTATATAATAATAATAATTATTATTATCATTATTACAGTATACAAATATCTATGAGTTAGCATGGAAATCCCTTTACAGTTATGATTTGTCCCTGTAGACAAATGAATATTACAAGAGTCGTCTAGGCATTACTACTATAGAGCACGCAGAGTGTGACTCACCTCTGTACGAAAGCCACTATACAATTATTATAATTATTACTATTATTAGCAATTATGCAAAAAGGAAAATACAGTTATTTTAATTATGTCATGATGATTCGTCCTGTCAATAAAAATAATTTTGCCCGTACAATTTAATTATCTATCTGTTGTGAAGTAATTAAATTACTTAAGCTGAGAGCTCAAAAAAAATAACAAATGCTCATTTAAAATCCACAGAGACAAATTTCACTCCTCAAACAATACTCTTTCAAAATAACTTTCGCTAATTAATTATTTTTATCTCTCAACAGGAACATCATTATCAGGCGTTAGGTTAATGAATTCACCTCCTTCTTTTTTTTGACGGAGTAAATTTAGCAAAACTTTATACTTTCAAATCAATAATAATCCTCCCATATGTCATTAGCCTCTCTGCCGGAGCCTTATACTAAGATGGATGTGGCTCCTCGTAAAAATAAAATAAAAATTAGTCAATCTCCATCTCTCTCTCTCTATATTTATAGGAGTTCACATAATTATGTATAGATAGTTATATCTATCTGTCGACGAGTAATTTTATCTTTTGAGCTAGGGATGAATTGCTAATTTGTTTCTCCCTCACCTCCCTTTTAGCATCCCAAGCAGAACCTCCGAGCCTTTGTGGTGTTTATCTCGGCTCATCCTATAATTGGTGTACAAAAAGCCATTGTAAAGGTTGCTAAAAGCTTTATTATCAAACAAGTCAAGTATATCCATAGGAGAGTCCCAGGCCCTGTATATAAACATATACATAATTACTTAAACTGGATATAACGATGAAAGTAATAATTATAAAGATCTTGAACGAAGCCATAGGACAAGGAATAGACGAGAAATCCATATAAGAGATTTTTTCTTCTATCTATATTTATTACACTCTATTATATTATGAACCCTGTCCTAAAAGCCCTATACATAACTACCAGAGGTAATTCCTTCATACAGGGAGTCATTGATTGTGAGAAGAGCGTGCAAAACCAAAGGAATGGTTCGTTAGCTCCTTCTCATCCTATTTTTTCCACAAGGACCCAAGGAAATAAAGGAACGCTATCCATGAAGTCAATATGTACCTCCCAAGTAAATATTGACGTATAAAAATCTCACCCATAAGTACAAATCCTACCTTACATCCCCCTATGTACGCATGCATATATAATTATATAGATAGGTACATACATATGTACATACCTATCTCTACCTAGGAATTAGCAGAGAGTTGGAGCAGAGCAGGGGTAAAAGCCAAGTATTTATTGCATATGTAATTATTATTAAAGTCCACGCAATAACCCCTTGCATAACATACGACATTGAGATATTGCATATTGTATAACATGATAATTTGATGGAGAGTCTCCCCGCATCTCGTTCTTCTTGTTTTTTTTGTTTTCCTATCCCTTTCCTCCAATTCAAAAAAAAAATCTTATTAAATGGTCACAGTGGATTTTTCCCCCGGAGTCTTCATCCCAATTGAGCCTCCCCATAAGTAATAACCCATGCATAAAGTTGTAAATTGCACTGCAATAATTACATTCCCTCCGCCGACAGCGAATTTTTTTTTTTTTTCGAAAGAAACAAGCAGGAGGTTGCTTGACTACAGATAAAGCAACATTGAAGAAGAAGGCAGGGAGCAAAAGAGAGAGAGAGAGAGAGAGAAAAAAAAATAACAAAATTGAGAGAGAGAGAGACTAAAGAGTAAAACCAGTACCAGAAAACACATCTGAATTTCAAACAAGCTCAAGGTACAAGTTTACCAGAGAAGGATGGATACCCAATGGGATATAGGAAACGTTCACCCCTCTATTCCTCTGGCTCATTAGACTTTACCTGTCTGTCCAAATATGCTTGAGAAAAAGGAGTCTCTCATCCACGTTGTTGTAGTAGTAGTAGGAAGATGTACGATCCGTAGATACATATGTGCTTAACCAGTGTGTGTGTGTGTGTGTTTCTGTAGATATCTGTATCTGTATTACATACTCCTCTTGGGGAAAGACCCATACATATATCTACAAAAGTAAAAAAAAAATCCTTCAAGATGAACAAGTTAGAAACTACCCTCAGGGTCCATGGACCATCTTTCAAAGGGTAGTCTCATCCCAATAATATACAAGTTCCTTTAATGCACTGACTATGAGAAATACACTACTACAGTACTTCTATCTACTACTACTACAACGACCAAGACAACTACTGACGGTGGCTCTGGCTCTCTCTCTACGACAAAGTCCCAGCCTGCCTTTTTCCACCCACAATCCTCTTTTTCCCAGTTGCCTCAACAACCCCAGTCCAGCCCAGAACATACTTGGGTATAGAGCAGTCTCTTGATAAAAGTACACCCATAGGACCAGTAGTTGGGTTTGGAAAGGGTGAGTAGAATTTTTGCATGGGTCTCTGCCCATAGTCCTTTCCATTGAGAAGCCTCCGGAGGATAGTCTCCCAAAAAAATATCCGGGATTAGTAACGGACAGCATATTTAAAGCTTCTTCATGGGATTCTACTCAAAACTCTGAAAAGGATTTTAGTACTAGTAGTAGGGGAGGGGGAGAGATTTTTGGAAATGGGGAAAATCCGGGGTTGCTTGTCAGAAAGACAGTGTGCCCAGGAGAGCTGTAGGGAAATACTAGTGTGCCTTTGGTCTCTTGTTTTTGTGTGGGTAGGTTAGAGTTGAGAATTCTCAAGGAAAGTGTGCGGTTCATGTGTTGTGTGTGAGAGATGAAGTGATTTGTAGGCGAGAGGGAACTATTAGATATTCTTTCTTTCCCTTTGGGTCCACTATCATTTTTAAATTCCCTCGTGTATTACTGCACACATACACACACACATACACACAATATCATAATATAACAACAGAAAGAACACCCTGTGTAAAGTGGAGTCTTGTCCTTCAAAAGTTTTAACCAGAGAGAGAGAGAGAGAGAGAGAAAAAGACAGCACACACACCTTTTATTGTCAAGTTTCAAGACTCCATGGGTATTTAGCTTTATGGTTGTATGTGTATGTAATAATTATATATACGTGTGTGCCTGTGTGCCTGTGTGCCTGTGAGTCTGTGAGTGTGTGTTTGTGGAGAGTGAAAAAGGTTTGCAAAAATCCCTTTTGAGCTCTAGCTCTTTCCCATCTACAGCTCCATAGAGCCTGGGTGCGAGGATAGAGCTCCTTATTAAATATCATAAAATGCCCAAATACTTGTGTACATGGAGAGCTAGCTTCCCCCTTTACTGTAGACTCGAGGAGTAATTAATTATAAGTGTGATTGTGTGGGGATTGGGACTTGTGCTTGGAATACCAACTATACATTTTATTTTATTTGCTCAAGAAGCCCCTTCTTTTACTGTGTACGACATTCAGACGTAAACGTATAAGTACACGTAGAATATCAAAGTATCCTTTTACATACTCTGACTCTTTTATGTGGGGATGTTTGTGTGTGTGTGTTTAGTGTAAGTATATTGTGTGTTAGAGTAAGCCTTCCGTCTAATTGGATTATCCACTTTATCATCATCCATGACTTGACTCCCTTGTCATTTAAACAGTTTCAGTCTGGAGGGAGTCAGGCGTAAGTGAAGTAGTGGGTGAGAGAGAGAGAGTGTGTGGTTAAATTATTATTATTATTATTATTATTATTGTCATTCGGATTACATATATACGTGAACTTGGGAATTGGGAATATTTACTTGTTTATGTGTGAGTCCTCTCTCTCTGTGGTACGATTTACGATTTACGAACGAAGGGAAATTTCCCATAAGGAAACAACTAACCTCGGTACGTTCCTTTTCCTATAGACTTTAAATGTCCACAAGGAACTGTCCTTCCCTGGTCTTCGGAATACCTCCAGTCACTTGTGGCTTCATAACTTACGTAAGTTTCTACTACAGTAATAATTATTACTCTCCTATGAGTTACCATTTCCTCAATGTTCAATTATTCACGAGGTTTCTGACGAAAACAAATAATTACACTCAATGCATTTTATTACGTACGGGTTAGATACTCTAATTTTTCAAACATGTGCTTCCTATTTCTTCTTTGGGAACTCAGCCCGTATGACAATTTATGAGTCCTGTACTAGTTGAGAACCGCCTGGACATAAATTAGTTAAATTCCAGGAATAAAAGTATTCTATAGTAGGGATTTTTTATTGGAACGATACACTTTGGGATTTTGCAAATTAATCCAGTTCCTATAATTAATTATTTATGCTCTCCTACTTTTGAGCACTGGAAAGTCTAAATAATTCCAGAATAAAATAAATTCCCAGAAAACAATTCCGAAGAGAAATCAATCTCTATCAAAAATTCCATCAGGGAATGATCTCTTGCCTTTAAATAAATATTCCCAAGCTACAAGTGTTGTTATAGTAATTAATTTAAAGAAAAAAAAACAGAAATTGAAATAACCAGTTTTCAGAAACTATTTCTCAGAAAAAATGTCTGCAAATTATTTGCTATTATTATTTTCACAAGTTCAAGTTTCCACAACAAATATTTCTATTTAAATCCAATAATAAACTGATCCGATTACAGAATTTATAAAGGAATGCTCCTCTACAGTAGTAGAAGCAGCCTCTGGCGTTGTTCCCATCAGAAGAAGCCTTGAAATCCTAACAAATTTTCTCATGCATTTGATTAACATTGCAAAAAATAAAAAATAATGTGAAATGGAATTTTTAAAAATAAATAAATAGAATCTATATGAATAATAAAAGAGTAACAGGTGTGTGAAGTATCTACATAAATGATAACTGTGCCGTATTTGATTTAGTTTTAGTTTAGATTTTTTTGTGTGGTTATTATTATTATTATTATCTCATGGTGCTCTAAATAAATTATAGTTGAGAATAGAAGCCGGAAACCCAGAAACTCCAAGGAAGAGACAAACCGAGGGGATTGGAAATATTACAAGGATCAGGATCCCATGGAAGGTGAGGATTGGGAAAGGAAAAATCTCCAAAACCACGGAACAATAATAGAGGAAATAATCCTCCCACGAAAAACCAACAAGGCCCAGCCTCCTTATATATTGACAATCGTACTCACACTCACACTACCATAGTCCTATACTCTATGAATGGAATTCTGCGGTTACTTCCTCTGCTTCATGCTCCTTCTCTCCGTCTCATTCCTCCTGTGGTTCCTTATTGTCCATTACCCATTTAACCAGTCCCATTAAATGAAACCACACAAAAGTTATTAGCTCACTCACAAAGGCCCATATATAACCAGGACCATCAACAAACAACAAGGAGCTTTTTTCCGCGACTATAAAGTGGAGTCAGTATCTATCTACACGTGCTCTTCTCATATTGAGTGTGTATAACCCACACAAAAACACAGAATAGCATCCTCCATAGGCACAGTAACTGCATACATAATTATACATACAGTTGACAACAAGGAAAAAAAAAGTGTGCAATACTAAAAGCATAAGGACATAACTATAACAACAGTCATCCCAAAACCTCACTCCAAAGTGACACATTCCTCAGCCCATAATGACAAGTGGAGTCGTTCCTCGAAATAGCATTGCAGAAAGTGAATAGCCCCCCAAAAAAAGAGAGAGAAGAAACAGGTGCGGAGGAAGGGTCAGTCAAAATGCAGCAACAACAGTGGTCAAGTAGCGGAAGTCTGACAAGGTACAGGGTTTCATTATCTATTGAAAATGTCCAATTTAAAAAATAAAAATAAATAGTTACTTTATACTTTTAATTATCCAATTATCTTCCCTTTTAAGAAAAAAAAACCTGAGCTTTTTTTCTAAAGGTGTGAGGGGTTATGGGGAGTAAATGTTAAATTATGTGTATGACTGTTATTGTTGATTACCTCAGTGGCAAAATAGATATACAATTGCGTCTCTGCTGCCAGAAATTTTTTCACTTAGGAAAGCAACTCTTCTAGAAAAACAACAAGCGATAGTTTTGATAAGGAGCACAATTAAGGACAGTCATTTATGACTACAATGTTACTACAATTTTTTTGTAAACATTTATGACCCTAGGATTTTTTTCCTAATGGACATATGTACATCTGTGCTCTTTCATATGTATATAACTTCATACAAGATTTGTACTCAAATATTCCCCCCTCCTTTGATCCCCATTGTCAATCATAAGAGAGTTGATGTGCCTATTCTGCTCGAACCAAATTGGACAACATATGGGGGGGAAATGGTGGAATGTGAACCAAAACCTACAATTAAAACTAACAAGGAAAGATGTGGTCATGATCAAAGAAGCGTGTGGGCTTCTTCCAAATTTAACCATAAGGTCATCCCTCCAAAAGTGTATACAGAATTTCTTTCGCAACTTCTTTCAATATATTTTGTTTTTTTTTCTTGTCTCTCTCTCTCTCTCCCCTGACCAATAACAGAGTCAAGGTTGACAAACTGTGGTCCCGTTATCATTAATTTCCACTTTGTACAAATAATTGGGTCAGAGGTCAGTTATTCTCCTCAGTAAAAAATAAATTAACACGAGGGGGGAATACAGAATTTTTTTTTATTTACATATCTACTCGAAACCAATTTCATATTTTTGTAACTTTCCAATATTTATGTTTTGCCTCAAGTTTGTGGACAATATATGTATCCCATGGGAAATGCAACTTATGGGAAATTGAATGAGACTATACTGTAGAGGTGTGAGTGTTGTTGGGACTGAGAAAGGGTTGGAACGGGACCACCACCATCAATTAGCCAAAAGGCGAAGACAATGCCTCATTAAGGGCTGGTCGCTGGATTCCCACCTCAGATTATAGTGCTCCATATAATTTCCGAATGAATGAGCTCAGTGAGTGATAAATATTGGGGAAATTCAATGAGAGTATTGTTATATTTTTGTATGCTAAATCGCTAATTGTCAGGTAAGAGGAGTTCCGAGAGGCATTGTGATCAGACCTTTCTGCATTTACTAGATGACATGTAATTATTATGTGGAGGTATGTACATATCTACATAGTCATGGACGTATGTACGTACATATATAAATACCTATAATAATTATAACCCAGGATTGCCAATGCATGCATAGCATATCATAGGCGGCGGGGGGGGGGGAATCTACACAAAACGTGCGCACCTTTCACTTTCCTCAAGTTTTGCTTGTTTTTTTTTTTTTTTTTACAAGAGACGATTGTCAGTTGTCACATCGTTGAGTATTGGTCGACTTTTCCTTATTGTGCCCGCCCGTCGCTTGCTCAAGCTTTGTTTTCTGCAGGAAAGAATATAAATTGACTCTTTGGCCGGGATATAAAATGAGGTGTAAAAATTTTCTAGGTAAATGTATTCTCATATGTATGTATCCCTATGCCTAGGATATAGATGCAATGGTTAGTTATATATTTACATAAATGAGCTCTTTTACATAGAGCACAAATAAATAAAGGGCTGATCGCTAAATCCCAGGAATTTAGCGTGTACATTATTATTTTCCTAAGGAATAAAAATTGGCACTAAAATATTCTGTGTCATATTGCCCCAAATTACTGTACACTCTCCCCGCAAAGAAGCCTCAGCCTCAGCATCCCTCAAGGGAATTCAAGGCTGTTATTTTTTTTATTAAAGGAATTTTAAAAGTGTAAGATCCCTTTTGCTCTGGTGTAAGATTTTAGATCTTTTTATAAAGAGAGTACATACACTGTACAAAAAGCCCAGGGAACTTATGAGAGGAAGGACATTTGAGATGGCAGAGATCCTTAAATCACGACACTAGACCCAGTTAAATCAATCCCAGTCATAATTAATGTGATGTTGATTTGAAAATTAGATCTCTGTAACGGGGAGTACTGCTATACAGATAGTGCATGTCTTGAAGTTGAATTGTCTACAAAAGTTTTGATTTGTGTGTGCGGTACAGTTTTTTTTTGGGGAGCTATCATTTATACAGTACTCCTTTTGACTATATGGGACTTTTAACTGCCCTGCTATAGTTTCATCAATGACAGGGCATTAATGGAGCCTGACGCTAAGTGAGGGAAATTGAGCAGGAGAACTGTGGGAGAGGGAGAGATAAAGTGAGAGAGAGTGCATTCAAAGTACAGTTAAGCATGTTCATGGTTGTCATCGGAAAGGAAGGATTTTATGTCAGGAATTAGCTATGGGTTTCAATTTTGGGGCTACGTACATAATGTATGTATGTTCCGAAAGCATACATATATTTTTATAAACTATATGTTTTATATATACTGGCTGAGTATACAATAATAATAAATGGAAAGAAAAACGTGGATAGTCTCATTCCCATCATTTACTCTGAATGATGTGTGTTATTGTGAGTGTGTGTGTGTGTGTTTGTATGGACTTATGCATTATGAGGAACATGTGAGTGTGTGTCTTGTTGACGTTGACTCACGTATGGGGCTATGTACATTACCATGTGGCCTTATTCCTCTGCCCATATATGAAATTGTCAAATGAATTTTTCCAACTGTAGGCTTGAAGCCGAGGTCAAATTAATAAAATTTGGACAGTCTTGCAAATATTAAGGTACAAGTGAGACTTTTGCCAAGAGCCCGAGATATATATACAGAGCCAGAGTGAGAGAGACAAATGATGAGTAAATTGCCTTGTGTAAGTAAATATAAGTATTGTTACTTTAATAAGTAACTGTGTCAAGTCATTCTATTTTTTTTCTCTCTCTCTCTAGCTCTAACTCTAGCTCTATCTCTCTATATGTATTTTCTTTCAGCAAAAATTTTTACCCTACCCTTCTTACAAGCCACAGATTCATTCACTATATGAAGGTGTGTGTGTGTCTGTGTCTGTGTGTGTGTGTGTGTGTGTGTGTGTGAGTATATGTGTCTGTGGATTTTTAATCTTTGAGATTTCCTTTTCATTTTCCCCTTTTCATTTCATTTGGAGAGGTGGGTCCGAGAGCATCTCAAATTTAGGATGGACTTCCCCAAAAACTTTTCTCCCGGCTGGGGAATTTGGGGCAGTGGATTTTTGGCAAGGGGTTTTTAGTGAGAGGAAAAATTTTTGTAAGGTTCTATAAAATAAAATTTGTGAGGGAGTTATAGTTTCAAGTTCAGAAAAAAGCATCGTTATGGGAGATACCAGCGTGTATGTTGATAATTGATGTGTGAGAAAAAGTCTGTCCACTTGTAATCTCGTGTGTAGTTTTATTCAACATTGGAAGAAAACTATAAAAAATCACGATGAAGACAGTGAAGGAAGCGAGTAAGCTGTTTCTACAGGAGGATCTCAATTGTTGTGTGATTTGTCGGTACATATATATATATACATAATTACATACATATACAGAGCCGTACTTATAATTCCTATTTACAAATTATAACTTAACACGTTTTTTCTCACCGTATGTGTCTAGTAGATACTAAAGTCAGAGGCTTGTAAAGACATGGGGATGTAACGAGATAACTTTGTATATTAAGGATAAGGAAATACAACAACAACGTCTATACCTGTAGATATTTCCCTGGTGCCTGTAATTACTTATAGTAATATGTAGCTCTATATAGTGTCAATAGGTGTACTGTAGGGAGTCAATATATGGTTTAACCTCACACGGGAGGAAGTTATCAATTTAGATTTTTTTTCTTTCTTTCTCCCTGGGATTTGAACTAGGAAACTCAAAGGGGACTGGTGGAAGGCCAAGTTGTGTACAGCCTGTGTCTCCCCTTTGGGAAGGATACTCTCTCGTGGCGGGCATTGTCCTCAGTGTGGTCTTCGGGTCTGCAAGAACTGTCGTAACTATGATGTGCCTCTTAGTACAAATCGAGGGCAGAGTCAGAAGCACCTTTGGATTTGTGTCTTGTGCAGTGGGTAAGAAAAAAAATTCTCAAAATGCCCCTCCTCCTTGAAACATTACTAAAATTGTGAATTTTAAATTTATTTATTTACTGTTTTTTTTTTAAAATAACTTCAAGGTCAACACCAAACTTCTCCGGAGGGACCTTACCCAAGTCCTCAACTTTGGGTAAATCCATGGCGAAGAGCATCCGGAGGTCTTGGACGATATCAAGTAAGTTGTTGTTCTTTAACATTGTCTCAAATGTAACTTTGACGCTGTGCGTGATGTCCTTATTTGTCTTCCTGATTAAAATTCTTTTCTTTTTTCCTTTATTTTAAATTAAATTAAATTGCAATAAAAATTTAATAAAAATTATTATATTGAGCATGTGTATAAGGACATTATAAGGGAGCAAGTTACGTATTCCTATGTTCAATATAGGATAGGATTAGTGCTTGTACTACAAGCCGTAAAATTAAGGCCTTTATGAAAGAATCCACATATAAGGATAGAAAATGGCATTGTGGTAAATGACAATGACCAAATATACTTGACATTATCAATTATAGTAAAAATACCCCTACAAGGAGTGTAGCAGCAGCCTCAGAATTAGGGGTGAGAGGGGAACATTACATATTTGCAAGCCTCAAGTTTAATGGTTCCCATAAATATGTAGATATAATAATTCCTCCTGCAAATTCCCACATTTGAATCCTCCTAACCATTATTAATTAGGATGAATTACTTACTGGAATACTATCCCAAACCTTAATTCTTCCTTTGAGATCGCCATTTAGCCCGTTCATTAACACCAGAGAATTTATCCAATGCATAAGGCGCGTAGGACTGTAACCAGTCAAAGGGACCGCTTTGGGAAAAGAATTGTCAGAAATATTCGGACAGAGTGTGATTTAGCACGATGCTAATAATTTGTCTATATAGGAAAGGAAGAGCGTATGGGATCCTCGGAATTTATCTTCTATTTTTAGAGATGCTCTTGTACATACTGTACTGTTAACTGTAGCAAAGCGTCATGTTTTTTGGAATTTTTTGATTAGGACTGTGAAACTCTGGTGTTTTTAATAATTATTATTTCTATTGTCCTTGATTCTGTAGACCCTCAAAGGAGTGGACATCAGACAGACGCTCCAGTCCTCAAATCCTACGTGATTTACAATGATGACAATATCATTACGAGTAGTAACATGAACGGGACTCGTCAGTTCAATTCCTTACCACGCTTGAGCTATGGGATCAGTTTCCAGGATGAGAATCAACGTGAGTTTATTTTTTTTAAAGACAAATAATTGCGAGTCTATAGTTGTTTAAGGGGGCTGGGAGTAGAAGCAAAATTGTACACAGTAGTGGAATGAATCATTTTGGGAGAAATTGGATTAATTAAATTTAATTGGGAAGGATAAAAAGCGGAAGGGAATAAAAGCTTTTATTTTTATTTTTATTTTAATTGGGATTATTACAGCGATCGATGCCTCCGAAAGACGATTCAGCTACTCCACTCTGTACACTTTCAAAAATAACAAGACAAATTCCAATGCTTCCGTCAATTTTATAGAAGATCCATTCTGGGACTACTACGACTACAACATTATGAATTCGAACCGCTCTAGTTGTGAGCGCTCTCTGGGGGAAGTTGAGTACTGCTCTTATATCATTGACCCTAATGAGGACAATAATAAAAAAGTTCCCACGAAGCCTGAACGCTCGAACAAACGTTCCAACTCTCTAAATTCGTACGACGGTAAAAAGCTCTCCTTCTCCCCATTACGAACTTATGTTGTTCTACGACAACAACAACAGCAACAGCAGCAGCAGCAACAACAACAACAACAACAACAACTTCAACAGCAACCAACTAAAAAACGCTCCTCCTCATTCAATCTGGACTACCTCAATGGGAAAAGGAACCGAGCAGAGATGTTACTCGAGCCGACAGAGATCAAGTCCGATCTCATCCGTCCATTCAGTGAGCATCATTTAAATTGTAATATCAATCGCTCCGAGATATATTCCTCTTTGCCTAAGACTCAGATCCGGCGGAATTCCGCCGAGCATGATAATTATAGCAATAGTGTAATGAGGTCTGTGAAAGTGGATGACTATCTCCGAAGGGATCTGAATTTCAGCTCCCAGTCCTTACCCAAACGAAAAAGTAAAAAGGACAGTTATCCTGAATTGATTAGGGATGAGGAAGGGAACAAACCACCCTCAGAATCCCAAAAAAATACTGCCAAACAGGCTAAATTTTGCTTTGAGGAACGGTCCCAGGACACGACTCCAAGGATTCAAAAACCCCCGCGGAAATTCGTACCAGGGGGACCTGCCAGCGCTGCTGAGACAGCCAATTACCTTCGGAGGTTCCCAGAAGATCCCGACCAGTTCCCCCCAAACTTCCTCGACCCCAACTCAATTTTCCACGAGAATGCCAAAAACTTTTGCCAGACAACAAAAAAATTCCATGAGAATGCCAAGAATTTCCCGTACATTCATGACAAGCGGAGAAGTCCGGGATTATTGGATAATCCCGAGAATAATAATTCCCATTACCCAATAAGGGATTCTTCTTCCCCGGCGTCCGTCCGGAATTCAAATTTCCCCGCCCGAAACCCAAAGTCTACTGACGCTTCTACCATTCCCACCAGACACTCTACCGAAAGTTCAAGCTTCCCCGCCCGAAATGTAAGTTTTGACAGTGCAACGTTTCCCACCAGAAAGCCCAGCCAAAATGACAAGACCAACTCCCACTTTGTTCCACGAAATCCCGAGTCTTCTTCTTACGATACCCCAAGGAGACTCTCCCCAAATAATTCAAATATATATGAAAATTTAAATTATCCCTTAAATTTAAAATCCCCCGAAAATTCTATTTACCCCCCACGAATGTCTACCTCCCCATTCCAAGAAAACAACCCATTCCCCAGCAAAATAAGTGCAGAGGATTCAAAATTCCCCGCTCGAAATTCCAACGTTCCCACGCGAAAGAATTCCTTCCCAGAAGAGAAGGATCAGAAATTAGAGGATTTAATTCGTAAGAGTGAGAAGATCCTGAATCCCCCCTCCCTCCAGCCCTCCCCTCCCCTCAATGTCAACATCGTCCAGATAAATTCCCAAGTGTCCACATTCCCCCGTCGGAAGCACCTCACCACGGTCCCCCTCCACAGCACCCACAGTCTGGATAGGAAATATCCCAAAAATATCGTGAAAATAAATGCGACTCCATCCTCCTCCACAGAGGATTTAGCTCCAACAGGAACAGTCCTCTCAGACGCAGCTGCTCTTAATAATAATAATAATAAAAATAATGCTCATAAAAAAGAGAAGGAAGTTTTAACAACCTTGGCTCAAGATGATGACAGTGACGACGAGGAGAAAGAAACAATAATAACAAGTAGTGGTGAAGGGTTGGGGGGGAGGAGGAGGAGGTTGGGTGGTCAAGTAGTGACTGTGGGTGGGGGTTGGGTGTACACGTCCTCAATGCCGTTAGAAAAGGAGTCTCTCAATCACAGACATAATAGTCAGAGCAACAGCAGCAGCAGCAGCAGTCCCATCATCAGCCCCAACAACCCATCCACGAGTGAAATAAGAGAAGGGGAAAAAATTACTCAACCCCTACCTTCACAGAGAGATGAACAGGTGTGCAATCATGCTACGGCTCCAACAACAGCAGCAGCAACTACTACCACAACCACTACTGCTCCTTCTATCAAGAGCACCAATAATCCCCCAGTCTCAAGAGCAAATTTAACCAAAAGCAGTAGTAGTGGTTGCAGTAGTAATAGTAGTAGGTTGAGTGACCTAGCCCATCAATATGCTCGTAATTCCCGGGACTGGAGACCCGGGTCAGTGTCGAAAGAATACCCAGGTAGTCCTCGCCCCGCCCCCTCCAGCAACTACCCCCGCATTACAAAAGGTCGCTCCTCCAATGAGTTCGTAACCACCGTCCATATCAACAACGACATGTGTCATGAACCTATTGTGGTGAACCCGATCCTACGTATTTATCATCCTCAAATAAAAACCGACTTATTATCAGCAGGCCCAAATAAACATATCCAAATCCCCCCTCCTCAAAAAAGTAATAATCAACTTGGACCAACAACAACTCTTCCGGGTGACCCAAATCAGCGCAGCATTCCATATCAAGGCCCTGCCACGAGTGCGACAGTTTTTCAAAGTGAACATTTTATTTCGAATAATAATAAATCTCAAAAATTCAGCAGTCAAAATTATTCAAAGGGAAAAAGCAGTGAGATCCCTTCGTTCCATTTAAATTCAAATGAGATCCCTTTTTTACAATTGAGTCCTTCTCAAGTACCAAAGGAGGCTCTGGATCTGGAGGGAATCCAACAGAAATTACTTCAGAATTCCTTTCCTCCGGAATTTATTAAAATTAAATCTTCTCCTCCTCCACCACCTCCGCCAAAACCTGGGGACAAAATTTCTCCTCAGCTGGAATTATTAAATCCGGAAAAAATAATCCCATCCCTTCCATTCCATTCGAAAGAAATTATTACTAAATTAGACGAGACAAATTCCACTCGCGTAAATTTACAATCACATTCCAAGGAAATCCCGAGGGAGAAAGGGACTACTGGTAAAAATAACCCCAATTCCAATGGTCATTTCAAAGAAATCCCTACACTTGAGGAAACTTTCAATGAAATCGTGGCTTTAAATATAAATTCCGAGAGCCCGGCCCAGCTCAGTACAAATGAGCATTTTTATTTAAATTCAATTTACAACGACCAGGGTTTAAAAGTGTCCCAGACAAGAAGTGAGGGTTCTTCAGCTGGGACGATTTTTCAAGGGGACATTTTGAGCCCAGCCCGGAGTGATAACATCAACGAAGAAAATCCTGTGAGTACTATTGAGGTGATTGGTGTTGTAAATGAGGCGTCTCAGACTGTTGAGGAATTAGGAGCAGGAATTGTGAGCAACGAAAGTGTAAACATTGTGCCGGAGATATTTTTTGACGACAACGACAACGGGAAGGGCAACGGCAACGACAACGACGCCGACGACGACGACGAAGACCCACACGGTCAGGGCACCCTTATTGCCCTGATTTCTCATGCAAATGAGCTGACTCAACTTAGCTCAGAAATTAAAAATTTGACGGAGTTGAGCGACAATAATAATTGTAGGGAGGAGAGACTCCTGGGAGCTAGTAGGGAGATCAATGACAGTGCTTCCACAGAGAACTCCAGTGATGACACGATTATCGATTTTTTTCAGTCAAACAACATAGACCCTTATCATCAGTCGGAGCCGTTTCATGAGGAAGGGAAATTGAGTGAGATATCTGAAACGTGCTTGGATGATAGTAATGAGTCCAGGAGTGACACTTTGGTGGACCAACCGATCGAACAATGTAATCTCAATGAGAGTGACAGAGATTGTGGTAATCAGGGCCTGATTAGTACGCCAACGGCCCAACAAGAGGAGGCCCATCCTGTAGGACCCAAAATCACATCTTCCGTTGCCGATAAAATCAAGGAACTCATCTTTGGAGAGGAGAATCTAATTGTGAGAATGTTCACCTATTACCTTCTAATCACATCTCTATTTTTTTTTAAATAAATACCGGCTATGTGAAGAACCAACGTTAAGTTCCCCAACTTAATATTAAATACAGTGTTCTCTCTCTCTCTCTACTCAACCTCAACCTCTCCCTTTAACAGAAATTGGCTCATTATCAAATTATAAAAATATGCTCTTACAGCAAAGATAATTGATAACATTAAACTCAACGAGTTTTCAAATATTTCTCTGTCCCTTCAGAAAAAATTCCTTTTACAAGGGGTCTCTACACAGCGACTATTTGTACACCCTAATTATTTCCAAAGAGTTACAGGGTAAAGTTTATTCACGTAAAAATGTGAATAAACTTTACCCTGTAATTTAAGGTTTAAGGTTTAAATTATGGGCAAAGAAGCAAAAAAGGCAATGTCTGCAAGCGTTCGTCTTAAGCCAGTACAAGTACCTGGCTATACGCAAATTTTAAAGCGAAATACTTATGTATAGGGCATTTGGGAACATTCAAATTTCTTCTAAAATTGCGCATGTTCAATTATATAGTTCTTCTGAATTTGTTTTGTAAATATTTTCCCTTCAAAAAATTTGTCCCAATGTTATTTTTGCTTTGAGTAGAAGATATGTAATTATTGTATTTTGACTAAAAACATCCCTGCAGATGTTCCCTGCTGTGAACATAATTTTTTGCTTCTGAACAGGGACTTTAATAGTGAGCGCACGTCCAAAAGCTAATATGTCTCCGTTAAGATGCCAGAGCATAGTAAAAATTTCTAAATTTAAATTGAGAATGCAAATGCAAATGCACACAAGAGTTCTAGCTCTGAAAGAATTTTAATGGAGTGGAAGATTTACATGATTGATGTTCTTGAATTAATGTTTCTTTTACTTTCCAATTGAGGATAGATATTTGTAACGTTGTGCACGAGAATAGATACAGATTTGATCATGCTTGAAGCTGAGAGCAGGAACTTAAGATTAATGTGCTATTTTTCCCTGCCTGATTAATTATTCAAGGCCAAGTAATGATTTCTGTCACGTACATTTTTATAATTTCCTCAGATCTCATACTGTATACACGAAACAAACTTCTCTATATGAGCGAATGAATGTAGGATTTCAGGTTTGTTTGTGTACCATTTTTGAGACTCCAATTAATGAGTGTATACGTACATATGGAACGAATTACCAATTAACATTACCTTGATGTAAACAAGTTAGAATTTTTATCCGTGCCTTTTTTGGGAATACTTGAGCCCTTGATCAGAACAGCTTTTATACGCGTCTCATTTCCCACTTTGATGGGATGCCCATTGATGATTACCAAAGTCAAAACGCAGTTCCTATGGAGAGTTCCTCTACAATTGTTATTTTTTAAGAGGCACCATATTTCTATATAATAGAACAACCTGGATTTTTTTATTGGCCCAAGTAGAGTTTACAAAAATAATTTTTAATGAATTAACACCAGCAGCCCGCAACTAGCTTCAGAACTTATACTTGGCTGCTGTAATGTTCGCAAAATTTATTTGCTTATTGAAACAGAGCACAAACAAATTTAGAAAAATTGTGTGCTTACTTCAAAACATTTTTTTCAATATTGACAGAGAATCATAGAAAAATAGCACAATAGTAGTAATTATTTGTTCTCGAGGAAGGAAATCAATAATCCGAAATATTAAACTGTCAAGTTTAGTACTAATAATAAAATCCCAATACACTATAATCATATTTTATTAGCCCAGTAGCACAATGGAGGTAATACACGCCACCATGGCTAAGCATATATTTGAGGAATAATGGTAATTTTATCAACAGATGTTAATGACGGAAAAAAACTTGTTTATGGGAGTGCAAAATGAAGTTGCACGTGCAGTTGGGGAACATTCCCTTGGCAGCGTTCGGAGTAATTATAGTGTGACAATATTTTTGAATGGTACTGATTGGGGTTTAAATTTTTTTTTCTAGGTTCCAGTATTAAAGAATGACCTTTCACCAGAAGTATCCTCCTCATCCAAACAGCTAGACGGAGGTGATCTGAAGCCTCATCTCTCCCCTCCCGGCTCCGACTGTTGCTCCGAAGTCTCACAGCCCGGCATCCGTCAAGAGTCACCCCCGTCCCGGGCCCCATCCTCCGTCTCTTCTGAGGAGGAGAAGCCCGGAATTGCCCAAGAATCCCAACATATTCTAGACTTGTATGAGAAAGAGATATTCTGTGATAACTCCGGGTCCAGTGCTTCGGAGAACCTCCTGAAATTCCTTCATAATCTAGAGACCAAAGCTTCGGAAGAAGACTCCAGCAATAATAATACCCCCTCACCCCTCATGACAATGATGGAGCACAACGAGCGTCTCACTCCTGAAGGTCAAGAGTCCTTCACAGATGAATCCTCCAATTCTAGCACCACAACCACAACCACACACAAACGCTCTAGTCCGGACGGGGAGGAGATCCAATCCCCCAAAATGAACAAGCTCGAAGAAGAGTCCTTCCAAGTGACTTCCTCCGACTCGGACAATTCCTGGATAGAGGAAGTCCCTTATGAAGAAGGACCCCCACCCTTGGACCTCACCCTCCATACGATCGTCGAAGAGTCTTGCGAAGACTCCGAGTCCGAAAAAAGTCTCCGACTTAGCTTCCCTCGGAGTAATAAAAACGCTTTAGAAAATTATTTCAATTATCTCGACCCTATGCAAGAGTCCCAGGGAGGGTCCGAGGCTCATCGTAAACTAGCCAATGAGGATTCCGAATTCAGTGATACGTTCTCAGAGTCCAGCTTTAATTCCGAAGTCATTCAGGCCCGAGATGATGACTCTATTATTGATCCTGTTGACCTGGCGTCAACCCGCCTGGAGAAGTACTTTACAAATTTGAGCTACCAGCAGCATCATCAACAGCCCAGTCATCATCATGCTTTAGCGGAGCAGTACTCCGAAGACTCAGTCGGCTCCGAGTCGGAGAATGATGATCAAGTAAAGGATAAGAAGAAGAAGGTCCTGAAGCACAAGCGCTCCGCCAATGTCTCCGATGATGAGTCTATTTTTGATCAGGATGAAGGAGCCTTTGACACTATCAAGAAGTCTTCGAAGAAGAAAGCTGAGGAGAGTAACAACGGGAAACAAGAGCAGGAGAAAAAAAATAATCCCGCATCGAACGATCCGGAGGTGACCCCTGCAGCCAAACCCAAACAAGTCCTCCTGGATCGCTCCAATTCCTTCCAATGGTCCTCGGATGAGGAGGTGAACCTAATGATGAGTAAATTACGACACCTTATAAAAAATCTGATGCAGAAGAGTGCGACGACTCCGAGTGAGACCAACTCCCAACTACGCTACTTCGAAACTGAACTCATAAGACTGATGCGGGCTGAGCCTGAGTTGAAGAACATTGTGTCCGAGTATATCTCTAGTGAGGAGTCGGATGATAATGAATTTAATCAGTTCATCAAGGATGTGGTGACTCAGGAGCAGGAGCAGCAAGAGCAGAAGGACAAGTTACTCACGGAGAGACTCCTATCCAGCAATAGTAAGCATGGGAGTAAGGAATATAGCGGGAATAATAATAGTCCGGCCCTTATTGCCAAAGTCATGCATCATATTGGCAATAGGCTGAGCGTCTGGATGAAGGATGAGGAGGAAGAGGGGACTTTGAAGTGTGCTCCAAGTGTCAGCTCCGACCTCAACGAGGACCGATTTAGCTGGAAGGGCAGCTTCGAGAGCACTTTGGCCGCTAAGAGACAAAGCGTCGGGAGTACGGACTCTATTTCCAGCTCCGACTTCAATAATCAACACCAGGCTGCGGGGTCAGCTGGAGTTGATAGGTGAGTTCGATTCAAGTGCTAAATGTTTCGTCCAGTTATTTCAGAGAGCTTTATAATTAGAGCTTAATCATTCAGAGATCATTTATGTAAAACTGATGAATATTCTTGTCCTGACAGGTCAATTTTACGATCCTCCTCCTTGCACCACTTGGCCAACTCCCAGCCGATAGAGGAGAAGAAGGAAGAGGAGGAGAATATTTCCAACTCCTTACCGAAGCTCAATCAAGTGACGAACATGTCACGTGCTCAGAGTCTCATCGGTATCAAGGAGAAAGTCAAGTCTGCGCGCTACCGCCCGCCGGGCTTCACCCAAGCCCCAAATATTATCAAGCAGATTGATGACAAGATGTCCATGAGTACTCCGGCGTTACATCAGGAACCTGTCGTTCATCCTGATACTCCGATGAATGTAAGTGATCTTCAAAATGATCTTCAACAATAATTAGTAACAATCCAGTCCCCCTGGAAAAATTCATCAAGGTGTAGTTCTAATCGATCCTGTCTGATATCTTGTAGCTCCGAAGCTCTGCAGACTCAATTTCCAGTATGTTTGAGCATGGCTTGGGAAGAATTAATATAAGGGGTCAGATCGAGTTTGGCCTACAGTACAACTACAAGCTGGCGTCCCTCGAAGTGAGAGTCAAGCAATGTAGGGATTTGGCGGCGGTGGACTCCAAGAGGAACAGATCTGATCCGTAAGTGCCCTAACAAAAAAAACAACAAATTAACACTGAAATAATCACATTTTAATTTAATTTGTGAGCGTGTGTGTGTGTGTGTGTGTCAAATCTCAATATGAGTTCATTCTTTTTTACAGGTATGTTAAAGCCTACTTGCTTCCCGACCGTTCCAAAAGTGGGAAGCGGAAGACGAAGACGAAGAAAAACACGCTCAATCCAATCCTGGAAGAAACGCTCAAGTTCCCCCTGACACTGTCCGAACTCCAGAGTCGGACCTTGTGGATCAGTGTCTGGCACAATGATATCTTCGGGAAGAATGAGTTCTTAGGACAGGTGATGCTTCCCCTGAAAGATCGTGTCTTCGACGATCCTAGTCCTACATGGTGGAGCTTGGAGGACATGTCAGTCCCCGTGGATGACCAGCCCCGCGGTGACCTCATCATCGCTCTGAAATGGCTCCCTCGCTCACAAAGTACTGGAAACCTCTCGGTTCTGGTGAAGGAGGCCAAGAATTTACTGCCAACTAAGAACGGGTGTCCGTCCACGTTTGTTAAGTGGTAAGGTCCAATACCCAATAAAAATTCCAATACCCTTCCCCTATTCGAGATCCTTTTTCAATTTTTATTCCTTTCCTCCAAAGGAACAAGAATATTTGGGCAGGGTCTTGTTTGTAATTTTTTGACATTTTTTTCAGTTCACCTCTGAAGGAGTCAAAGAGTCATCGGTCCAAGCAGAAGACTTCAATTGCTCGTCGGACCCTCCATCCCATCTGGAACCAAACCCTCTACTTCGAAGACGTTCCCGATGATGGGATTGAAGTCAGCCTTTGGAATTATGACCTCCTATCTAATCATGACCTCATTGGGAACATTCGACTGGACTCCAATCATCCCCTCTGGGAATCCATGCTTAATAGACATTCCTTCTGGGTTGAGGGTGGTCTCAAACTGGACACTCCCCCTTGAAACCCTCTCGCCAGGATCTTCAATCTTTTACTTAATTTTTTTAAATCCCTGTAGTACTGTATAGGGAATCTACCTACAAAAAAGAGAGACACACACAAACGTAATTACGTAGATGTAGGTTTTTATTCGATGACAGTGATTTTTATTATTACCTTGCATTATGGAGAAATTACAGTTGTATTATTTGTTATTGTTTTTAAAAATGTTTTTATTTACTTACTTACTACTGGTGCCTTTGACGATCCATTCCATCCAGCATTACCTATATTTATAGTGTCCTAATTGTAATAAGGGTCTTTGAAATTACTGGAAATCATGCCTCTTCTGGGCTCATACAAAAAAAAATAAAAATAACAACGAAACTGTCTTATTACACACGCAGGAACTACAACGAAAAACAAGACAATATAAAAGACTTACAATTATTGTATCCGTGATTATAATGTTGTCAATTACAAGTATCTATCTATTAATTATTAGATATAGTACTAGAGTTATACTGACTTGGGAGGGAGATAAATACGTGTATAATCTCCTGGAAGTAAACACTGCTTGCAAATTATTTTATCTATAATAATAATTATTAATTAATTATATGCATATATAGAGAGAAAGAGAGATGATATTAACCTCGGTAATGATTTCAATAATATATTTTAATTCCTCTTTTGTAGTAATTAATTAATTATTAATTCCCTTGGACATCTATTATTTGATGTCCAAGGTCCAAGTAATTGTAATAAAGCTTGGTGCTTTATTAATGCAACTTTTTACTTACGTAGCACACTCATCCATCTAATAATTACTGATAGTTTTTTTTTTAGAAATAATAAGCACACGTAATTAATGATTATTATCTGTACATTCTTGTTAACGAGCGTCTAATTTATTATACGTAATCATTTTTGTACAAAGTTTCTCTACAATGGAAATTCCTATACTTAAACGAAAGCGATGAAACAAAATAAAGATTAGCTATCAATAACCAATATTTCACATTCGTCCTCCGGTCCTGTCAATAATAATTCCTCCTGGCAAATTCCTCCGGTCATATTATTTCCTGAAATGTGATAAAATTATCTATTCACCTTATTTATAAGGGCATGGTCAATAGTTAGTTTTAAAATATTACTCTAATAATACCAGAGACGACGCTATACAAAAATCCCATCTGTGGGAGACATGGGGCATTCTAAGACAAAATATCTTGAGCCCTAAAGTAATTAAATCCTTTTACAATAGGCATTTTCAGATTTACAAAATACTCAATATAATTTAGATTTTAAAAAAAAGATTACAAGTTTTAATAAAGTTTCTTAATCTAGCGAGCAATATCATGTAGTAAAAATTGTAGAAGAAATTCCACAAGATTCAATCAGTTAAAAGTAATTCGCGAAGTCGTGTATACAGTGATCATTTGATCTTGAGATAATTTTGCAAACAAATATGATAATTATTATAATAGTTCTAGTAAATCCCAACTGGATTCCTCATAATTCAAAGATCATTTCATAGAAGCTTCGATGCTTCTCGTAAATTTGCTAACAATAATTATTTTATTAGCAGGACTCCATCGAGTACTTAATTAATTCCCGTGCTCAGGAAAAATGCTCATAAAGTATATGAACTGTAGGAAAGATGATGGTCCGATACGCTCAAATACAAGAGCATGAGTGAAGCATTTAATTCTATGTAATGGCACTTATACTACATACTAGAGTTAGAGTGCAAGATAAATGAATCCAACAATAATTAAGTAGTGTCGTCAATTGTGACTGACTGTCTGAGTCAAACTAAATACAACTCGTAATTACATATATACAAGGAACTATACCTACATTTCATCTCTGTATATAGATATTTCAAGGGCTGAGTACCAAATTGAGCATTGGAGTAGATATTTGAGATTGGAATCATTCTGAGTACTTCTCGAAGTAAGTGAAAAATCTGATAGGAAAAAATTCACACGAGTAATTTGAACGCGTCAATTGCTTTAAGTGTTTCCCTTTAATTGCACATATACATTATATATGTATGTGACTTTTTTAAGAACAAAATCCTACACTATAGGGATACAGCTTTTGCATATGAAGATACACCGGAACCTAGAATATAATTTAGAAGTGGATGTGTATAAGAGTGTGACAGGATTTTCATTTGTAGTATTAAAGGTTAAGTACAACATAGTGAGGGTTAACCCTATAAATGTTATCTGCTGAATGCTCAATGGTAAATGTTAATTTTGGGAAAGAGGATCCGGTTACTGTCTCTGCTGACGTAGGACTTGTTACTTGTGGGTCGTGAACAGGTGCCATTCAAAATTGCACATGTTTGAGAGGCTATTGCGTAAGATACACATTAGTTTCATTTAATGGGCCGTTAAAAACTCATATATGTCACGTATTAAATTTTTTCTGAATCATTTCCCGTATGTACGAATCCTGGCTCTGCAAGACTCCCTCGTAAATAATATTACGAGCTTTATTCATCTACGAGGAAAAAAATAATCCCCTTTATTACAATAATGCTAATTTTTTCCCTTGTTACTCCAGAGAATTTGTACTAATTTTTTAGCGGTTTTTAGGATAGCTCTTACAGAAAGAATGCACTCCAGGTACTTGGGTCTTGTATATTTTGTTGGATAGTAATTTATAATGGAATACGTGATTCTCTATATACTCAAGTCTAAATATATTTTTCCTTCAAAAAAGAGCAAAGAGAACAAAAGGGAAAAGACTCCAGTGTTAGGTACCATGACGAATTTAGTACGGTTGATGAGGACAAATCTGAGCGCAATTCTGTGACCTTTGAGGTCAAAACAGTTGTACTTCTATTACATCCCATTTGCATACTCACACGTTAGATTTAATTTTATGACTTTTAAATTATCTGTTTGCTTTACATAAGTATGTATACGTTATGTAAAATAATATAATTTATATATGTGGCCAAGTTGCAGCTGTCAACAAAATAAAAGCGGGACTTGAATTAATGACTGTCATGGATGGAGCTATATCTAATTTATATACTTACTTCAAATGTAATTATTTACGTGTTTGTAGCAAATGTGCTTCTGACAAATAATATTATCTCAAAAACGCATTCGCAATAGTTATTTTATTTGCATCACTATAATTTTAGCGTTGACTGATTGGGAGTTACAATAATTTATGGTGACATTATCTACGGCTTGTAGTATCTCAAATAATTTATACTGTCAACTGTAACAACTATATCTTTGAAATAATTATGTTGTGAGCGGAAGGAAACGTCCAGAACGTTTGACGAAGGTAGCAGAATAAAAATTGTATGGAGTAGATTGTATATTATATTATGAATCAATTATTCTCAATATTCCAGAATAGGAAAAATTCTCTTTTAAAGTCCTACAATAATTTCCGCCAGTCTATTTTTACGTGGATATTAAAATTTATGTAGGAAAAATGTTTTTTTCCAATCGCATAAAGTTCAAAGTTTAAATCTCCGAATTACTTGAAATAATAGAAACAGTTTAGGACTCAAATCAATCATATACTGATAAAGGGTAACTTAGCCAGGTAATGTTTAAGTAAGTCACGTATAAAAGAAAGCTAAGAATTTACTGTAAGTATTATAATAAAAAATAAAGCTGAATTAAAACCAACTTTGAATATCTGTAATATGTGAAAATTCTCTGGCCTAGTTTCTAACATTGTATTACAATTAATTATTAATTGTTGAAGTTAAATGCCCCTATTTGCAAGGGATAAATAGGTAATAGGTACTCATTGTCAGTGAAGGAATCGTAGGATTGTAATTGACTACTCCAAGATAAGTAGCTCCCATAGTATTCCTACGAATGACGCATTTACATATGTATATCTATTCAAGTGGACATGTCCGAGTCCCTCACCATGTGTTTAATGTACAATTGCAACTATTATTATGAATCATCCCTTTGGCAACACAGATAATAAAACGTATCCACTGATTACTTCATTGTCGCTCGGGAACTGTTCCTAGGTTGTTTACTAAAGTTAATCAAGGCGCCCTTGACCCTATTTCTTTCCACACGTATAGAAATTCCTCCAAAGGAGTAAAAATAGCTGATGACATGAAATGAAAGGATGAGATCATACTACAGGTTTTGTCCGGTAGACTTATTATAGAGCTGGTTGAATACAAAGAATAATAATTTAATACTAAGTTATATGATGAATCATGAGTCTTCATATGAGCATAGTCATTAAAGCCTTTCTCGGCTGTGGTTATTTAAAAATTAAAATTGTAGTCAAGGCAGATACTACCCCTGCTGGGCCCATAAGATGTCAATTCAAATAGCTATAAAATGTAATAGGAATGCTAAATGCTAATTGTAAAAATATAAAAATAGTTGTAAGGCAAAAATATGAATATCATTGTTGTCTTTTCTTCCCACAAAGAAAATCCCAGCTTGGTCAAAATAATAATAATTCCTTAGTATAAGACTTTGGCATGACATACAACTATTCTTCTTTTATCTCCCATTTCCCATGCTGATCTTTATAGACGAATGTAAAATACACTGCACAAAATCTCCCTTAAATGGGGAAAAAATTGACTAATAATAGCAATATATTTATCAAGGAGAAAATACATGTCACTATGAGAGGGTATGAGATTGAAATTACTCTAATGTCAGGGATGTTCTTATAAATTGTATTCCTATTTCTTTTCAATTATTTTAAATCTGTCTAATCTTAATTACAAAACTGTACAATTAGTTTCAAGCAGGGATCATATTTTTGTAAACCTCCCAGGAAGATCATTCTGATCATTTCCCTGCTGAATCTATTATTTCCCTGCAGGGAGGGTTTCTCTGGATGCTTTCAAAAACTGAAAAGAACGCCTGCGATTTTTAAAATCCCTGTCAAGAAAAAGGTCAACTTTAAAAATCCCTGTTGGGAAAAAAAGAATCCCTTCCCTTTTAGATTTTCCCTGCCAGAAATATCTACTTTTTCCCACGGAAGAATCTTCCCGTCTTCCCACAAAAATCCGATCCTGCCCTGGTTTCAAATAATTTTAGTAAAATCCAATAAAACTCCTGCTAACTCTTTAATACTTGAGGGAAGACAGTTATTTGGACCAACTCAAACCATGTACAGTACTTTGTTAAACCGTACCTTCCAGCATGGGACCCTCCGTGCCAAAATAACGTAACAACTCCCAAGAGGTCCACATTGCAACTGTCACTACCTGTCATTTCTGGGTCTCGGCCTTTGCCTCACATGTACACGAAAGAACGAAAACACAAAGTTATCTCATCTTACAGCTGACGATGCAATTTCAAAAGATGTACACCCACACGTCTAGCATAGGAAAAGTTTTATAATCCAATAATTATCTACTTCAAATGGCTACAGGTGCATGGATAGGAAAAAATAGTACATATGTATATACCTAAGGGTAATTACATATCTACATATGTACATGATACAATACACCCAAGCGGATCACAAATGAAACAAATTCAGCTATAATCTGTATCACTTTCTTTTACCTACAAACATTTTGTAATACGGTCATTTGAGTTTCTATTAAAATACATTGTATGTGCATTTTTGTCAAATAGAGACAATATTTCAATGATTCTTAGCAATGATTTTTGAACCTAAAAATAAATTGAAGTGTCCACTCCGGTGTCAATTCAAGTGATCTAATCAATCATTTTTCGGATTTATTTTTTGGGGATGATTGATAAATCGTGTAGAGAAATATCGAGAGTAGTAATCTCCACGCATGAGAGCCAATCTTTATCTGAGACCTATCTTCTGATATTGACCAAAAAACAAATAGCCTCTTATCACCCATCAATCATTTTTGTGTCGACGGGACACGTAAATCCTGTAAATTCAAAAATCTGTATTTTTACAGTAATTATGACAATTAAAATCCATTGTTTGAACGTTTAAAGTATGCTCTCTCCTCATGCATCAAGTTAATCAATAATGAGTAGTGTCCGGTTAATAATTTTGATATATGACTCTACAATTGATTATTTTTAAGTGGCTACACTTCTCCCATGATTGACTGAAAGCATTATCTTTTATGCTGCTATTTTTGGAAATAGCAACGTCCAAGAGGCACTTTACTCTGTATGTATTTATGTATGCGGTCATTGCAAGTCTATAATGTGCTAATCCTGAGCATGCTTTGTTGCTTGGCTACCATTTAAAAAAAAGCGTCATCGTTCCGTGGATATAAAATTTCAGCTATGCGTCAGGATATTTTTTTTTTGCTTAGAGATGCAGGATGCAGGGCTTAAAATTGATGACCTTGTCCTTGGGAATGTGTGTCTGGGCTACCTCACAGATTCAACAGAACTTTGACCACCGGATTAATCAGCAACCCACTGACCACTGGACTTTTGTACGGACCAAGTTTATTATAAAAAAACTTCACACACAAAAAATGAGCCTGCACATCAAGAGATTAATAAAATTAGAACTCATTAATGTTGATATACTTGTTGTTATTTTTGTGTGTATCTATCTATCACTAATCACCGGACAGGTGTTCACAAAATTTTTATGTCAAAAGCTTTATGTAGGAGTATAGGAACCCCAAGACCGAATTGCGGTCAGCAAACGTTGGCTTGTAGCAGGTACAATTCTAGGTATTTGACTACATATTAATCAACTGCTGAAGTATGCAATTGAAAATGCAAAGAGATCTTATCTACCCTGTCAGGACTAATTGAGAGATGACTTTTTCCCCAATCAATTTTTTCTCGAAAGTGTCCAGTCCTATGATAATCATTAGGTTACCAGTAAATCCTCCGGAGTATAAAACCTTGCCGAACACCGGTTTAGCTTCACTTTGGAATTTGTCTTCATCCAATTCGCTTCTAGAACTACCATCATCAAGGTGAGCCTCTACAGTCATTACCTTCGGGTATATGTAATAGTTGTTGTATCCAGAGTGCTGGTAAAAGTCTATATTCTGAAGTTTGGTAGCAGCCACCAGGTAGTTGGTGGTAGCCAAGCCAATCAGATGACTGGAACTGATATCGCATTCGGATCGCTTGGAATTATCAGAAATTAAGTAACAGGACGGAATTTGCTGGAAATTTTAAGACAATAATTAATAAAAACGATTTGCTTTGCAGATGAAATCCGTTCTGATTGTGTTGGCTTTGGTTGGTGCTGCCTTGGCTATGCCCAGGGTTAACATTAGCCCAAAGGCCGGAACCTTGCCTGAAGCCATTGAAAAACTCCTTGCTTCCGTCGACATCGATTGCCTCAAAGCCACCGTTGAAAGATTATCCGGACGTGCTGATGGACAGGAAGTTCTTGCATACCTCCGTGGACCCGAATTCAGAGCAGCCATCGATGCCGTCAAGGAAGAGAAGGCTTACGGATCTGTAAGAATTTAAACAGACCAGTACAAATGTTGGGGGGCTGAACCGAGTGCGGATATAGATTTGATGTATGATTTTTGTTATCTAGCTCAAGGCCTACGCTTTGGCCCGAGGAGTTGATCTCGAGGAAATCTTCCAAAAAATCGCCGACGCTATTGGAATCCCACGTTCCCACGTTTCCGTCAGTTCAGCGATCAAACCCTTTGATTTGAAGGATGTCGTTGACGAACTTGCCTTGTGCATCAAGACCGAAGACCTTGTCGCGACTCTTTTGGAACTCCTCGCCACCAACGACGAATTCGTTGACTTGATTGCCTTCATTGCTACCGATGAAATCAACGACGGATACCTCCGTTTGAAGGCCCATGAAGCCATCAAGGCCGTTGCCCAAAAGCTCCGTGACAACGACGTTGATATCGATCACATCATTGCCATCATCGAGGCTCTCCTCGGAATTGGACCCCGCTCATCCATCAAGGCCGGAACCCTGCCTGAAGCTATTGAAAAACTCCTTGCTTCCGTCGACATCGATTGCCTCAAAGCCACCGTTGAAAGATTATCCGGACGTGCTGATGGACAGGAAGTTCTTGAATACCTCCGTGGACCCGAATTCAGAGCAGCTATTGATGCCGTCAAGGCCGAGAAGGCTTACGGAACCGTAAGAATTTAAATAAATGCAAGTTTCAAACGATGCTGATGACTAGGGATTGTTATTCAATGTTCATTTGTATCTTTATCCAGCTCAAGGCCTACGCTTTGGCCCGAGGAGTTGATCTTGAGGAAATCTTCCAAAAAATCGCCGATGCTATTGGAATCCCACGTTCCCACGTTTCCGTCAGTTCTGCGATCAAACCCTTTGATTTGAAGGATGTCGTTGACGAACTTGCCTTGTGCATCAAGACCGAAGACCTTGTCGCGACTCTTTTGGAACTCCTCGCCACCAACGACGAATTCGTCGACTTGATTGCCTTCATTGCTACCGATGAAATCAACGATGGATACCTCCGTTTGAAGGCCCATGAAGCCATCAAGGCCGTTGCCCAAAAGCTCCGTGACAACGACGTTGACATCGATCACATCATTGCCATCATCGAAGCTCTCCTCGGAATTGGACCCCGCTCATCCATCAAGGCCGGAACCCTGCCTGAAGCTATTGAAAAACTCCTTGCTTCCGTTGACATCGATTGCCTCAAAGCCACCGTTGAAAGATTATCCGGACGTGCTGATGGACAGGAAGTTCTTGCATACCTCCGTGGACCCGAATTCAGAGCAGCTATCGATGCCGTCAAGGCAGAGAAGGCTTATGCAACTGTAAGTATTTAAACAGACCACTAGAAATCTTGGGGGTGCTGAACCGACTACGGATATAGATTCGATGTATGATTTATATTATTATTTAGCTCAAGGCCTACGCTTTGGCCCGAGGAGTTGATCTTGAGGAAATCTTCCAAAAAATCGCTGACGCTATTGGAATCCCACGTTCCCACGTCGCCGTCAGTTTAGCGATCAAACCCTTTGATTTTAAGGATGTCGTTGACGAACTTGCCTTGTGCATCAAGACCGAGGACCTCGTTGCCACTCTTTTGGAACTTCTCGCCACCAACGACGAATTCGTCGACTTGATTGCCTTCATTGCTACCGATGAAATCAACGATGGATACCTCCGTTTGAAACTCGATGAAGCCATCAAGGCCGTTGCCCAAAAGCTCCGTGACAACGATGTTGACATCGATCACATCATTGCCATCATCGAAGCCCTTCTTGGAATCGGTCCCCGCAGACATTAAATGATCTAAATTTCAACATATTTTTTTAAAATCCCTCTGTCGTTTCCCGCCTTTGCCTCCTTTTACTTTTCATAATTCGTGCAACCGCTTATCCTTCATTTGATTCACCTTAACCCATTCCTCTCCTGCATGCCTATTTTCGAACTGAAACTGGAAAAAATAAATTATTTGTACAACTGACGAAAATAACGATTCATTTCCTCATTAACAATCCTAATTGTCACAAAGCAGTAGCACGTATATTTAGTGCTCAAGGTACAAGCCGCTTGTTTTGTTATATTCCCGCTCAGCGCAGCTAAGGCAAATCTTCTGATAGCGACTTGTCATATCGTCGGAAACCACCAGAAGATCTCTCGTGAAACGCGCTAAGGACGGGTTTGCTTTAGAAAAATTAGCATTGTACAAGTGAAAAAGTATCATCATCCACATTAGAAAATTCTGAAAGAAATGTCGCTATAGGTATTCCCTCAAGCAAGACTACTGCTAAAAACCAGTTGAAACTGAGTTAATACATATTGCGGGAAATGAACAGTAGTAAATATACCCGCTTATGGTTTTTGCTAATTTACCGAAAATATACATCGTCGTGCGCGTACCATGTACCAATGGTTTGTACCATACCTTATGGTTTATATTTCAACGGAAATAAATGCGAACCCACATATTAATTCAAGAAGGAGTCCTAACATCACCCACAGATGATCAAAATACAGTGGGACAGAATATATGAGAAAGCAAAAAACACAAGAGTTCGTGAAGTTTCATTTATTTTTGGTATTTCTGATACTCAAAGCAAAGGTATAAAGATTACACTAATTGTTTTAAATAAGCTCCTCGCAGTCTTGAGGTCAAGAGTTTAAAGCAACAAAAAATATATATATTTAATCGTAATACTCATCACGAGGATCCAAGTTAGGGAAGCGAGAGAATATAATGTTTCCAAGAGAATCTACTTTTTCAAGAAATTTCCGCTTCTTGACTTCCAAGAAGGACGGGCGACCGTAGGAGGAGTGTTCATTGAGGTAGCTTTGGGGAGGATATCGTCGGTGAAGAGGCAAAATGATCTAGGTGCATAATCGATTAGAATCAAAATGATCTACATAACTTTTTCCCTAAAGGCAAAATGAACTGGGTGCAAGCCTCTTTAAAAGCAAACTGATCTACATACAATTTTCCTTAAAAGCAAAATGATCTAAGTGCTGGTCTAATTTTGTTTGTGAGAAAACTAGCATCTGTAAGGAGGACACGTGGCTTATAAGGGCTAACCATGACTGTAATTGACCTAGGGTTGTGGGTTAATATTCTCTAAAGGGTTTGCTAGTACTAAGGATCATTCCGGCAACTAAAGTTAATTTCACTTATTGCATCTAATACATTTTTAGTTACGAAAACTGCAACATTCATTTATTTTAAAATCGACGAATTAAAAGACGATTCAAAATCACAGTAAGCTCATGTGTTAGTGTGCACATTGAATTGGTTTTCCCGTTAATAATTCTCAACGTGGAGTTTTTTCAAATCGTATTCTCCAATCATCACCATTATCATAACATTCGGAATCATTTTCAAATGTTAAATCATAATTGACAACTTTTTTTTTCAATGTTACTGAAAGAAAGAAATGGAGGCATTGGGGAATTAAATGCATATATAAGATTTTGAATACCTCGCATTTTTGTACACCGGCATTAGAATGTGTTTACTTATATTGTTTTTATTATAATTTGTATCTAGATCATTTTGCTTTTAGGAGAAGCTGCATCTAGATCATTTTGCTTTTAAAATTCAATGCAAGTAGATCATTTTGCCTTTAGTGAAACTGCAAGTAGATCATTTTGATTCTAATCGATCATGCACCTAGATCATTTTGCCTCTTCACCGACGATATCCTCCATCGTTAGTGTTACCCTGTGGTCAAGGAAAAGCAAAACTGTCGTTGAATAAGGTTCATTATAATTTTAAAACTTAAGGCTTATGCATGGGGATCGTTACCAGCGTATGGGATTCCTCCGAGACCTCCTATCCCACCACCGTAGCCCAGTTGTCCAATCCCTCCGTAGAGACCGCTACTGCCCAGACCTCCAAGTCCTCCGTAACCCCCGTAGCCTCCATAACCAAGTCCTCCATATCCACCCTGGCTCAGCCCTCCATATCCTCCTCCCAGACCTCCGTATCCTCCTCCTAGACCTCCGTATCCTCCCAAACCGCCCAGCCCTCCCAAGCCAGAGAGTCCCCCGTAACCACTAAAAAGTTGAGCATTAAAAATTAATTTTTAAAATTAAAACCTTTTTTTTAAATAATAAGCGAAAGTGCTCTCCATGTAGGAGCCACCCTTAACAAAATTTTGGCAATTCCCTTTTTTAGCAATAAAATTTTCTGTTAAAGTTCCAAACTGGTTTTAGCAAAACTGTAGGGTACATATTCAAAATGAATTACCCGTAACCGGAGTATCCAAGACCGGAAAGACTGTTGTAACCCAAACTGTTAAGAGCGCTGTAGCCACCGTATCCACCTCCATATCCGCCTCCATAACCACCTCCATATCCACCTCCATAGCTGGAGTAAGGACTCAATCCACCTCCGTAAAGCCCGGACCCATAACCTGAATAGAAAGGTAACCCAAGAGTGGATGAAGTTGACAAGTCTCGTCCCTGACTATTTTTCGTAGCCTCACGAACTCCTCTAATGGCAGGCTCAGGCTGATTGTCGTCGTTCGTAGTGTCCTCTGTCTTCAGTGGCAGGGCTGATCCCATTGCTAAACAAACGGTGAGAAATAGTGAGAACATCCCTGGAAGTCTCATGTTCAAAATTTCACCAGAACGCAGTCTTCAGAGAAAAAAAAATCAAAAAGTTTGAGGAACTTTTGTAGGAACGGAAGGGGTTTGGAACTGAAACTTGAACTTTAGAATGACAACTGATGATTTATTTGAGCTGGACTCCCTCTTTAAGTACTCTTGGGAAAAGTGGCCCCGAGGAAGTGACAAATACGAGTAATATAGAGAACTCGTATAGAGAATTTGATAATGTGTCTTAAATATTCCATTTTTAATTTCAGGTCATATTTATAAAGTAGAATAATTTTGATGATAATTAATGTTGTTCTCGAGCGCCATTAAGGAGAGTACACATTAAGTTAAATGAGCTTGGGAGAAGGCTTGGGGTAATTTGTATCCGACACTTGACCGCAAGGTTATTTACTTGAAAATATTCATCCGGCCGTTGACAATTTAATTGTCTCAGGGAACTGTTTATGTAATTCCCAAATAGTAATGGAGTTTCGCAGAGTGCACTTTACATTCGATGTTTGATATATCCTTCATAGCAGAAATTGTGTAAATATTGTGGGTGAATTGTTTAGACATTCCGGTAAATCCCAGTGTTAATTTTTCCGCTCATTTAAGAGCTTATTCTATATGTATATTCATGGGAGTCAGATTTTGATCCTTCTGTTATGCTACGTGCTCTTATAAAAATTGTGCACTGTAAATTAGTATGCAGTACAGTATTCACATAGTCAGACTGTCTATTACACAACCTTCAGGGACAAGTTGACTGTGCTTGTTATAGCCATCACCCCATGGTACGGACGGACTCAATGAGAGCATTAAAATGCTTGTTGACACCTAAGTCGTGTCTGAACCAGGGTCTTATTACTTACTGTAAGTTGACATCAACCGTCCTTTAGCATCTGGTTCGGTGACAATGACTTGTGAAAATGTTTTTCAACTTTTTTCATGACCAGCCTCCAGGCATAATCTCTCAAATACATGCCTATATACATTAAATGAAGCATTTTGCTGCTCGAGCAAGGTTTGTCAAAAATTGTATGGTGACCTTTTCTTGCAATAAGCCAAGAAGCAATCCTGTGCCATCACAGTCCGAGGCTCTGAGATTGAGAGACTGCAGGAATAGCACTTGAAATTTTGATTACAAAAAAAAAATTACTGCAGATATTCGAAATTTCATTTTCTGGAGAGATCAAAACACTGTTGCAACACTACATACATAGGCTACGCAGACAGTGCTGGACTGAGGCATATGTATATGTCCTCATAGTCATATGTATACTGAAGTTAAAATCAGTATACAAACATAAATTCAGTCCATGTATATCTAATTATTATTATAATTTGCATCCATGGGTTAGATGTGGACAATCGACACAAGATAACTTCTCAATCTCATTACTTGAAATTGTGCAATGAAATAGCAGGAGCTTACACCAGGATCGGGCAATAGGATTATTTTTTGGAACGAAATCACCTGCAAAATTGACTTCTATTGATAATAATTGTTTATTGCACCTGTTGACAGTATATTTTGTGGGAATAAATATCTGTAGTCATTGAGTCAGCATGTGACAAATATAACTCCTGGGGTCAATTGAGATGAGCCGAGTCACTTTCAATAACCGTAGTAGAAAGTCAGTCTCACTTATGTGAAATTATTTATGTATAAAAAATAGCAATACCACTGCTACACCGTAATTATTATTGATCACTCGTACAGCTAGTATTTTATTAGGCAGTATCTTTGCTAATGAAAGAATTCTAACTTCATTGACCACAAATGCACCCAAAATTTTGTTGAAAATTCAGCACCATTATGCATCAATGCAATTATTCTGTAAGGCTCCGGGGATGAACAAAAATATTTTTGTGAGTATACAAGCGTGACTAAGTATATCACAGGGTGACTGCGTAAGGAATATATACAATAGAACCTGGAATCAAAATAGAACGATAGAGGAAAGGATTTTAGCCGACGAAGCTTGTCTATATAGCTCGATGATTTTTTAAGATGTGCATTTTACAATTTATTACTATTTGAATCGTACGACCTCCCGTACTCATCGTTAGTGACGCTGTAAATGGAAGAGTTAGGGGTAATAAAATCATTTAATTTGTTAAAATAACAAAAATTCCATCACCAGCTTGCAGCAACCATGGAAAAAGCCAGTAATATTATTGCTTTACAGGAAGCATCTACAGTGGCATATGCACATAATTATGCATGTGTGCATACGTACATCAGTCATATCTATTGTTTCCAGTCATTCACACAGAAAATCCATGTTTACAGTTTATGCAATATTGAACTGTAAACTACAAGAACCAGAGGTTGACTGTGAACAATTTTCATCTTAAATTTAATTGTCACCTACAATAGCAAGCCACACATTTTTGTCAAGAATTGCACACTAAAATGCTATTTCCTGAAGGTTCTACTTGTATCATGCTCACTTGAATACTGAGATTCGAGTGGATAGCAAAGGACTAATTTTTTTTGTAAAAAACTTAAAATTGCTGGCAGCTTTGAATTCATTCTTCAGGGCTTGATTTTTCCTTTCTTTGAGGGTACAAAATATATTAGGTATGTCAAAAAACTAAATTTGTGCCCACAAAGCCTAACATGTGTGTTAAGCATGAACGTATTTGTTTGTAATAGTTTCAGATGAAACATATTTCAGTTCTGTTGGCAGTCGCTAGTGTAGCTTTTGCAGCTCCTTCTGACAATGATACAAAAATTATTCCGAAAAGTGGATCATTTCAGGAAGCTGTTCACAAAGTTTTTTCTCACAATCAGTCTACCATCAACATGACCTGCCTTAAAGAAGCTGTAGCGGAAGTTGGATCGAAAACAGATGGCGTTGCTTTCCTTGAATATCTCCGCGGAACTGATCCAGGGGTCGGTGGAATCATAGCTGAGCGTATCTTCTCAAGCGTATGTGTTTTTAATGCAATCTATTCAAGAGCAAATGAGTACACATATGCTCAAAATTATCTAGTGAAGTATTGGAAGTTGTATCCGTGAATTTCGCATAATTGTCGACTTTTTACCACGTAGGTGAACTCTTTTGTCTTTGGTGAAGGTATGAATCTCGAACAAATCGTAGGCACAGCCATTGAAGTCATAGAGGAGCCGAGACGTTATGACATTTCCTTGATGAAAAGAAGAATCAAGGACTTTTCCAACTTTTCACAAATTTTTACGAAATGTTTTAACAATGATCTGCTTTTAAATTACCTGGTACATTCCGTATCTGAAAATGATATAGTGTCTTTATTACTTCATATAATCCAATCGGATGAAGATTACCTGAGTATTAGATCGTACGACAAAGTCCATAAGATTGAAAACATGGTCCAGGAACGAGTTCGCAACAGGGTTCTAAAGCTCGTCACTCTTTTGGAGTCCTTTGTCGGAGTGGAGGAAAAACCATGAATGATGTTTCCGCTCCAATATTTTTAATTACATATGTATTCCTGTGGTTACATTCTTAGGTTAGAATATTGTTCCGGGCCTCGTCCCTTTTCCAATTCTTATTTGTGCTACTGAAAGATTACAATTAATTATTATATTTCGCGTAGTCATATAGTCAATATTACATGCATAATTGTGTTATAAAGGGTGTATAACATTTTATTCGTCTCGTTAGAAATAATAAGAAAATCAGTACTCGGTGACCTTCTGTGGTGTTAAATTGGAATTGCTAATTTAGTGAGTTTAATAATATATGTAACTTCCGTTTCGGATAAATCGGAATTCGGGTTTATTAGATAAATTATTAAATGTTGCATTTCTTGCATACCTCCACAAAGCAATTATTTAAAATTAATTATACATAAAACACACCTGTTAAGCATATTCTAAAGAATGCAATGTACAAATTCTATAGATAATTATGCATATACTATAATTACATGACAAAATTCTGTGAGCATTTTCCGACATGACCGATGGTTTTAAATACTTTTAAAGCTTTGAAAAATCACTGGAAAAATATTCAATCATTGGAAACAAAGCCAAATTGTATCCATTCTCCAACCACCAGCCCACCTTCCAACTGGGCACTACTCTCATCGTAAGCAATAACTTCCTCATGAACCACTTGGGGCTCATCAATAAGCTCCACGCTGACAAACTTAGGATCCAGTTGATCCAGGATCAGGCCCCCATCAAGTGTTATTTCCTGCTGTAATTGCAAGTCCTCTTCTACGATCCGGACTTTACTGTTTCTCTTGGGATTCTTATGGTAGGAATTAATATGGTGAGTCAAATAATGTCGGAGGGCAAATTGTTTTGAGCAGATAGAGCATTGATAGGGCTTCTCTCCCCCATGAACAAATTCATGGTTCTTTAGTTTTTTCTTTTCTGTGAATTCCTTCCCGCACTGCCTGCACTTGAAAGGCCTCTCACCCGTATGCTTCCTCTCATGAATGATTAACTGCTGTTTCCTTTTGAATTTCAGACCACAAACCTCACAAGTAAACTTTTTCTCTGAAGAGTGACACATCATATGCCGATTGAGCATGTAAATTTGCTGACAACCAATCCCACAAATCTCACAATGGTACTTGAATTTATTCTCATGAACTGAGTCCCTGTGATGTTGAAGGGTCCGAGGCTCACTAAACACCCTACCGCATTGATCGCAACTAAAGGGTTCCTTGTTGTCATGACGCATCTGATGGACTTTCAAACGCTTCAAAGCTCGATACTTTGCGCCACATATTTCGCATATAAAAACTGCGGAGCTAATGTTACTATGTGAGTTCATATGACGGTTTAAAATGTAGGGCGTTTTAAAATTCTTCTCACAAATATTGCAGGTGTTGTTCTGATGCTTCGTTAATATATGCATATCTAGTTTCTTTTGCGTACTGAAGGAAACTTTCTCGGCAGGGTTGCACCACTCACAATAAAAAGGTCGGTTGGAACCATGGGCCACCCGTTGGTGGTCATGAAGATGACTCCTCTTTTTGTACGTTTTCAGGCAAATGGTACACTCAAAAGGCCGGTCCACTCCTTGGTGCTTGTTTTTTATGTGGGCTTCTAGGAGAGTAGTGTCTTTGAACTGCTGAGAGCACTCAGGACAATCTCGAAGCTCCGTAGAGGGAGGGTCTTCTGGTATTTGCGAATGGTGTCGGGATTGTGCATGGGACTGCAGCTTGCTTGGAGAAGCGAATTTCCATTTACAAACGAGACATTCATAAGGCTTCATGTCACCTAATTAAAAGCCAAATAATGATTTTTACACTTCATTCCATCTTCCACGTTGCTTTCTAAAACGCTTGGCAAGACTATAATAACTAAAATTGCTGCATACCTTCATGAACCCTTTTGATATGAATGGCAAGGCTTTGAACATCTTTAAATCGCTTGTTGCACTCGTCACACCTGACCTCGTCTTTATTGTCTACGGAATTTTCCGTGACCTCAATATCCGTCTCCGATGATATCTTTCTCCGCTTCGGGGCTCTGGGAGAATGACCCGTATGTCCTTCATCATCAGTAATTACTTCACTGGAGACAGATTCCTCCGATATTCCAAACTTTTTGCATCTCCTAGGGCTTCGTCTCCTACTGTTTCTACGCTTTGATGTCCCTTCACCCACTTCTTCAGCTGAGCCGTTATATATCTCATCAGCATGATCTTTATCAATTTCTTCCGTTAACCCATTGTCAATTCCTTCAATTGACCCCTCCACCCTGAAATCTTCAATGTCTTCATCAGACCCATTCCTCTCCCCAACACTGTCATTGACTGTCATATCCTCAACATTCCCATCTTCCAAACAATCTTCCATTCGAAAGGGGTCTTCTTCAATTATTATTCCATCCGTCCCTTCACCAGTCCTTTCATTTGAAAGTCGTCCCGAAGAAAAGTCCTTGCTTTCAGGAACTTGCCAACCTAAAAATAACAAAATATTTTTTACTACATCCCTACAAATTACATACAACATAAAAAACATTCCGAATAAATATTGTTTACAAAGACATCAAAGTATTTACATTCAATTAAACTCTTCTTAATCAAGTCCTCCAGAGTAGCAATATCCGGACACTCGACGTAATTACTTGAAATAGTAACTCTCAACCGCTCCTGAACTTTCTCCAGCTTCCCATCCAACTCTTCCAGTTGTCTACAAATCTCATCCGCAGCTCTTATCATCCCACAACAATCTCCACAAAACTTCCCCAATTCATCTTCAACAAGGACAAGATTAATTTTTGATGACAATCTCAGAATTTTCCATAAATCCAAAAACTTGACACTCAACTCCAAGTCCGGTTCCAGCAACCCACCGCACGCAAAACACTTGCTCATAATTACTTCTTTCTTTACATTTAAAATCCAGCTAATGTTCAAAAATTCTGACGTAACCTAAACTAATGACAAAACTACAAACACAAAAAATCCAAAAAAATCATTTCATAATAATTCATCTATTTCTACACAAACGAGACTACAAAAAATCATAATCTACAAACACATCTGGACTTAGAACATCATTTTAATTTAAAACTCTATAGCTGCCAAAAAATTCACATGTGTTCAGCTCAAAAAATCCCACAATACACATCAAAAATCGTTAATTCCATATAATTACGAAACCATTGCAACACAAGTAATTATCAAGCTTTCCATTTTGAAGGAAGTTGCTCAATTTAACTACCAATCCTCCTTTGTAAACTTCACAATTCATAGTCACAATTCACAATATTATTATTTTTGCACTAAATATTAAATTAAGAATTTGGCACGTTTTTCCTCTCCAGCGTATTCATTGGTGGATGGCAGGAATTATTATTCCAGATGTTCTTGAATTTTGGTTCCCACATATTCCACTTATTCTGTATATTTTGATTATTTTGGTGGATCCCTTGAATTATTTTCAACCCGCGAAACTTGGAAATTCGAGAAGATAAAAACCATGTGGTTTAAAGTTCGTAGTTGTTTCCGGATTTGAAGATTTCAACTCATAACTATTTGCATTAAAGAGGTCAGTTTCAAATTACAAGTAAGTGTTTAACAAATCGGATTAATAAATGAATTATAAAAATATTATTTAAAATTTTTGATCCGACATTTACTTACTTTGAAAGGAGCGTCTGTCTTTGGTGTGTGTACGTTGCGTACGTAATATGTAATGAATTACGTGGAGGAAGGATTTTGTAATATGTTGGATTTTAATAATATGTTAATAATGAAGATTTTTTTTGACTTACATGAATATAGTTGAAAAAATTTGGGAATAATGTCACCAGTGGAAGCGTCAGGCTTAGACGACATCGAAGACCTTGGAAAGAATGCGGAAGGGACGTCGAGATTGCAGAACCGAATTCGGATCCGTCCTAATCTGAACCACAAGCGGCTGAGCAATGGCACGAAGGCTGGTAGTAATGCTGAAGGGTCGACGTGTGACAAGGACTGTGAAGGTAGTGTGTTGAATTTTTGGAGATTCTTTTGTGTGATTGATATTGTATCAATATTGAAGTAATGTGATAATATTATATATTTTTACGCTTAGCAGTAGTAATTGTATGGGAGTATGAATTTTGAAGTAGTCATTTGGGCATTTAACAACAGGTTCGGAGGTGAATGGAGCAGAGTCTAATGATCTGAGGCCTAATGATTATAAAGTGTACCTGAAGACATGGGGCTGCTCGCATAATTCCTCGGACAGTGAGTATATGGCGGGTTTGCTGAATGCTCATGGATTTGAGATTACGGGTAAAATATTAAAAATATTGTTCTTATAGCGTTGAGGAACGGACAGCATTTACTATGGATTTTTTATTGCTTTAATTTTTTTAAGTGGTTTATTATTAAAATTGTTGGAGGGATGTTTAAATAATTAAAATGTTAAGTGAGGATTAGTACTGCGTGTTGGAAATTTGTTGACGATCATTTATTTGAAGTTGTGTCTTCATTGAGGATATGAGATGTATGGAGGGTGGGCTTTACTGGGTGGATGTATTTATTTTGAGATTTTGTTGTGTTGTTATTAGCTGAGAAGAAGGACGCGGATGTTTGGGTACTGAATAGTTGCACAGTGAAGAACCCGGCGGAGGATCATTTTAAGAATGAGTTGGAGGCAGGGAGGAAGTCTGGGAAGTCTTTAGTGCTGGCGGGATGTGTCCCACAAGCAGCGCCGAAGGATCCGTTTATAAAAGTAGATATATGGCTAATTTTATGTTTGTTTTGAACATTAGACACTTTGTCAGTATCCTAGTTGTGTTAATTTGGATAGGTAAATGCTTACTTTGTGCTGCATAAAATTAATGTAAATTCAATTAACGGTAATATAATTTTTATTTACTGTCATTTGTTTTTGAATGTAGTGTTGTGCTACGATTCTTATGCTTGGTATGCTGGAGACCAGTTAAGCAAGTAATGAGTGATGATTTTCTGTCGTAGGGTTTGAGTATCATCGGGGTCCAGCAAATTGACCGAATTGTAGAAGTTGTTGAAGAAACATTGCAAGGGAATACAGTTCGAATTCTGGGTCAGAAAAAGTCTGGGAAGACAAAACTTGGTGGGGCTTCTTTGACGTTGCCCAAAATTCGACGAAACCCTTTGATTGAGATTATTGCCATCAGTACTGGCTGCCTGAATCAGTGCACTTACTGCAAGACCAAATTTGCGAGAGGAAACTTGGGTTCATATCCACCAGGTATTTGCATTAGGGATGCAACTACATTTTGATTTGAAGTTACTTTAGCTTGTGTGGAGATGAAGACTAGTTGATTTTAAATTCCTACTTCTTTATTTATGGATAGTAGTCATTTTGTTACATTGAGTTTTAATTTAAAATTATTGTGATTTCACTCGGTTCTTACAATTGTATTATGTTCTTTCCAGAGGAAATAGTGGCTCGTGCTCAGCAAGCGTTTGCAGAAGGAGTCAAAGAGATATGGATGACTTCCGAGGACACTGGAGCTTGGGGAATCGACCTGGGACTGTCGATACCAGTTTTGCTTCGTGAATTAGTCAAAGTCATACCTGAAGATGCGATGTTGAGGATTGGGATGACCAACCCGCCATACATTCTAGAACATTTGGACGTATGCCATTAAATTTGATTCTGACGGCCAAGCTTTTTCACAACAGAACTAGTTTTAGTAGATTTCGTATAATTATATATATATATATATGTAATTAATTATATATATATATGTTAAAGTTAACAAATAAATGTCAATCCATTTCATATCATATTATTTTTTAAATTTCCAGGCTATTGCAGAAATTCTTAACCACCCTCAAGTATTTGCGTTCCTACACATCCCCGTCCAAGCTGGAAGTGACCAAGTATTGGTTGACATGAAAAGAGAATATTCCTCAGCAGAGTTCCAGCGAGTTGTGGATGTAATTTCTGAAAAGTAATGCTTTGTACATATAATATATTTACCGCGTATTTTTATATTTATTGGTCTTGTAGGTTTTCCCTGTATTTTCTGTGTGAGTTATGAATGTAATTTTTCATTAACAAAGTTTTAATTATTATTCGAAACATTATTAAGAAAATTTTAAATTGTGATAACATTTCAGGGTCCCAGGGGTTACAATAGCAACCGACATTATTTGTGGCTTTCCCACAGAATCTGCTAAAGATTTTGAAGATACGATGGAACTCTGTAGAAAAAATAAGTTTAAAGCCCTATACATTAATCAATTTTATGCTCGGAAAGGAACGCCTGCAGCAAATATGCCTCGAATTGACACCCGCGACGTAAAAAAGCGAACCAAAGCCTTAACCGACCTTTTTAACTCATATCTGCCGTATGAAAAGAGAATCGGCCAGTTCTATGATGTGCTAGTGACGGAAATCTCCCATGACAAATTGCACTATGTTTCTCACAACAAATACTACGAGCAGATCCTTGTACCACAAATAGAAGGAATTATGGGACAGTGGGCCAGAGTAAAAATAATATCCTTTTGTAAACATAGTATGACAGGAGAAGTGTTGTCATTCGGTCCAACTAAAAAGTCCCTTGTTCCGACTCCTTGGTATCAAAAGCAATTTATCTCGAAGGATACTTCAAAGTTTCTGATCATTTTCTTTGTAGCGACGTTGGTATTTTTGAAACTGCTAACTATTTTTACATGATATCCTGTGTTTAATATGTAAATAAATAATTTAAGGACATCGTTTTAACAATTTTATTAGCACGCATTGATATATACAACTACATTTATAAACAATTATATAGATAGTTCCACTGAAGCAGACACTACAACAGAAGTTGTATTGTTGTATATTCAGGTTTCCATTTTAATTTAGAATTTACTTTTGTACACAAATAATTAAGTACGTAAACAGTAGAAGTTTTAAACAAAGTAGAGAAATATAAGACAGATGCAGATAAATGAGAGAGACTCACAGTCATACAGTATAGAAAAAAGAAAAAAGCAATAAGGAACATTTCGTTTTGTGTGACTGGAAAAGTTTCGTAGGTACATTACTAATGTATTTCAAGTAAGTACAAACTTTGAGGGTAGTTTCACCATTTCACATAATATTGGTCATTGAGCTTACTATACTCAGTTTTATTTTTACGACAAATCCATCAGTAATAGTCACATGGCTCAGTTCCAAAGTAGCGGTCACCAAAGTTTCCGATGCCAGGCATGACGTGGAATTTATCATTGATTTCTGGATCCACTGCAGTTGTCACTAGTTTCACTTTCGGGAAGGCATACGCTATTGAGTGGACTCCTGGATAAACACAAAATTAAACGTGAATCAATTTTATGAAACTAGCATAGAGAAGATACTCATCAATTCAATATATATTAATTCGGTGTACAAGACTAACAACTCTTAAATATTGCGCAAATGTAATTTTATAAATGTAATGCAAGCCGTAATATAATTTCAAAGGGGAAAAAATTACCAGACTGAGCCATGAGAAGGCTCAAAAGCATAATATTTTCTTCAGGCACATCATGATCCAGTAAAATCCGAATGGCCATCATTGCTGCAGCTCCAGTGGCAACGGTTGCATCCATCAGAATTATACGGTAGTCTGCTATGTCTCTTGGGAGGCGTAAGTAGTAAAGCTGTAATTAATACAAATACAATAAAAATTATAATAAGGAACTACATTTTTGCATAACATTAACAACCCAACTAAAAATATTGCTCAAACAACGAAGTATGTACCTCCGGCTCTCCCGTATCCGTATTAGTCTGAATAAGTATCTTGCCAATGCGAATGTCTTTTAAAACTTCGTTAAGTGCTTGCTCCATGGTTTCGCCTGCCCGAAGAATCGATACACCACAGATTTTGCTCACTGCACCTCTCTTTCCTTTGTACAGCATTCCTTGAGGCGTTTCCACGGTTGCTTCCTACAAAATTTAAAGAATTGTAATGAGGAATATACATATTTAATGGAAGTCAAACTTTAGTTTTAAGGTTTATACCATACAACGTACTTTGAAAGGCATTAAACTTAGTGCATACTCTATGACCAGCCGAATGAGCCGCTTTGAATAAAAAATGAACTCATCACGGGGCGTGTCAACGGATCGGATAAATGTGTGCAGCCCTTTGATCTAAAACGAGAAAAGTAATTTGTTAATCAAAAATCCTCGCTGCCTGTTGATACACACTGCACCAGGCATCGGATTATCAAGGTCAGGGCAGCGCAGCTTGTCTGAATCTCTGTCCATTTCATCAGAACAGTCATACGAATGATTGGTAATGATGTAACATTCAAAAATGTCTTAAAGTCAAATTAATGAACGAATTTCTTCCACCAAAGTTAATACCAGAATAACCCATGACATTTTACACCGATGGGTAAAGTTTGGTTGACATTTTCCATTGCGTTTTTGAATTACCATTACTCATTAGGGTTCATTCTTTAATTACGTCATCAAATTTCCCCAATTTTCCGAATCCCCCCCGCCCCCTATGGTAAAAATCATCATTGAACGTCATTTAGCCCGTATGCCCCGGTCCCCCCCCCCATTGTATGACGTAAGCATTTTACATACGTACATATAGTAATTATGTATGACTATACGTGCGCCCTCACTGACACAATAGTACATACATACCACGCATTTTCAGGGCTCCTAAAGTAATCCTTGGAGGTTGCTTGAGCAGCGAGAATTAAAACCTACAATTTGAGTCGGATTTCAGTAGGAAGAAGTCTGCTGCGCTGTGAGGACCAGGGCTGAGAGCGCATGATTTAGTTTCATCATATTTCATGAAAACCGGCACCCCCCCTATTTATATCATCATCATTTCTACGACAAACCCACCCCCCCAGTTTTTGATGACGTAATTAAAGAATGAACCCTTACTCCAGACATTCGCAGTTTATTATAATGTCACTGCCCTTTTAACAAACGAATACGATTATTTAGGAATTATTAATAAACTTTTTCTCGCATTCACAATTACTAACCTGACTAGTGCTAGGAAGCACAAATAAGCTAGATGGAGCCGGAAGAGACTCTTGATTGTGCCATCCTTCTAATAACTTCTCCCGGACTTTTAATCCCCTCTAAATTTAGAATATGAGTAACATTCGTTAATAAAATTATATTGTCTTTAATTTCGTTGTGAGAGATTATTTAAATTACATTGTAAATTACTTACTAGGATACACAGAAAAACATACCGACTGTAGCTGACTGATAACATGTTGAACGATTAAGTTGATGGCCACGTTGTTGTCCCCGCCTCTAGGAACGATGATATCAGCATGGGCCATCTATGAAATACAATTATTAAGATCAATTTGATTTTTATTCTAGACTACACAACGTTTTTATTTCAAAGGGTTACCTGCGGAGCAATGTACAAATCAAATGACGGTTTGACGAAGCGGTTGTACTGAGTTAGTACACCTTTCAGATCCCTTCCTCTCTCGGTAATATCCCGTTTCAACCGGCGAGCCAATCTTGTATCAGCATCTGTGTCTACAAATACTTTCACGTCCAGGAGCTACAAACAAATTCGACACAATTGCATTAGCCAGTAAAATTCGGATTCAAAATTTTCATGCGGTACTGGGAAAAGAAACTCACATCCAAAACTGCCTGATTGTGGAACGTTAGTATACCCTCAAAAATGATTACATTGGCACCGTACATAGTCTTCTGAAAATTTGAAGGAATCAAACGAAAGAGTATTCATTTAGAACGTCAGTAACAAAACTGCATATATGACAATCAGCGATGACAAATATTGAATGCCTAAATCATTAATCATAATACTTACAAATTGAAATAACAGAAATATAATCAATCAAATTACGGAATTAGTCTCCCGACTGTGCGTCACAAAGTTGTATACAGGTACTTCCACCATCTTCCCGTCTCTTAGACGTCGCAAAGTCTCTGCTAGGAGTTCGAAATCAAAAGCGTCAGGATGATCGAAGTTGTAGTTGTTTTTGGCAGCTTGTTCATGCTGCTGATGACTCAAAACTTTATAAAAACAGTCCATGGACAACCGAGTCACCCATGGAACATTCAGATCTTTGATAATTCGATCTGCGACTGTTGTCTTGCCGGATGCACTTCCTCCGGAGATTCCTTAAAAATGATAAAACTTATTAAAATAACCTTCACAATTATTGCTGCATTCCCAAATCCACTGCCACTATGTACTTATCACATTCTAATTCCACCCGTGTATTAAGGCTAGAACCTAAGAATCTAGAATACAATTAATTGAACTAATCTACTTGAAAGCAAATATTAACTCCACTTTTTTTATCAACAAGGGAGAGAATAAAAGATAAAAACAAAAGTTATCAGATCCAAATGCAAAAAAAATTCGGAACAGAAAATTGGAAAAGATACAAGATTAGATACAAGCGAAAGCCCATTACCAATAACGCATGGTTCAATGTGCTGACCCGCAGGGTCATACCAAGGAGGTCGCCCAGCAGTATAAATGGTCCGGGTTAAGGACCTCAGTATAGGGTACCTCTTCCGACTACTCTGAGAAATGGTCCGAGTCCTTGGTCGGGGCAGAGGAGACTTGCCTACATTTAACTGTCAGTCAATAAATTGGCCCATGATACCATCAAAATAAAGTCTCACGTCTAAGATAATTACAATTATACTTACATCTAAAAAGCATAAATATACAGCGTGGGTAATAATTATTACAGCTATTACCGTGCAACTAAAATATAGTTCAGTCAACTTACATTTTTAGATACTCTCAATATTGAATATGTACAAATGAATTTCTTGTTAATTGAATAATAGCAGACACTTACACTCTCCCTCAATAGCAGTGGCATCATCCGCATCATCTGCAGAGACCAACCCTGTCTCGAAACTGTCATAGCCTGGCTCATAGCCGCCACTGCAAAAATGTTACCAATAAAAGTATCTCAATATCTGCAACATACAAAAATGTTCCCCATAAAAAGTATTTAGCATACACAAAACCTTCAACATAATAAAGTAAACACTTTTTAATCTCCATCAAACCAAGCCACACTGAGGTCAGGTCGGGTCAACTAACCCAAAACTTACACTTGACTCCAATTCGAATCATCGCCTAAATTAAAATCTATATCTAAAATTGAAACACAACCCCCATATTCTGATCTACAGTGAAATTAGCCAAACATTCCTGATTCCCAACCTACTTTCGCACTCGACTCCTTGTACTCACAGCTGAACTCACCCCAACCTGACCCAAACTGGAACTGTCACTCAGCACCTGATTCCAAAGAACGAGCTACTATTTAAAAGACTTAACTTGAATTGAAAAATCCCAAACATAGCCATTTCAGCCCAAACTTTTCCTCAGCAATCAACTTGGCACTTGCAACCATTCAGAATTATCACTACTACGAACTAAACCTGTCACATGTCAACATGATATAATTATCCACGTTCAACATTGACTGATTTATAGCCAACTTCCATAACCTTCTGTGACCATTGACCTCAACTCAAAAGAATGCCAAAGATCCTACACGAACACAAATATCATCCATGACTACAACTACGCATCTCCACCAACAATTATGCACAAATATTAGCACGAACTATTCCAATTCAACTCCCTGGCACCCTCAACTCAAATCAAATCTTTTTCAAAATACATCAACAATTAAATCATTTAACATCCCACAACTCAAATATTACCCTCCTAAGATTACCATTAAATTCCAACAAACTCTCATTCATTTCCACACAATCAATATTCCCCCTTCTCACACATCACCTAACCTCACCAAACCTGACAATAACATATATCCACACATCCAATCAAAATACAAACAAAACTGCCAAGACTCGAAATCCCACAGAAAATACTCGCCGGATAAACCCTAAAAAACACCGTCATCTCAAATCCCTTTCAATGCAAAATTCAAAACAATTTAATTACATACTAACATTTTACTTTAATACTTACTACATTCTTCTCACCACCCCTAATTAATTCATACTAAAAATACACACTCAAACAACCACCGGTCCAAAACTAATAAATGATTCCACGAATGAGACTCGAGACGCAAATCCTGTGCGAATTGGGAATGTGCGTCAGCACTTCTGCAGAAACTCCGTCTCTGTAAAAATATTCCGTGTGCAAAAAAAAAATTCGCGAGGCAAGGACCGGCCTTATAACATGCATATCATATACATACCTATATTTATGTATGAACGTAAAGTTAAATAACCTCCACATGGCTTTGATGAAATATACCAAAAATCTATACAGTTAAGTATACAGACTCCTCACTATATAGCGGCTGGCTATAATTAAATATTTTGCAACCTGCAATAATTCCACAGAGAATTTTTCCATTCCTAGCCCATTCCATTAATAATCCTTAATACGAGCCTGTAATTTAAAAAAGAATGGAATTTTGATTTAAAATATCAGAACACACTCCAGAGATCCCGTTATAGTGATAATGACCTGTGGCAACAGCTTTTGCGAATTTAACCACAACTCCAAGGAAGTAAAAAGAGCAGCCTGTCTGTAGACACTTATGTAAATAAACACTAAAATGCTTGACTTTCACTCAAAATACAAATTAGGTTCAACTCATGGGATGCTCAAGGATTTAAATTAATGTAAAAATAATTTTTAATTTACCTTTCGGAACTTGCGGAACTTGGAGGGTCTGGGACGAACTGGAGCTGAGTAGCCATGTTATGGAGTTCCTACTAAAAAAAATTAAACTGCTTCCTCCGAACGTTTCTATTTCAAAGCAAGTGCTTCACTCAAGTTCTGGTGCTTGCCTGAGGCTTTCGCTGCTCCGACTCCTCCACTTATAACTAATGGAAGGAGATCTCTCTATACAGTGAGGAAGGGAAGAATAAAGAGTTGATGCACAGGAACTAAATCCTGGACGGAAATCAGTCGGCCGTGTGTGTGGTGACGACGAGGATGTGAGCATAAGACGGAATATAATTACAAAGGAAATGTAGAGTATGTGCGTACATGTACTAAAGTACTAAAAGAAATTCAAAAATAAATAAATACACATGAATGGCTTATTTAAATTTCCCCGAGTCCAAGGATAAGGGTTAGGACAAAAATATTACAAGAAAGTTATAACTGTTGTTGTATAGTTTTGCTAAGATAATTATTTGTAAATACGTATTTTAATAATGGATAATTCTTTGGACTACCAGTAATTGTAATAATTATTTTTTATAGTTGTTACTGGAGGAGCAAGTTGAGGGAGAATGTACCTTTTCATACAATTGAATTAGGGTAGAGTTTAATTTTTTTAGAATAGAATGAATTTTAATGATAAAAAAGCTGAAGGGAACATGTTTCCAAACCCAGGGTCCTTTGGCTAGATACTTTGGGATACGGACGAGAGCAGTTACATGTAGGATATATATAGGAGTCTTGATATTGTTGAAAGTGTTCCTAAAGTTTCAGGCTAAAAGTCCTTAAAGATCTGCTTATTTAAGGTAAAGCCAAGATGGGGAGGGAAGAACCGTAGGTAGCTCAGGTAAGTCCTGTTGAGGTACAACATGTTTGTAGTATAAGACTTCATTAGAGAATTAAGTGAGAAAAAGTTAAGAATCAAAATATATAGAAGAATGAGGAGGATTAAAGTTCCAAAATGCAAAATATTTTATTTTTGGGTGGATCAGTACACAATTATAATACCAAAGGAATAAAATTAGGTCAATTTCACACCCGTCCCAGGTTAAGCTGAAAACTTGATAGACGGGTATTATGGTTCGGTTTACTTTTACTTATTCAACGGTAGATCGATGTCTCTAGTCTGAAGATAGTGCTTTTAGCAGCCTCCGATGGGGAAATCAAATTCGAAGTCGTAGCAGTAGAAAATGTTCTTGGAGGCGAGGCAGTTAGTGTAACTGTAGTGGGAGCTGATAGAGCCATCCCGGACTACCACTGCTAGGGAGTTTGATGCGGGGGCTACGTTAATAAGCTGGTTGCCTGTGAGGTCGTCCGTGTAGATGCGATTACCTCCCCAGGTTTCCTCCCAGCCAGTTGAAGTTTCCGAGTCTTTGGAGGGGATGATGAAAAACATGATGTCAACTCTATTGGGTTCCCCGGATTCCTCTCCCTCCATGTCTAGTATCTCAGGTCCTTCATCTTCTTCCTCCTCGTCCTCTTCGTATTCTAGCTCAATGGCTTCGTCCTTGTCGGGGTCTTCTTCTTCTTCGGAATTTTCTGGTTCTTCTTCAGAGTTTTCGGGCTCTTCTTCAGAATTTTCTTGTTCATTTCCGGAATTTTGGTCGGTGTTTGCGTTTTCGGGGACTGCTCCAAAGCCATTTTCGGTGCTTTTGGTTTCTTCTGGTTCTTCGATACCATTTTCGTCCGGGTGACCATTCACTTTCGCTACGGCGTGGTTAGAATTTGGATTCAGGGCTACATTTTTGAGTTGTTCATCCGCATCTGAATCACTTTCATGACCCTCGCCTTCAGTGTCGTTTGAGTCTTCGAACTTGCTAACACTGCCAACAGTACTGAGTTTGTAACTCCGATCCTTCCCTCGGACTAAAGTGTATGAGCCGTTTTGGAATTTTTTCAACGAGCAGTAAAACCTGAGTTCTGGCTCTGCAACAAAATAATTTTAAAATTGTTTATGTTTAGTAGTAACTTTTTTTTAGATTTTTACATAAAAGTATGTACACGATCTATTATTTACAGTCAACAAATAAAAATACCTGATGCAAATGGAAATTCTGTCAATTCTTGTAAAAACTCAAGAAAACTTTTACTCCCAAAGAATTCCAGTAGTTCAGGAGGGAATGCCGGATCAGATGATGGTAGCTGTTTGTATTGGCGTAAGTTTGCTGGCCCCATTGATTCCCATTGTGAAGACTCAATTGCTTCCAATTTCTTAGCCAAAACTTTGTACAAGTCAGGTTTGAAGAATGAAGAGAGGAGAATTTCAGAGTTTTCCGATAACTGATCATTCGCACTTCTTAGTGTATCTGGGTTGAGATACAAAGGGTCAACAAATTCATCCAAAGCAATTTCCTTCAACAAAATCAATTTTTAAATCATGAAATTGTTATAAATACTTTATCAAAACTCTAAAATTATGCCTGTAAGTAAGCGGACATTGCTCAACTAGAAATATTTAAATGCATTATTCCAATGTGTGTACCTTTCGATCCAAATAGTTAACATTCTTGAAAGCATCTTCCGGTAAGGTGACCGATGGTCTGGGTAACGGTTCGCCATAATACCACCCACTGATTGCTCGACGACAAGCACTCTCTTGCACCACTTCGCTAACTTGGTGGAAAGACTTGGCAGTAACTTCAAAGAATGCTATTTTGTTGAATTCAGGTACTATGCTCTTGATTATTCGGCCGGGATATGGCCCACTTTCATTTTCTAATCAGATATAGATAAAAACAATAACACCAATTTATTACCACACAACGCAAAATCACATACAAAGTACAATACAATTGTTTACATTAATTACCGGTAGAATCGAAAAGATCCAAAGTTCCTCCATACTCTTGTTTCCAGACCTCACTCATGTAAATAATGAAAGCCACCCTCCTGGAATCCAACTCGTCATCATGACACAGCAGGTGGTCTGAAATGTCCCAAAATAAAAATACTACTATAGCCACAATGCACACTACTCCAAAACATTAAATCCTCAATACAATTTTTTAAATCTTAATAATAAGTTCAATACGAGTAACTCCAAATATATATACAATCCTTACCTGTAATTTCATATTGCGAAGCAAAAATGTCAAACTTTCCAGAAAGCGGAAGCCCTGTGATGTGTTTGATTGCATTAAATAACGTCGTTTGAAAGAATTCACTGAAATGTCAGAACAAGTAAGTACATTCCATTAATTACTACAAACACATTCCTCTCAAAATAATCAAGACCATCCGAATCGGTCACAAAACCAAATCCCCTGACAAGTAGATATCCCCAAACCATCAAAACACTTTTTTTGTGAATTTACCTCAAAGCCTGAATCTCCTGAAATCCTTCACAGTCTTTAGGTACCGAGCTGAGGTCACAAGACTGGTGGAAATGAAACAAATCCGATGATTTTTCTTCATAAATTAAAACCTCATTTAATTCCTTCAATATTCCTGGCTCTTCCAAAATCCCCGCAATTTCAGCATGAAGGAAAGGCTTATTTCCCAATTTCACATTGTTTTTGTCTGAAACAAAAAAAAATTAATTAGTCCCAATCAAATAATTGAAGCATTCGTAGTCAATCAAATCTCTTAATACAAGAAATTCAAATTCAAATCCCCATTTATACAATAAATCTTAAAATCGAAAAAAAACGTATATGTACATTAATTCAAATAAATATTTTTTATACCAAAATCATCAGACCCCCAAGCAGAACGAACTTCATCCAGAAACGGTGTGCTTTCCAAGTCCGACTTGATTTTTAATGACGGTAGATTCTGACGGGGAAGTTTCGTCACTTTCGTGTCTTCTCCGTTAATCTCGTCTTCCTTTCGTTTCTTGATCTCACTGCTCATTTCACCAGACTTTTTTTAAAAATCAAAACTCAGAGTCAATTTAATGAATTCACGAAGACCAAATTGACCGGGTTCTTGTGAACTTTTGGGTACTTTGAAATGAAATGTTCCTATTTTGGAGCTTATGTCATGTGCTTATGACACGCACAAAAAAACAATATTAATATAAAAATAATGATACAAACATTTAATATTTATATTGGGTCACAATGTGGGTTTCTATTTAATTCAAAATGAATTTCTATATTTTGTGCCTTGCGAGTCTGCAAGAGGCAACAATGTCAAGCCATTCCCTGAGGCTTAATTATTGGAAACGGCACAGGTCAAATATTTGTGCCTTGGCGCTTACTCTACGTCCTCAAGGATTCCTATACTTTGCCATTATTTCTATTTACTCAAGCTTCGTTCCACTTTGCCCCAAATGCCGCCCAGACGGAGATCTAGCAGCAGCGCATTAAGTAGTCTCGCATCGTACTACAATCCCTCATCTATTTATTATTTATTACAATTTAAAATATATTTCTATTTTAAAATTTTAAAACACTCAAAATTTACAGAAATTTTAAAACATCCAAAATTTATAGAAATTTTAAAACATTCAAAATTTATAGAAATTTTAAAACATTCAAAATTTGTAGAAATTTTAAAACATTCAAAATTTATAGAAATTTTAAAACATTCAAAATTTTTACAAATTTTAAAACACTCAAAATTTTTACAAATTTTAAAACAATCAAAATTTTTACAAATTTTAAACATTCAAAATTTATACAATTTTAAACCATTCAAATTTTATACAAATTTTAAAACAATCCAAATTTGTACAAATTTTAAAACATTCAAAATTTACAATTTTAAAATAATATAGTGTTAGTAGAGCTGAATGACATGCGTTAATTTTTTTATTGAAGTCGGTGGAACAGTTTTGGAGAAAATAATGATTTTATTCATATTTATTTTTTTAAGTACGAGCACGCAGACAGATTTCACCCAATAACGACCTCATCCGAGGAAGAGGCCTAAAGAATGTTCACACAAATGTTGAACGAAATCTGTAAAGGGCATAGGGAGACCTACACAAATGTTTATTTATGGCAAGCATTACTTCAGATTTATTTTCACGTTTTGTCTATAATTTATTTAAAACAAATTAAGGCTACAGGTGCAAGAAAAAAGGATCAAGGTTACAGGTTTTCTGTATGTTTGGATTATTTGTTACTGGAAATATTTTCAGTCCAAATTGTTAATCTTACGACACAATTCTTGGATCTGCAACACTGATTTCAGAAAGGTAGTTTTTGACTTGAACTCATGACATCACATAGTGGCATGTGGGATGCTCTTGTACTAAACTATTTGGATGCATACAAAAATACATGGTCTTGACATTCCTACTATTCTGTGGAATTTCATAGGACTCAATTATTAGAGACCTATCCCTAGTAGCAATTTGTTACCAATATACGGTCATATAATAGTAGAAAAATCACCGTAAAAAGTTTTCGTAACTATTCTGTAAATATTACGATGCATGTCACCGACAATGCAGATTATCGTGGCATAGTAAACATGATTCGTAAGTATTTAGTAAATATTACGATGAATGTCACTAACAATACAGATTTGTGCGGCATTGCAAAAATCATTCGTAATTTATCCGTAAATGTCACGATGAGTGTCACCATAAATGCAGATGCTTGTATATATTGCACAAATCATAGTAAAAGTTCGTAATTTATACGTTGACAATCACCAAGCGACAACTGCTTGGTTTTTGCAAATAATCTTTAAAAAGTTTACAAATATTTTGTGATTGTTGCGTGAACCCAATGTATTGACACATAAGCGACTAGAAACCAAATAAACTCTATTGCATGCACTAATGCCTTAACTAAAAATGTATGGCAATAAATGTATGGCGCGAAATGTCTAAATATATCCCCTCTGAGTTTCAGAGAAATACCAGATCCATCCAGGATATTAAATATTGGAAGGCTACAGAGTTTAGACTGTTTTTACTGTACGTTGGGCCGTTGGTGTTAAAACATATTATCAAAGACGAGTTTTATAAGCATTTCATGCTCCTTCATTGTGCTATAAAAATATTAGTGTCCAAAGATCTCTATATTTTGCAAAATGAAATTGCACAGAATCTACTAGAAAAATTTGTTTCTGGTTTTCCAAAACTGTATGGATCTTATAGTGTATCATATAATGTACACGGATTACTCCACATCAGTTTAGATTCTCTAACGCTTGGCCCACTTGATCAATTTAGTACATTTCCGTTTGAAAATAATTTACAACAGGTTAAAAAATTAATTCGGACCACTGCGAAACCATTAGAACAACTTGCCAACCGAATCAATGAAGGATTCACGTCAATTGGAAACACTTCAGTGAGCACAAAAATGACCCCTACTAAGTGTCATTCCAGTGGTCCAATTTTAACAACTACTTCTGGCAAACAATATAAAAAACTGGAAACCAAATGGGGCAAAATAGTTGTTGACAAGGCTAATAGTGTTATACAGTTACTGGATGGAAAAATTATTACTGTGAAAAACATAATTGCAAAAGAAACGCAAGCTATACAAATAATTGGATTAGAGCTTAAAATTGTGGGGAGCATGTACAAACGTCCAATTAATTGCAATGTCTTGGGTGTTTATAAGTTCTTGCCAATGCCAGGTTTAATTGCCATAGATACAAGTAATATAAAGTGCAAATGTGTGTGCTTGCCAGTGCCTGGGCAGACGTGTTTTTCTGTGTTTGCTTTGCATCACTAAATAATATATCCTTTCGGATTCAGGACGCTTGTTAGCTCAATCAATACTTATGTACAACGAACTCAGATTCAGCCAATCTTTTTGTTTTTATACTTTTCCAATGTTTTTGGGAGCCTGATTGATTTTACTCTTTAGTAGCTTCTTGAGCTGATGTTACTAGTGCTGCCTTTCGTTTTCCAGGTTTATTGCGATTTTTATCGACTTTAATTTCGAAAATATGTGGGTTGTTGTTGAGTTCACTGCCACAAAAGAATCTGAGATTGTCCCTCTTTCTTGGTGTAATTCGAAGCGGTCAAAATGTTATTGGCCAAAAAACTTGAAAAATGTAAGCAGGCTCGTTAGGAAAAATATGGACCCAGAGACAACGTGGAAACAATGGAAAATCCGCATACTTGATACATTTGGTAAGTACATAGCTATGCCTAAATAATTAATTTTAGCGTGTTACTATATTAGTCATTTCAGTGTGCCATTTTCTTAATACTGTTTTCAACTTAAATTGTGTAGAGTCATACAAGGAGGCCAGAAAGGGGTTGCAGAAGTCCGTATTTACTTCCGATTTGGGGGCTACCGACCACGAGTCAGTCAATAAAGATTCGGAAATATTACACGGAGATGACAGAACTGCAAAAAGGATGAGGCTTATGGGGTCTTCGGAGACAACTTTAGCGGTTATGCAGACAGTGAACCGTGAATCGCATTCACGTGAAGACCTTCCTGCTAACATTTCTTTAGCTGAAACCACTCCAGCTGTTCCTAATGCTGTACCATATTTGAGTGAGTTTCGAAACCCTTAAGTAGTTTGTACCTCTTTATGGTTACTCATTATTTGCCTGTAATGCTCAATTTAATTTAATTAACTTAATTTTAATTAATTGCTTTCAGAACATTTGGATCGCAAGGTAGAATCGATTGGTGCACGAGTAAAGCAGATTGCTTTACAAATAGAAGCTGCACTTGAAAAGCTTAACAGTCTTCAAGAAATTGATGACAATTCTTGTGACTTACATTGGTCGCTACCATTAAAAACTTCGGAGGATGTTGAAGAGTTTGAAACCAAAATCAAAGACAGTCCATCAGTTAAAAAACAGTTTGTAAGCATATATAGCTCAGCGTTATGCATACTTGAAAAACTAATAATTATAATTTGTTTGGAAATTGAACTTTAGACTGATCGTGTTCGAAGAATGGGTGGCAGCAGTCTTATGAATGTGACTAGACGAGTTGTTTTGCTTGTATTTTCTCGTGAACTTGTGGTGCAATATAGCTGGGCAGGCAGGACTAAGAAATCTTTTAAGTCTCTTCTCTTATCGGAAATCATTATAGGTACATGTTTTTGTAGAGCGTCTGGTCCCTAAAGTCCTAATAATTATTAATATTAAGCGTTTACTGTATGATTATCGTTCTTACAAACATTGAAGTACTACTTTTGGTGTTAACAGAAAATATATCTCGACGATGCAACACGGAACGGAATCAAGTGGAACTGGCTATTGCCGATGTGCTTAAGTCTACAAAGCCCAGCAAGAATGTAGGTGCTGTACAATCAGATGCTTCATTGGATGCTGTGAATTATTAACAGTACAATATATCCCTTGCCTTCTTTAGTATAGTACACTCTAGTGCTAAGACTTTTGATGTAAAGTATAGAATATTCATAAATAGTTTTGCATTAAATACTAAACATTCATTGTCATTCACAATATGTACTCTTATTCATTTTTGCCTGTAGTTTCAGATATTTGTAGATAATTAACCTAAATAGTGGAAGCATATTTCTCATCATTTGCGCTTTTAAAACTGTGATTCAACCATTTGATTACTGTTATTTTACTTTCGTGTAACGTAAATAGTACGGTTAATATTATCGTAATTCAGGTAGGACATTTATACGTTGACTCCTAGTCATAGCAACGTAAAGTCTACGAAACATTGCGCAGCAGTTACGTAACTATATGGTATTTTCTTAGTAACATAATAGTAATATACCAGTATTGTGATACTAGGGATGTCAATAACCCACGCCAAAAGCTCGCAGGAATAAAAAATGGGAGTCTAACAATAAGCTACCAATAAGTGTTTTAAAAGATTTGTTGATTCATATGGCCGTAATTTTTGGCTTGCCCTGATTATACAAAATGTCAATAAAGTATGAGATTGCGGCAGGTCCATTGTTTGAATATTTTTAGAACGGTTAGATCTTCAAAAAACAAATGGCAAGAACAGAAATAAGGAATTAAAACGAAGTATTTCAGGAAAGGCTGTATTATTTCGTAAAAATGAAGCATGTCCTTGGAATATTTTGTATGGGAATTAAATATCAATAATAAAATCTCAAATATCTGTTAAAAATCGTCCTATGCCTATTAGAGCATGGGATTCTGTTCCTCGTTTGCTCATAAAACATTTAATTAAGGTCACATGTCAATACACATGGTCATTAACACCACCATTAGTTAGACTGATAATGACTGATCCAACGTATTGACATCAACACTGGTTATGATACTGTAATGGCATGACTGTAAGTATACATTGTAAAGGGTACGATAGAAACATCGTATGTATGTGTATAAGTGCAAAATCTTAAGCATTACTTACAAATGTAGAACTTTGCCTCAATAAATTACCCTATAATTCCATTATTTTAATGTGCCCACCCTCCCCACGTCTTTGAAAGCAAATAGAATGAAAGCATACAAAGTAATAAACACAATTTTAATTGCGTAATAATTATGGCATGAAAAATCATTGTCTGTAACAAACTGCAACAGCATAAAGTCTTCCTTCGTTGGGCTTTTTTTTTCCAGTTTTAATTTCTGCTTGAAGATTTTACTTATACATTACTGGAAACTACATTGTAGACTTTTTGTCGAAAATGGTTTCAAATGCCGAAAACTTTTCCACACATGCTCTTTCAGCATTATTTATTTTACCCCTAGGATTTTGGTTCACGTTTAACGTATTTTTTCGGTAAGGATACAGACATTTTTCCGCTTTTTAAGCATACAAAAACGAAAGGATATATTTCACGGGAGTTTGGTGTTCAAATCCAGATATTACAAGGCAGAGTTTCTTCAGTCGGATTCATTCAAAAGTTCACTTTCTTTTCCTTGGAGAAATCGGGTAGCAATTGACATGTATTTCTTAGGCGCCATGGCAATCGCCGGCTTTCTAGGTGACACCTGTCTATCAAATTTTTTGTAATAATAATATATTACGGTCGAAATGACTCTGTGGGGTATCTTGATTCGGCGGTCAAAAAACATAACGAGTGTAATAATTTGGCCCGATCAAATGGTCCGGTCTGGTACTTAAATACAGGAACGGTCCTCAAGGTCTGCTCCAAACGTTTCAGTTTCAAGAGATTCAATGATCATTAATATTTTTGGAGCAGCCCATTTGAAATGGTCCCAACTTTTGGACCAAACCGGATCATATCAAAGGTTTTGGTCCGGACCGGAACAGTCTCAGTACTACTTCTTACTATTAATATTAAACTATATTGCTGGCTATTTTGTAAAGATCCACGGATTTTCCTAATGGGAATTTTTACCCAATGAATATATTAATAGCCGACATTGTTGCAAATGGCGGACACGATTGGCATCCTGTGACCAAGGCGAACAGCATGCATCGACTTCCCATATACTTGCTTTATGAAGCGGCTGCTATTGCAGCGATTTTAAATTTACGGAAGTGGAATTTACCGGAAAATTTGGAATATATTTTGTTCGCTCTTGCATCTTCCGTCCAAGGATATCTCCTTTACGTCCACACGATCCAACCCAAGTTGCATATGCTGGCAAGTTACAAATATGTATCTATCATAAACGATTAAAGAACAGTCATATGAAATCTTCACATGCTGTATATAGCTAGAAGAACACTTTAAAGCTATAATTTTTTTATTACAATCTAGTAATAATCAATGAATTATTTATTGAGTAATCGTATTTGTTTATTGTTCAGTACCATGGGTTTGGTTTTGCCTTGAACGCTGGAACAACTGCAACAACTTTGATAGAGATGGCGCACCCTCGAAACGTCCTCGCAGCCCTCTCCAAATGCTTTTTCCTCATTGTGAGCGCCACCTGGTATTTTACTCTCTCACTAGTTTTGTACCCCCTCTCGGGGAAGAAAGTTGATGGAACAGCCCATGAAAACGTAAGTATAGGAAGGTGAACGCTAGCTATAGTTTTTAATTGTCTATTAAAATTTGTCGTCTATCTCATAAAATTGTTATTCCCGTACTTCTTTGTAGATTATGCTCGTGCCGATTTTCTTCGTATGGAATATGATATTTGTTGTCTTAATGATGACTGTCATTGGAATGATCCAATATCAACGAGTTCGAGAATTCGAAAGAAGCAAATCAACATCTCGTGCTCCCTAACTCGTGCCCTTCGGGTGAAGTAACTGTCCAAGTGCGAATATAATATTCAAATGTAGTTGTAAATTTTTAATCTCAGCTTGTACCAAATTTGTCGTAGTTCACATTAAAAAAAATAAAAACATGGGCAAAATACGGTTGTTTTAACTGGATTGGGTACTAATCATCAAGTGAGCTTTATATCACTGTATGTATTACAATTCTATCATAATTTTTGATTTATTAGTGGATACGTAATCTTCATCTAAGTCATAATAGCGTATAGTAGGATATTTAGGTTAGTTGTTATTTTGTACGGAAGGAATATATTTTGTCTGAATATTTCTTCAAAAATACTAAGGGTTCTAGTTCTACGTAAAACGTGCATATTCATATGCATTTGTTTAATTGCGTGATCACTGTTAATCCACACTAGTCAATTCCTGCAGCGTTCGAATCACCGTCCTTACACGATTTAGGAATGAACCATTCTCGACAATTGTGGATGTCACCCGGGATTGAACTTCCAACTGTCTCTTAACGTTCGCTAATTCTCGCTGGTAATCCGTAAGGGGAGTTGACACGGTTGAGGTTGCTTTCAGGATCCGTGTCGTTAGGAGATCCCTCGCCCTCAAATTACTCTGCGCATGCTTTAGAATAATTCTAGGTGGCGCTCGTACTCGGGGTTTCTGACATATTACTGAGACCTTGTACCGTCTGTCGCAATTAGTAAATGACCATTTACCCTGTCCGTGCTCACCAGCGTCACCCATTATAAGACAGAATTTTCCCCAAGTTATACTGGAGTTCTGCTTCTTTGCTCCGAGCCAGATTCTCTTGGAAGGGATTAAATCTGAAAGGAAGGTTTGCTCCTCTGGAGATTCAATTGTGGGTAATGTGGCCATTGGGTGGATCTTTTTACAAATATTGGCAGCACCATAGTACGATAAAAATTTGCCTGGGTCTTGGCTCTGGTCCTCTATACTGATGCATTTCCCATCACCAAAAATTTGCCAGTTCCTTGACCCGCAGGGATTTGATGTATCTGTTGCAAATGAACCTGAAAATATTTTAAATGGTTGAACGCAACGTACCAAATAAGTTTACATGGGCATAGGTATTGTAATTATGACAATAGTAATTGCGAAATTACAAGCTCTATGTGGAATATTGTAATGGACTTCAACATTATGAGGTAATCATCGAAAGGGTACGGAAGTTATTTAAATGATAAAATAAGTACCTTGAATGAAATAGAGAGTCAAAATCAATTGAGCCAATTTAATTGCTGAAATTTTCCAGCTTTGTTGAAACTTTGTTACCATTATTGTTATAAGGATTGCAACTAACTCTGCTCTTGTATAATAATTATTATTCCTGCGACAATATGTGAACTGTTCGTGCATTTGTCCGGATCCTTGTTTATATAGTTTTGGGAATCCTAATTTAAGGTACATTTAAAAAGAGAAGTTGCGTTAGGGAAGTTAAATGGCAGGGCTAATAAATATACATAAATACTTAGAGTGAATTGATTACAAACGTCTTTAAAAATGTTAGTAATACGTGTCTCGGCGTCTCACAACCGCCAATTCCGTAGAATTCTGTCTGATCTCACTCCAAGGTTTCACAATTCCATAACTTGTGTGTATCTGTAATGATTTTTAGTAACTTTGTTAAAATCTTCCGGCTAAGAATTTTTCTGCGAAGAGAATACATTTTTCAGTTTTTTTCTTTAGTTCAAATGGATGAAGATGTTAATAGCGTGTACTTATCTACAACGTGTACATATGTCCCCATATTTTGATGTGTATGCACATGTAGTCTCAAATATTAGACTTTCTGCCGATTTCTCGGAACTTAATCTTCAAACTTCGCAGAGGTTATCTACTCAAGTTTTTACGAGCCATGTCTGCGGCTACAAGAAGTATGTAAATAGTTTCCGCTTTTTTCATTGACTGCAGCTTTTCATTTCTTTACAGCTCAATGCTATGAGGAAGTGTTTGTAAGCCACGTGCCCTTAATTCTGGTTGTTACATGTAATTATAATAATTACAGTATACTATCTACTTCTCAGCAGGTAGATATTTATAAAGAAAAATTTCTACTAAACTTGAAAATTAAATGTTTACAAAAGACTGTAAACGATGCTCAGTTTTTATTGAAAAAACTAAACTTTATTAAATTGCACTAGGTGTGAGCTAGTTCTGGGCAGTGTTCCGATTTTTGTAAATCTCCTTAAAAGATCATTTCTGAATTCAATATTTCGATTTTCCTGCTGAATCTTATGCTCCTGTGGGAGGTCCTGAACGATTTTAAAAACCCCTGCTTAAAGAAAGTTCAACGGTTGTCAAAATCCCTGTTGGAAAAAATAATTTCCCTGCAAGAAGCAAAATCCCTGCCAAATAAGGTCAGCCAATATAAAAATCCCTGTTTCCATAACAATAATTTTTCTGAAACAATAAAAAATATTTGAACATCCTTGCCAAAAAAAGGTTCAACGAATTTAGAAATCCCTTTCGCAAAACAAAGACCCTTTCCTTTGAGATTTTTTTTGCAAGAAATATTATTTCCCTCCGACACTCTAAAATCCGACCCCTGGTTCTGGAAATGGTTTGTCTGTTCTTTGAATTTGGTTTGATGTAATTCAAACGCAGGACACTTCGGTATGCTTTGTCAAAAATTTATCGAGTTTATAATTTGGTGCGATCAAATCTTAATGTCTATTCCTTATATAGTAACGGTCCTAATTGTCTAGTCCGAAATTTTGGAACAGATTTATTAGTCGGGCGTAAATTTGGAAAACACCATTTTTAATGGTTCCTTATTAGCATTGCCCACAACTTTTTCATTCAGTTTTGCCAGTTTTTCGAAAGCTAAACCCCACTGATGGACTCCGATTATGGTTTACCGAACAGAGCAACCCGTACACAAATCCTCCCCGAAGAATTTTTGTGCATATATATTTTCGTATTTAATATTATCAGTACGTTTGCACGTACTTGCAAGCTAGGATGAGAAACTTTTTAATGTACACGTGTTTGTTTAAAAGCAATACAAGGATTTAATTACTACAGAAACATCACTACATCACGTGTAGCATTTTATGAACGCTTTTAAAAAATGCCAATTTTGATTCCAATATTAACAAAGAAAAATCGTAAAGCTCTAATGACATTCATGAAATGTGGGGACAGCCTTGCACAACCTGTCCTAAACTTTTTAAGGGGACAATATCCCCTTTGGCCCCCTACTTCGTTGCGCCTGCTTATTCTTTACCTTCTTTTATCTTATATACATAATCATTATTATTCAATTTTTACTTATAAGAGTTTAAAACTTAGCAGGTGGCTCAGCTTTGCTTTCCTTATCAGTAGTAAGTAAAGTATAAGTAAGTTCTTGCGTTTTGTAAATGATTCTTTTAATTTTTTCCCGTGTTATACAAAATTATATACTAATAAAATTAAGGGATAATAGCTCAATGGTGCAAATTTTATGCGAAGTATTATCAACGAGTTCTTTTCCAAATCCGTACTGCTGAGTTATAAGGTCTGACCTCTCCGCCACTGGTGGTAAAAGATATTCCCACAGTGTCAGCGTTACTGCTGTAAGGCCCGGTCCGGACATAGTCACTGGTAGCACCAACTGGAAGATTAATTGAGTTTGGAGGTTGTGGGTCAGCGTAAGTAACTTGGGTGATCCTAGGTGCGTTTTCACTTTGAGTGCTGCCAAAGGTATTGCTAGCTCCACCCACAATTCTGAAGAATTGACCCGCGTACTGGCTACAGACGTCAGTCCAGGTAAATTGAGGCCAAATTGTTGCTGGTTCAGCCTGGTCCTTGTACTGAATGTAAATGAACCCCACTGGTATCAAAGTATTGGTCATTGCTTGCAACTCTGTCTTAACAGTCGTCAGCTGTCGATGATAATCCTGAAGTTGTGCTTGAAAGGTAGAAGTCTCATTTCGGTTCTGTTGAAGCCTCAGCTCACCCGCGTCCAAATGACCCTGCATAAACGTTTGAATTCTGGATAGTGGTCGGACCAATTCAATTCAGAATTGGAAATTTTCGATTCGATTCGATTCGATTCAATTCGATTCAGTAGTATTTCGATTCGATTTGAAGGAAAGCCAAATCGAATGATTCGATTTGGGTATTGAACTGAATCGAATCATATTTTGTGAATTGCAATTCAAACAATTCATCAAAACCGCTTCGGCTGCGCACGGGTACTTTTTTTCCCGCATATTCAAAGTCCAAATACTACGTATACCACAACGTTTGTTATTTTAACGTAGCTTTTACTATACCCTTTATAATATGTATACGACAATCCAGTCACATAACGCAAATTTTGTATTTTCCCACTTGAATCGTTCGATTTACGATTCAATTCGATTCACTGGGTGAATTGAATCGAATTGAATTGCTTTGGGGCAAATTGAATCGAAAATCGGTTTTTCGATTCAATTCAAGCTTCAAATTGAATCAAATTGAAAAATTCGAATCAAATTGAATCGATCCGACCACTAATTCTGGATGGAGTCCACGCCTGGGGTTTTTGACAGATGACGGAAACCACGTTCCTTCTGCTGCAATTATGGAATGACCATTTGCCGTGCCCATGTGCATTAGCGTTGTCTCCCATCATAAGGCAAAATTCTCCTCTTGCAGGGACGGAGACGTACTCGGACCAATTGGTGTAATTTGAGATGCCATGGTCTTCCCAAATTAGTCTTGAGTTGTTCATCTTTCCACCGAGCCAAATGTTCTTGGAAGTTACCAAGTTGGAGATGAAGGCTTGATCCTCTTGTGATTCTATTGTGGGCAATGTGGCCTCTGGGTGCAATTTTTTGCAAATACTTGCGGCATCATTGTACGACAGAAAATCCAATTGGTCGGGATTCTCGTCGAGTATAGTAATGCATTTCTCCAGCCCAAAAATGTGCCAGTTCATTGGGCCACAGCTGATTGATCTGTCTGATGCGAAGGAGCCTGCAAATTATATTAAAATGTTTAACTGAAAAAAGTTTAATACGTCTCACGGTTCGTGCATTATTTTTAATAAGGTAATAAAATCCTATTATTAGGTTATTTAGTATTTAATATGTAACTGTAGGTTATAGGAATGTTTTATTTACCTTGAATGAATTGGATAGCCAAAATCAGCTGAACGAATTTAGCAAGAGTTGCTGACATCTTGTAACGATGTGAAATTCTTTTGATCGTAAAAATAATTGGTTACAAATTATTGCTTACTTAGTTCGTCTGCCAACAGTATTCCCAATTCCCCGTCTTCAATGCAATGTTTTTTAATAATGATCATATTCCAGCCCAAATCTTTATTTATAGGAATTTTCTGCAAACCATTTCCTGGAAGACTGACTTCCTTGGAACAGGAAAAAAGAAATCACCTACATACGTCTTAATGATATCCCTGAAACGTTTACAGATTAAGGATTCCAGGGAAGATCTTATCATTCGGTGAAGTTCTAAATAATTAATTGTTTTTTGTAATTATTTACGTTTTCTGACGAAGGGAATCAGGTTCTGTTGTATATAGCTCATTCGATATTTTATCGATCTCTTTTTATGTCTAAAGTATATCGTATTTATTATATAATCTTGTTCCAGGTCATTTCGTGAACTTCTGAGATATGGTTTCATGAATAGGTGTCGATGGTTTTTAAACTGGGAGATCCAATTTAAAAAACAATTCCTGGGTAGATATTCATACATAGTTTCTTGGTATTTCCTCACAGTTGAGATTAATGGTTTCGTCGCATTTAATCCCAATTTGAGGAGTGTGTATTAAAGGTTATCATGTTTACAACAGTGCATTATTCAGTATTTAACATGTATTTTGGAGGAACAAATTTAGGGCTAATTAAAATGACAGTGCATATTTTCATGCATGTATTCAATAATTACTACGAAGGTGTTCCACAGAATCATTGAAAAAAGTTTCCATTCATGCGGCTTTTACAGATAGGATGCTTCACACTAATTCCAGAGGTTATCATTGCTTTCTTACTAATCAGAATTTCTGTTTTGAAGTGTTGTAGGCAAGAATTTACATGCTACTTCAGTTACACTTTTAATTCGAAGATATTGTGTGTTTCGTCAACGAGGAGCAGGCTAAACAATCTAGATGTTTTTTGGATTCAAAGCAACATATCATCAGTCTGTGAGTCGTTGGCTATGTTTATGTACAATGTTAGTACCTACTTAGGATGCAGTCATAGAAACTTGCATTTTCAAGGTTTCTGCTTATCAGCCACGTCTTCACTGCGAATGGCGTCAGTAGTGATGACCCCGGTGAGTCCAGGAAATGGAACCGTAATTCCATGGTGTTTGATAGCGTGTAATTTGAAGTCTGTTTCATGATTTTCCAGGAACCCATACTGTCCTGATTTACCTTACATATGTCATTAGCGAATTGTCTTTTGAACTTATACCTTTTGATTTATGATTTTGGCTTTTATGTGTTTAAAGTTGTATTCATCAGCGAAACTATTATTTGTCTCCCCAGTCCCTCCTGACCTAGCCTTATAACTTGTCTAAAAACAATTTAAATGACCTAGGGCAACATAGCTGGTCCTAATCCGGGATTACTGAAAATACCTTAAAAGAGTCATCCTGCTCCGTAATCCTTTCAGCAACATTTTACACATACTTAATATTCCTTTAAAGTAATTCCAAAGTTCAATCATTTTTCAAAATAAATTTCAATCCTTAATCCCACAACTGCATTTAATTAAATGTAATCTGTAATCCGTAAACCCTTATAAAATGTAATTATAAACACCTGTATTCTCAGGAATCCGCTTAAAATATTTTATGTAATCCGGAAAACTTCAAATTGTTGGTGGTTCCATGCTCTAGGGGGAGACAAATTTTTTGCAGCACCGTATTTTGAATTTTATGCTTCTAGAAAACAGTAACGGAATAATTTCTGCAAGTAACGTTCCCGTATTTATTCAAGCTATTCAAAGTAAGGTCACAATTGTCGTAGGAAATACTGGAATGTTGACATTGCTATTCAAATCTATGGAAATACTTTCAACAATAATAATAATTATATTGCTAAATATAAATAATTATTTTTAACGGCTTCTTTTCCACATTCTTACGGCCGAGTTGAGAGGTCTGACCTCTCCGCCGCTACTGGTGAAAGCTATTCCGACGGTGTCAGAGTTACTGCTGTAAGGACCAGTCCTTATATATTCACTCGTGCCTTCACGTGGGATGGTTATTGTGTTTGGGGGTTGAGGGTCAGCATAGTCGACACGGATGATCCTGGGAGAATTATCACTCTGAGTGACTCCAAAGGAAGCGCTGGACCCACCCAAGGCTCTGAAAAATTGACCCGCATACAAATGGCTGATGTCAATCCAATAATAGTCTGGCCATAAATTTGACGGGTGTTGCTGGTCCTTGTATTGAATGTACACAAATCCCACAGGCACTTCTGACAATGAATCCCTTGATGTAGAAGAATTCCCCTGAGATTCAACCTGGTCCTTTAAATTTGCAACTTCGTCCTGATAACGCTCCAGGTCCTGACGTAAAGTTAGGATCTGCTCATCATACTCTTGGAGTTTGAGGAGGCCAGTGCTCAAATGTTTCTGCACGTACTTTTGAATTTGAGAGGGGGCCCAGGTTTGGGGTTTTTGACAGACAACAGAAACCATACTTTTCCGGCTACAATTGTTAAATATCCATTTACCGTTGTCATTGGAATGATCCAATATCAACGAGTTCGAGAATTCGAAAGAAGCAAATCAACATCTCGTGCTCCCTAACTCGTGCCCTTCGGGTGAAGTAACTGTCCAAGTGCGAATATAATATTCAAATGTAGTTGTAAATTTTTAATCTCAGCTTGTACCAAATTTGTCGTAGTTCACATTAAAAAAAATAAAAACATGGGCAAAATACGGTTGTTTTAACTGGATTGGGTACTAATCATCAAGTGAGCTTTATATCACTGTATGTATTACAATTCTATCATAATTTTTGATTTATTAGTGGATACGTAATCTTCATCTAAGTCATAATAGCGTATAGTAGGATATTTAGGTTAGTTATTATTTTGTACGGAAGGAATATATTTTGTCTGAATATTTCTTCAAAAATACTAAGGGTTCTAGTTCTACGTAAAACGTGCATATTCATATGCATTTGTTTAATTGCGTGATCACTGTTAATCCACACTAGTCAATTCCTGCAGCGTTCGAATCACCGTCCTTACACGATTTAGGAATGAACCATTCTCGACAATTGTGGATGTCACCCGGGATTGAACTTCCAACTGTCTCTTAACGTTCGCTAATTCTCGCTGGTAATCCGTAAGGGGAGTTGACACGGTTGAGGTTGCTTTCAGGATCCGTGTCGTTAGGAGATCCCTCGCCCTCAAATTACTCTGCGCATGCTTTAGAATAATTCTAGGTGGCGCTCGTACTCGGGGTTTCTGACATATTACTGAGACCTTGTACCGTCTGTCGCAATTAGTAAATGACCATTTACCCTGTCCGTGCTCACCAGCGTCACCCATTATAAGACAGAATTTTCCCCAAGTTATACTGGAGTTCTGCTTCTTTGCTCCGAGCCAGATTCTCTTGGAAGGGATTAAATCTGAAAGGAAGGTTTGCTCCTCTGGAGATTCAATTGTGGGTAATGTGGCCATTGGGTGGATCTTTTTACAAATATTGGCAGCACCATAGTACGATAAAAATTTGCCTGGGTCTTGGCTCTGGTCCTCTATACTGATGCATTTCCCATCACCAAAAATTTGCCAGTTCCTTGACCCGCAGGGATTTGATGTATCTGTTGCAAATGAACCTGAAAATATTTTAAATGGTTGAACGCAACGTACCAAATAAGTTTACATGGGCATAGGTATTGTAATTATGACAATAGTAATTGCGAAATTACAAGCTCTATGTGGAATATTGTAATGGACTTCAACATTATGAGGTAATCATCGAAAGGGTACGGAAGTTATTTAAATGATAAAATAAGTACCTTGAATGAAATAGAGAGTCAAAATCAATTGAGCCAATTTAATTGCTGAAATTTTCCAGCTTTGTTGAAACTTTGTTACCATTATTGTTATAAGGATTGCAACTAACTCTGCTCTTGTATAATAATTATTATTCCTGCGACAATATGTGAACTGTTCGTGCATTTGTCCGGATCCTTGTTTATATAGTTTTGGGAATCCTAATTTAAGGTACATTTAAAAAGAGAAGTTGCGTTAGGGAAGTTAAATGGCAGGGCTAATAAATATACATAAATACTTAGAGTGAATTGATTACAAACGTCTTTAAAAATGTTAGTAATACGTGTCTCGGCGTCTCACAACCGCCAATTCCGTAGAATTCTGTCTGATCTCACTCCAAGGTTTCACAATTCCATAACTTGTGTGTATCTGTAATGATTTTTAGTAACTTTGTTAAAATCTTCCGGCTAAGAATTTTTCTGCGAAGAGAATACATTTTTCAGTTTTTTTCTTTAGTTCAAATGGATGAAGATGTTAATAGCGTGTACTTATCTACAACGTGTACATATGTCCCCATATTTTGATGTGTATGCACATGTAGTCTCAAATATTAGACTTTCTGCCGATTTCTCGGAACTTAATCTTCAAACTTCGCAGAGGTTATCTACTCAAGTTTTTACGAGCCATGTCTGCGGCTACAAGAAGTATGTAAATAGTTTCCGCTTTTTTCATTGACTGCAGCTTTTCATTTCTTTACAGCTCAATGCTATGAGGAAGTGTTTGTAAGCCACGTGCCCTTAATTCTGGTTGTTACATGTAATTATAATAATTACAGTATACTATCTACTTCTCAGCAGGTAGATATTTATAAAGAAAAATTTCTACTAAACTTGAAAATTAAATGTTTACAAAAGACTGTAAACGATGCTCAGTTTTTATTGAAAAAACTAAACTTTATTAAATTGCACTAGGTGTGAGCTAGTTCTGGGCAGTGTTCCGATTTTTGTAAATCTCCTTAAAAGATCATTTCTGAATTCAATATTTCGATTTTCCTGCTGAATCTTATGCTCCTGTGGGAGGTCCTGAACGATTTTAAAAACCCCTGCTTAAAGAAAGTTCAACGGTTGTCAAAATCCCTGTTGGAAAAAATAATTTCCCTGCAAGAAGCAAAATCCCTGCCAAATAAGGTCAGCCAATATAAAAATCCCTGTTTCCATAACAATAATTTTTCTGAAACAATAAAAAATATTTGAACATCCTTGCCAAAAAAAGGTTCAACGAATTTAGAAATCCCTTTCGCAAAACAAAGACCCTTTCCTTTGAGATTTTTTTTGCAAGAAATATTATTTCCCTCCGACACTCTAAAATCCGACCCCTGGTTCTGGAAATGGTTTGTCTGTTCTTTGAATTTGGTTTGATGTAATTCAAACGCAGGACACTTCGGTATGCTTTGTCAAAAATTTATCGAGTTTATAATTTGGTGCGATCAAATCTTAATGTCTATTCCTTATATAGTAACGGTCCTAATTGTCTAGTCCGAAATTTTGGAACAGATTTATTAGTCGGGCGTAAATTTGGAAAACACCATTTTTAATGGTTCCTTATTAGCATTGCCCACAACTTTTTCATTCAGTTTTGCCAGTTTTTCGAAAGCTAAACCCCACTGATGGACTCCGATTATGGTTTACCGAACAGAGCAACCCGTACACAAATCCTCCCCGAAGAATTTTTGTGCATATATATTTTCGTATTTAATATTATCAGTACGTTTGCACGTACTTGCAAGCTAGGATGAGAAACTTTTTAATGTACACGTGTTTGTTTAAAAGCAATACAAGGATTTAATTACTACAGAAACATCACTACATCACGTGTAGCATTTTATGAACGCTTTTAAAAAATGCCAATTTTGATTCCAATATTAACAAAGAAAAATCGTAAAGCTCTAATGACATTCATGAAATGTGGGGACAGCCTTGCACAACCTGTCCTAAACTTTTTAAGGGGACAATATCCCCTTTGGCCCCCTACTTCGTTGCGCCTGCTTATTCTTTACCTTCTTTTATCTTATATACATAATCATTATTATTCAATTTTTACTTATAAGAGTTTAAAACTTAGCAGGTGGCTCAGCTTTGCTTTCCTTATCAGTAGTAAGTAAAGTATAAGTAAGTTCTTGCGTTTTGTAAATGATTCTTTTAATTTTTTCCCGTGTTATACAAAATTATATACTAATAAAATTAAGGGATAATAGCTCAATGGTGCAAATTTTATGCGAAGTATTATCAACGAGTTCTTTTCCAAATCCGTACTGCTGAGTTATAAGGTCTGACCTCTCCGCCACTGGTGGTAAAAGATATTCCCACAGTGTCAGCGTTACTGCTGTAAGGCCCGGTCCGGACATAGTCACTGGTAGCACCAACTGGAAGATTAATTGAGTTTGGAGGTTGTGGGTCAGCGTAAGTAACTTGGGTGATCCTAGGTGCGTTTTCACTTTGAGTGCTGCCAAAGGTATTGCTAGCTCCACCCACAATTCTGAAGAATTGACCCGCGTACTGGCTACAGACGTCAGTCCAGGTAAATTGAGGCCAAATTGTTGCTGGTTCAGCCTGGTCCTTGTACTGAATGTAAATGAACCCCACTGGTATCAAAGTATTGGTCATTGCTTGCAACTCTGTCTTAACAGTCGTCAGCTGTCGATGATAATCCTGAAGTTGTGCTTGAAAGGTAGAAGTCTCATTTCGGTTCTGTTGAAGCCTCAGCTCACCCGCGTCCAAATGACCCTGCATAAACGTTTGAATTCTGGATGGAGTCCACGCCTGGGGTTTTTGACAGATGACGGAAACCACGTTCCTTCTGCTGCAATTATGGAATGACCATTTGCCGTGCCCATGTGCATTAGCGTTGTCTCCCATCATAAGGCAAAATTCTCCTCTTGCAGGGACGGAGACGTACTCGGACCAATTGGTGTAATTTGAGATGCCATGGTCTTCCCAAATTAGTCTTGAGTTGTTCATCTTTCCACCGAGCCAAATGTTCTTGGAAGTTACCAAGTTGGAGATGAAGGCTTGATCCTCTTGTGATTCTATTGTGGGCAATGTGGCCTCTGGGTGCAATTTTTTGCAAATACTTGCGGCATCATTGTACGACAGAAAATCCAATTGGTCGGGATTCTCGTCGAGTATAGTAATGCATTTCTCCAGCCCAAAAATGTGCCAGCTCATTGGGCCACAGCTGATTGATCTGTCTGATGCGAAGGAGCCTGCAAATTATATTAAAATGTTTAACTGAAAAAAGTTTAATACGTCTCACGGTTCGTGCATTATTTTTAATAAGGTAATAAAATCCTATTATTAGGTTATTTAGTATTTAATATGTAACTGTAGGTTATAGGAATGTTTTATTTACCTTGAATGAATTGGATAGCCAAAATCAGCTGAACGAATTTAGCAAGAGTTGCTGACATCTTGTAACGATGTGAAATTCTTTTGATCGTAAAAATAATTGGTTACAAATTATTGCTTACTTAGTTCGTCTGCCAACAGTATTCCCAATTCCCCGTCTTCAATGCAATGTTTTTTAATAATGATCATATTCCAGCCCAAATCTTTATTTATAGGAATTTTCTGCAAACCATTTCCTGGAAGACTGACTTCCTTGGAACAGGAAAAAAGAAATCACCTACATACGTCTTAATGATATCCCTGAAACGTTTACAGATTAAGGATTCCAGGGAAGATCTTATCATTCGGTGAAGTTCTAAATAATTAATTGTTTTTTGTAATTATTTACGTTTTCTGACGAAGGGAATCAGGTTCTGTTGTATATAGCTCATTCGATATTTTATCGATCTCTTTTTATGTCTAAAGTATATCGTATTTATTATATAATCTTGTTCCAGGTCATTTCGTGAACTTCTGAGATATGGTTTCATGAATAGGTGTCGATGGTTTTTAAACTGGGAGATCCAATTTAAAAAACAATTCCTGGGTAGATATTCATACATAGTTTCTTGGTATTTCCTCACAGTTGAGATTAATGGTTTCGTCGCATTTAATCCCAATTTGAGGAGTGTGTATTGTTAGGTATGTATATAGAAATTACATAAATTAGTTAAGTCTCACATGAATAATTAATTAAGTTGTGAAACACACAACCTTAGGTTAAGTCAATTCAAAGTTACTTAAACACTTATTGTAAAAGTGCAATGTAAGCACTTCCCATCGGCTAAAGCCGACGAGTGTCAACGTCCCGTTACATCCGTTATGATGTAACGTCTAGACTTAAGATTGTAAAAATAGGCTCAAGTAGCCACTTGTTAAGTTTAAGATTCTTCCAGACTCTGCAGTGAATAACTGAGAGTCATTCCAGTAACACCTATTTTTAGTTGTTAATCTTCATTTCCTTTTCCTTTTGATTTCAATTATAAATAAAAGCAATTAGTCCTCGGATTAATGTAAAATCACATTCAATCGTTTATTCATAATCATTCCTTTCATCAGCACGATTTCCAATTATTTACAATTTCTCGACAATTACATAAGTAAATAATCCAGGAGTTAGGATTTCATGGTATAACCATAACCTACTCTTACATGGTGGCCTTTGTAAAACATTGCCAAAATATTATTTCCCTGGCGATGCTCCCGAATTACTCTCAATTATCACTCCCCTTGGGAAACAATCGATTTACTTTAAGAATTGATTTCATTACCAGGCAAGTTTGACTAATGTGTCATATTTCGTGAGAATTTTTGAGATTTACAGTTTTGGCCACGCAGAGGTTACATTCCTGCAATTTTGACGTTGCAACACGCACAGTTCATTCGGGCCTACCCCCAGTGGAGTCAACCAGTATTGACTGTGACCGGTCGAAGAACCCCTCGTAAGTTTTTATTGATAAACGGGGTTATTATTTCTTGTCCACGGAAGGCAGACGGATTTACCTGCGCTTCACCGACCGATGCCCTGAGGATTTGGGTATACTCAACGGACAGCCACGGAGCTCGGTACCGTTCCCACCTCATCCAGGAGGAATTTTATATAGTAAATACACAGTGTTAAGTTTCATATCCATGAACCACCGTCACGGTACGTACATACTTACGTTATAATTTATGTCCGATAAAAAGAAGCCCTCCGCATCCAAACCAGACCCTAAACCTTCTACAAGTAGAGTCACTCGTAAAAATTCTGACCCTGATTTAAAAGACGCCTCAGAATTAGCAAAAGTCTTACAACAAGCAAAAGCAAAAGCAAAAGCTACAACTAGCGCTAGTAAAAATTTACCACCATTACCTCCGCCAGTCCCCATAAACACACCACCTCCACCGCCAGTTCCTCTAGTAGTTCCTCCAGCACAAGTTTCTCCTCCGAGAACTCCCAGTCCACAATATTCTACTCCACCAGGCACTCCACCACCGATCTCTTTACCTCCACCACTCCCTCCTCCGTTACCTGCTCGTCCATTAGTTACTCCCGTTACACGAACCGTTCCCTCTTTTAAACGCCAAATATTAAAAGCCCGTAAAATCCAACATTTTTCCCGTCACGGACCCTCTACCAAAACTCGCAAAGTTAAACCGTTCAAAATGGCCGCAGCAGCAGCAGCAGCACCAGCAACTCCCGTCAATGTCACGGTGAATACCGCCCCCATTCATTCCATTGTTGACTTCCAAAAGATTAAACAATTCCTTCCAGCAACTCATGATGTTCATGATTTTATTATTGATGTTCAACGTGTCGTGGCCCAATACCAATGGGATTGGCCCACTCTCCAAGGACACACTCCCAATTTATTAGCTCGTGACCCCTATCAATGGCTGCAAACACAACTCGCCATTGCTCCACCCATTATTGTTAGTATTGATACATTTTTCACGGCTCTCCGTGAACGCTATGCAAAACCCAGACAGGTTTATCTCAATCAATTAATTTCCCGCAAACAAAAAGATAATGAGACGAGTGCCAAATTTTTGTATGATGTTGATAGTATTTGCACTCGCTATGACCCAACCATGAGTCAACCTGACCGTGTTGCTTGGGGAATGGAAGGCCTCCTCCCCAAGTTCAAATCGGCAGCGGCAGGTTTTCCATTTACGAGCATAGCTGCTCTCGTTCGTTTTTGCGAACAACGAGAATTTGCAGATACAACAGCTGGCCCTTCAGATATGGCTGCAAAAGTTAAGTCTTTGGAAGAAACCATCCAAAAACTTACCTTGTCTGATGCGCCTAATGCCCAAGCTAATTTTGCTTTTGTCCCTGGCCGCGGCCGAGGTCGTGGCAATGGCCGCGGCAATTCCCATAATAACAATAATCACCGCGGTAACCAAGGCAACATTCACCAACCGGTTCCCCATCAGCCCAGAGGTAACAATAATAATAACAATAATAATAGAGGACAGGCTCAGAACCCCCATAAGGGTATGCAATGTTATAATTGTAATAAATTCGGTCACATCAGTCGTGACTGCCGTTCGGGAAACCAACAGAGGGGGCCCAACCAGCGTGGTCAGGGTCCCCGCCCGAACTTTCGGAACAACAATTTCCGCGGAAACAACAATGGCTTCCGCTACAATCAACAAAACCACGGCAACAATCGCCGGAACGACCAAAATGCCCACAGATTGGAAATTTCATTCAATCCCAATCCGCCCCAAAACAATCAACCCCCCCAGAATCACTTTGCGAATCTTCAATATCCCTCCATAACTTACCCACAATAAATCTATCACCCGCTTCATCAATGTGCCCATATATTATGTGTTACTTTGATGATGTCTCCATTGATGCGTTAATTGATACAGGAGCTTCTCATAATTTAATTCAAAAGAATCACATCCCCTCCAGTGCAGTCATCACTCCTTGCCCACAAAGATTTGTTATCACAGCTGATAAAGCTCGCATTCCTACGTCCCATATAGCCTCCTTAACGTTCCAACTTGATAACTACTTTTACACAACAGAAGCCCATGTCCTTGAAACGCTCACTCCTCCACTCATTCTTGGCTGTAAGTTTATTACACAATTTGACTTTCATATACATCTGAACTCTAACTCACTATACAACTCTCATGTATGTCATTACTTTCGTAAGCATGCATACTCAGCCACTTGCTCATCTGAGTGTGGCTGTTCCTCTCCCGTCAAAACATTATTTACTATTCAACTTCCCCCTCGACACCAAATGTATGTACCGACTACATCATTACACACGTCTCACACGACATTTTTCAACCCTCATCCACTCATTGAAAAACAATACAAAGTAATTTTTCCTCCAGTTATCAACCCAGCGAAAAATGTTTTGCTCGCCACAAACATTTCCACATCTACACAGATTATTCCCGCTGATACTCTTTTAGGTCATGCTCAACGCTATGATTTTACCCAAAGCTTAAACACAGCTCCGGTAATTCCTCAAAATCCCACCCCTTTTACTCCAGAACAAATTCAATCATTAAATATTAATCCAAAATTACGGCCCGCTGAACGCGCCTCGATCATAAGCCTCCTTAATAAGTATTCATATTTATTTGCATGGACACTTATGGACCTTCAAGTTTGTACCCTTCCTCCCATGCGAATTACGTTAAATTCTGACACTCCAGTTCAGGCTAAACCCTACCGCTTGAGCACCACGGAGCGTGAGATTTTAAAGCAAGAATTAGATAAATTAATTCAAGCAGGTATAGTTGTTCCCTGTGAAAACTCCAATTATTCCACCCCTGTATTTTTAGTCCGCCAAAAATTAGGTAAATGGCGACTCGTCTGTGATTTTCAAAAACTAAATAAAATCACAGTAGACGAAATATTCCCTCTCCCAAGGATTGATGACTTGCTCTTTCAGTTACGAAGTGCTGCGTATTTTTCCCCCTTAGATTTATTTAGCGGTTATTACCAAGCCCTCATCCACCCGGATGATCAGCATTTAACTGCTATTGTCACTGAATTCGGACTATATATGTACCTACGTGTATGTTTTGGTCTGAAAAATGCCCCTGCCTACTTTCAAAGGCTAGCTGCTCGTACTCTCGGTACTTTAAGATACACACACGCTGTATCTTATATTGATGACATTATTCCCTACAGTAAAGACTTTCCCTCTCACCTGGTCGCCATAGAACTTGTATTTCAGCGCTTAGCTAAAGTTAATTTTCGCATGAATCCCAAAAAGTGTTTCTTTGGTATGCAAGAACATGTAGTATTTGGATTCTTTTTGTCACAAAAAGGTCTATCCACTGAATCAGCAAAAGTAGCTGCAATCATGCAACAGCCCAAACCCAATAATTTAGAAACACTACGTAAATTTTTAGGCACTATAGGTTATTATCGCAGATTTATTTGGAATTTTGCTCAAATAGCTGCTCCACTCCAAGGATTATTGAAGAAACATTCACTATACCATTGGAGCCCTGACTGTGATAAGGCATTTTTGACTCTCAAAAATGCTTTATGCACAGCTCCAGTACTTAGGCATTACGATCCCACACTCCCATGTATTTTATATACGGACGCAAGTAATTTAGCCATAGCTGGCATTTTACATCAACACTTTGAAGATGGTGAACACCCAATTTATTTTATTTCCAGAGCTTTGACTCCAGCTGAGAAAAATTGGGGTGCTACCGAAAAAGAATGTTTAGCTGTAGTATTTGCCACACGAAAACTTCGAGAATTTTTATATCTCAAACCTTTCATAATTGTTACTGACCATCATGCTTTATGTTATTTAAAATGCCAACGTAATCCCACCGCCCGACTTACTCGTATGGCTGTAATTTTAGAACAATTTCGCTATGTAATTAGGTATAAAAAAGGTACTCTACATAGGAACGTAGATGGTGTCTCTCGCTGCCCCTACGCTCTCTCCACTACAAAAGACACGGAAGATGATCTTACAATTCCAGGTCTGACAGTTCAATCTCCCACATCCAACCTCAAGCCACTCCCAGCAATACCTCTCATTAATCCTGCTGATTTAAAGCATGCTCAAGCTATTGATCATACTTTAAATAAATTATTGCAGAAAAAGCGCTCCAAATTAATTCCCAATGATGATGGTATTTATTTTATTCAATTTAATCCCCGCAATCCTAAACTTTTAGTCATCCCTAAAGCTATGATTCCCATCGTGTTACAAAATGCTCACAATCATCCCCTTGGTGGTCATTTGAATTTTCAGAGGACTTTGGCACGTCTCCGTCCATTTTATTGGTGGAGATCAATTACATCAGACACATTTAAGCACTGTACTCATTGCCCAGAGTGCCAAAGTCGCCAGCACCTCACCAAATTACGTATGGACAGTTTGAAAAACATTCCCATAAAAATTCCAGCGAGCACATATGCTATGGATCTATTAGGCCCCTTTCGTGAAACTCCGAGAGGCAATAAATATGTACTCGTCCTCACCGACTTATTTACCAAATGGGTACATACTTCCCTCCTTCCCAACAGAGAAGCTACCCATATAGCCATGCATTTGGAATCTTTTATTTTAACATTTCCAGGCATGTCTATATTAATTTCTGACGGAGCTGCGGAGTTTAAATCTGCAACTCTACAAGAATTATTAAAACGGTTTAATATTACACATCATGTAAGTATGCCCTTTCACCCCCGTTCCCACGGAATTGTAGAGAGATTAAATCAAACTCTCGCAATTATGCTCAGTAAATTTGTTTCGGACAATCAGTTAGATTGGGACATTTTTGTACCGTATGTAATCACTGCATATAATACTTCCGAGCATTCAGTTACAAAACTTTCCCCTTTTCAAGCATTTTTCGGTAGAGCTCCTCCGGCCCCTCTACTCAACTCCATTCCAAATACACTTTTACAAATGACCCAGCTCAGCGCTTCTCAGGTCAAAATTATGCATCAACGAATATCCCAACTAATCAAAAAGGCTCAATTACAAGCCAAAGAACGATTTGATGCTATGTATCAACCCTTAGAGTTTAAAGTTGGTTCCCACGTTCGATTTTATCTCCCTCAGCGAAAAATTGGTTTGTCTGACAAACTTCTTTGTCGTTGGGTTGGACCTTATACCATAACTTATATTGATAAGAACAATAATGCTGACTTAGTTTTAACCTTTCCCTCTACTAAGCTTAGACCTAGTATTAAATGTCACCTCTCCCAACTCAAGCTCATAAAAATTGATTTGGGGGATGGCATTATTCATCCCGAGTATGTATATACTACGGAAGACCAGCACGAATTTGACGCTTGGTTGACACAATTTCCCTCCGACACCCCAGACTCCGGTTCCTCTCTCCCTTCTCCCATCCATAAAGCTTCTACACGTCCTTCACGCAAAATGAAAATACAACCGTCCACTTCATCTGAAGACAGTCCAGTTAAGCGTTTAACTTCTCCTCCTCCAAACTCCTCGCCACAAACTTCTGGTTATCACTCCTCAAAATTGAAATCAATTCTCAAACCACCCCAACCCATTGATACGAATCATCCACTTCGACGTTCTGTACGTTTAAGAAATAAAACAAAGAAAGTTACATTTTCCCATGTCTGACCACAATGACCAGCAACAATCCCCAGCCCCCGCCTGTGTACCCTTATGTGCCAGGCATTGTCCAATACCCGACAACTCTGGGTATCAATCCTGCTATTCGCCTCTCCGACAACCCATGGACGGAATTGATCAAAGTTTATCTTCCGGGCACCCCGGACACACTCATCTGTTGCCCGGTATCAATCTGCACAGTTCAGATATTTCCATATCAATTTGCAGACGCGTCTGGGAACGAACTACATTGTTACGACTCCTCAACTCCTATTCTCAAGAGGACCTTCCGCCATGTTGCTGTCGGGATTGTATTACCCGACCAAATTCCCTCTCTTCTGGACCAGTTGAGCGCAACTTATTTTCAAGCGACTGTGAAACAGTCTCAAATGTGGAACGAGTTTCTACTACAACTACGCGACGCCCCACCCAACTACGTCTCAGCGACGCCCGTTATTTCCATCGATCCGCAAATACGGTTCGAACAAATCTCTCGGGCATGGTTGGAATCAGCCAACACTTGTGCCATACAAACCCGCCGATCCAATTGGGTCAAGAAACACGGGCCACGTCAAGGCCCAACTCTGACATTGCCTCAACAACTTCTGACAACTGCTCCACCGGACCCCATTCAAAACCCCCTCGCCCAGCCGCCTCAACAAGGCCCTGTACATATACATTCACTTCCGAAAGTGACTTCACCGGAAGTGATGACGACAGTTTGCCAAACTCGCCCTCTCCCAACTCTGACGCCCGGCCCCCCGCCAACGACTCATATGATGACTGGTACGACGCCTGTCAAGCCGCCGCAGCAATGGACTCCGACGACTGGGACGGTGATCGACCTCAGACCCCAACCGATAATGGAAACAATACAACTCACTCCTCTCCATCAACCTCACCGAATCTACCCGGAACTCGTTCTCAACGAACAAGGGGAATTTGTGGAAGCCCCGTCAACTTTTCAACCCTAATAATTATGATTTTTCTTTTTATTTTCGCCTGTGAAAGTGCTCCACTAGGTATTTGGGGAAGCCTCCCCAACCTATCCAAAATCACTGGTGCCGGAACCAAACTCAACATGGCCCGGACCAATTCAATGCATAAGATGGTACCTCTCCAACGGTCAGTCAGTATCCAATCATTACCTTCCATGGCTCAAAACGGTAACAAAAATTTTGAACTTCCAATGCAGGCTGCACCTGCCAAGAAGAGTAATGCAGTCAAAGTTATGGCTGCCGGAGCTGCCCTTATGGTAGCCCCACCAATTATTAGTAAAATCTTGGATTTTATTCCCTCTCGCTCCAACACCTTCCCAGAAATTCCTAAACCTGAATTGGAAACCCTTCCTCCTCCTCCGCTCACTCCTTCCCCACTCGAAAAACGACTCTTGACAAATTCACCAATTACGATTGACGATTATAAAGACGATACTTTTAAGCCTTTCAAAGACGTTAATAATTATGATGCCAACATAACTCAAATGTTAGAGGAATGGAAATCTATTCATAATTCCTTTCTCTCCTTACAGATTAAGCAGGATGAGCCCGGCCAGACAGTTACTCTCACTACTACCCTCTCTCCGCCTGTCCATGCTAAGCAAACAGCACCGGAGCCCATTATTCCAGTTCTTCCGGTTCCAAAAATGGAGATTGGCGTTGGCGAGGGAGATTCCCAAGTTCTTCTCCGTATTTTCACTTTATCAAGTACTGCCCTGTCAACCATTATTGGTTTTGGTTTAATTGTATATGGTTTATATTGTTATTACCGGTATCGTCAGCGAAACCGCCAGAACTCCCGAATCTCCCATGCACTACCCAGCGCATACTTCATCAATAATCCCCGCCCACACAACCATGACCCATACCCACCCATCGTGGCCCTCAACAATTTATCCAACCAGCTGTCTGCCCGGACTCCAGCCTAAATATAAGCCAACTTTGATTTTATGTCGATAAGATGTACTAACACAATATTGATTTTACACCTGTTATCACCTTCGCCTTAAATGATTCCAGTCTGTGTACTAGCTTGTAAAGAAAAATACAAAAATAATTTTTTTTAACTATCTCTTCTTTACTCTACCTATCTTTCGTTCACACATAAATACCAATTGTACTAACACAATATGAATTTTAAATACAAATTATTAAATTTTGGGGACAAAATTTTCCCCGACCGCGCGGGATGTTAGGTATGTATATAGAAATTACATAAATTAGTTAAGTCTCACATGAATAATTAATTAAGTTGTGAAACACACAACCTTAGGTTAAGTCAATTCAAAGTTACTTAAACACTTATTGTAAAAGTGCAATGTAAGCACTTCCCATCGGCTAAAGCCGACGAGTGTCAACGTCCCGTTACATCCGTTATGATGTAACGTCTAGACTTAAGATTGTAAAAATAGGCTCAAGTAGCCACTTGTTAAGTTTAAGATTCTTCCAGACTCTGCAGTGAATAACTGAGAGTCATTCCAGTAACACCTATTTTTAGTTGTTAATCTTCATTTCCTTTTCCTTTTGATTTCAATTATAAATAAAAGCAATTAGTCCTCGGATTAATGTAAAATCACATTCAATCGTTTATTCATAATCATTCCTTTCATCAGCACGATTTCCAATTATTTACAATTTCTCGACAATTACATAAGTAAATAATCCAGGAGTTAGGATTTCATGGTATAACCATAACCTACTCTTACAGTATTAAAGGTTATCATGTTTACAACAGTGCATTATTCAGTATTTAACATGTATTTTGGAGGAACAAATTTAGGGCTAATTAAAATGACAGTGCATATTTTCATGCATGTATTCAATAATTACTACGAAGGTGTTCCACAGAATCATTGAAAAAAGTTTCCATTCATGCGGCTTTTACAGATAGGATGCTTCACACTAATTCCAGAGGTTATCATTGCTTTCTTACTAATCAGAATTTCTGTTTTGAAGTGTTGTAGGCAAGAATTTACATGCTACTTCAGTTACACTTTTAATTCGAAGATATTGTGTGTTTCGTCAACGAGGAGCAGGCTAAACAATCTAGATGTTTTTTGGATTCAAAGCAACATATCATCAGTCTGTGAGTCGTTGGCTATGTTTATGTACAATGTTAGTACCTACTTAGGATGCAGTCATAGAAACTTGCATTTTCAAGGTTTCTGCTTATCAGCCACGTCTTCACTGCGAATGGCGTCAGTAGTGATGACCCCGGTGAGTCCAGGAAATGGAACCGTAATTCCATGGTGTTTGATAGCGTGTAATTTGAAGTCTGTTTCATGATTTTCCAGGAACCCATACTGTCCTGATTTACCTTACATATGTCATTAGCGAATTGTCTTTTGAACTTATACCTTTTGATTTATGATTTTGGCTTTTATGTGTTTAAAGTTGTATTCATCAGCGAAACTATTATTTGTCTCCCCAGTCCCTCCTGACCTAGCCTTATAACTTGTCTAAAAACAATTTAAATGACCTAGGGCAACATAGCTGGTCCTAATCCGGGATTACTGAAAATACCTTAAAAGAGTCATCCTGCTCCGTAATCCTTTCAGCAACATTTTACACATACTTAATATTCCTTTAAAGTAATTCCAAAGTTCAATCATTTTTCAAAATAAATTTCAATCCTTAATCCCACAACTGCATTTAATTAAATGTAATCTGTAATCCGTAAACCCTTATAAAATGTAATTATAAACACCTGTATTCTCAGGAATCCGCTTAAAATATTTTATGTAATCCGGAAAACTTCAAATTGTTGGTGGTTCCATGCTCTAGGGGGAGACAAATTTTTTGCAGCACCGTATTTTGAATTTTATGCTTCTAGAAAACAGTAACGGAATAATTTCTGCAAGTAACGTTCCCGTATTTATTCAAGCTATTCAAAGTAAGGTCACAATTGTCGTAGGAAATACTGGAATGTTGACATTGCTATTCAAATCTATGGAAATACTTTCAACAATAATAATAATTATATTGCTAAATATAAATAATTATTTTTAACGGCTTCTTTTCCACATTCTTACGGCCGAGTTGAGAGGTCTGACCTCTCCGCCGCTACTGGTGAAAGCTATTCCGACGGTGTCAGAGTTACTGCTGTAAGGACCAGTCCTTATATATTCACTCGTGCCTTCACGTGGGATGGTTATTGTGTTTGGGGGGTTGAGGGTCAGCATAGTCGACACGGATGATCCTGGGAGAATTATCACTCTGAGTGACTCCAAAGGAAGCGCTGGACCCACCCAAGGCTCTGAAAAATTGACCCGCATACAAATGGCTGATGTCAATCCAATAATAGTCTGGCCATAAATTTGACGGGTGTTGCTGGTCCTTGTATTGAATGTACACAAATCCCACAGGCACTTCTGACAATGAATCCCTTGATGTAGAAGAATTCCCCTGAGATTCAACCTGGTCCTTTAAATTTGCAACTTCGTCCTGATAACGCTCCAGGTCCTGACGTAAAGTTAGGATCTGCTCATCATACTCTTGGAGTTTGAGGAGGCCAGTGCTCAAATGTTTCTGCACGTACTTTTGAATTTGAGAGGGGGCCCAGGTTTGGGGTTTTTGACAGACAACAGAAACCATACTTTTCCGGCTACAATTGTTAAATATCCATTTACCGTTGTCATTGGAATGATCCAATATCAACGAGTTCGAGAATTCGAAAGAAGCAAATCAACATCTCGTGCTCCCTAACTCGTGCCCTTCGGGTGAAGTAACTGTCCAAGTGCGAATATAATATTCAAATGTAGTTGTAAATTTTTAATCTCAGCTTGTACCAAATTTGTCGTAGTTCACATTAAAAAAAATAAAAACATGGGCAAAATACGGTTGTTTTAACTGGATTGGGTACTAATCATCAAGTGAGCTTTATATCACTGTATGTATTACAATTCTATCATAATTTTTGATTTATTAGTGGATACGTAATCTTCATCTAAGTCATAATAGCGTATAGTAGGATATTTAGGTTAGTTATTATTTTGTACGGAAGGAATATATTTTGTCTGAATATTTCTTCAAAAATACTAAGGGTTCTAGTTCTACGTAAAACGTGCATATTCATATGCATTTGTTTAATTGCGTGATCACTGTTAATCCACACTAGTCAATTCCTGCAGCGTTCGAATCACCGTCCTTACACGATTTAGGAATGAACCATTCTCGACAATTGTGGATGTCACCCGGGATTGAACTTCCAACTGTCTCTTAACGTTCGCTAATTCTCGCTGGTAATCCGTAAGGGGAGTTGACACGGTTGAGGTTGCTTTCAGGATCCGTGTCGTTAGGAGATCCCTCGCCCTCAAATTACTCTGCGCATGCTTTAGAATAATTCTAGGTGGCGCTCGTACTCGGGGTTTCTGACATATTACTGAGACCTTGTACCGTCTGTCGCAATTAGTAAATGACCATTTACCCTGTCCGTGCTCACCAGCGTCACCCATTATAAGACAGAATTTTCCCCAAGTTATACTGGAGTTCTGCTTCTTTGCTCCGAGCCAGATTCTCTTGGAAGGGATTAAATCTGAAAGGAAGGTTTGCTCCTCTGGAGATTCAATTGTGGGTAATGTGGCCATTGGGTGGATCTTTTTACAAATATTGGCAGCACCATAGTACGATAAAAATTTGCCTGGGTCTTGGCTCTGGTCCTCTATACTGATGCATTTCCCATCACCAAAAATTTGCCAGTTCCTTGACCCGCAGGGATTTGATGTATCTGTTGCAAATGAACCTGAAAATATTTTAAATGGTTGAACGCAACGTACCAAATAAGTTTACATGGGCATAGGTATTGTAATTATGACAATAGTAATTGCGAAATTACAAGCTCTATGTGGAATATTGTAATGGACTTCAACATTATGAGGTAATCATCGAAAGGGTACGGAAGTTATTTAAATGATAAAATAAGTACCTTGAATGAAATAGAGAGTCAAAATCAATTGAGCCAATTTAATTGCTGAAATTTTCCAGCTTTGTTGAAACTTTGTTACCATTATTGTTATAAGGATTGCAACTAACTCTGCTCTTGTATAATAATTATTATTCCTGCGACAATATGTGAACTGTTCGTGCATTTGTCCGGATCCTTGTTTATATAGTTTTGGGAATCCTAATTTAAGGTACATTTAAAAAGAGAAGTTGCGTTAGGGAAGTTAAATGGCAGGGCTAATAAATATACATAAATACTTAGAGTGAATTGATTACAAACGTCTTTAAAAATGTTAGTAATACGTGTCTCGGCGTCTCACAACCGCCAATTCCGTAGAATTCTGTCTGATCTCACTCCAAGGTTTCACAATTCCATAACTTGTGTGTATCTGTAATGATTTTTAGTAACTTTGTTAAAATCTTCCGGCTAAGAATTTTTCTGCGAAGAGAATACATTTTTCAGTTTTTTTCTTTAGTTCAAATGGATGAAGATGTTAATAGCGTGTACTTATCTACAACGTGTACATATGTCCCCATATTTTGATGTGTATGCACATGTAGTCTCAAATATTAGACTTTCTGCCGATTTCTCGGAACTTAATCTTCAAACTTCGCAGAGGTTATCTACTCAAGTTTTTACGAGCCATGTCTGCGGCTACAAGAAGTATGTAAATAGTTTCCGCTTTTTTCATTGACTGCAGCTTTTCATTTCTTTACAGCTCAATGCTATGAGGAAGTGTTTGTAAGCCACGTGCCCTTAATTCTGGTTGTTACATGTAATTATAATAATTACAGTATACTATCTACTTCTCAGCAGGTAGATATTTATAAAGAAAAATTTCTACTAAACTTGAAAATTAAATGTTTACAAAAGACTGTAAACGATGCTCAGTTTTTATTGAAAAAACTAAACTTTATTAAATTGCACTAGGTGTGAGCTAGTTCTGGGCAGTGTTCCGATTTTTGTAAATCTCCTTAAAAGATCATTTCTGAATTCAATATTTCGATTTTCCTGCTGAATCTTATGCTCCTGTGGGAGGTCCTGAACGATTTTAAAAACCCCTGCTTAAAGAAAGTTCAACGGTTGTCAAAATCCCTGTTGGAAAAAATAATTTCCCTGCAAGAAGCAAAATCCCTGCCAAATAAGGTCAGCCAATATAAAAATCCCTGTTTCCATAACAATAATTTTTCTGAAACAATAAAAAATATTTGAACATCCTTGCCAAAAAAAGGTTCAACGAATTTAGAAATCCCTTTCGCAAAACAAAGACCCTTTCCTTTGAGATTTTTTTTGCAAGAAATATTATTTCCCTCCGACACTCTAAAATCCGACCCCTGGTTCTGGAAATGGTTTGTCTGTTCTTTGAATTTGGTTTGATGTAATTCAAACGCAGGACACTTCGGTATGCTTTGTCAAAAATTTATCGAGTTTATAATTTGGTGCGATCAAATCTTAATGTCTATTCCTTATATAGTAACGGTCCTAATTGTCTAGTCCGAAATTTTGGAACAGATTTATTAGTCGGGCGTAAATTTGGAAAACACCATTTTTAATGGTTCCTTATTAGCATTGCCCACAACTTTTTCATTCAGTTTTGCCAGTTTTTCGAAAGCTAAACCCCACTGATGGACTCCGATTATGGTTTACCGAACAGAGCAACCCGTACACAAATCCTCCCCGAAGAATTTTTGTGCATATATATTTTCGTATTTAATATTATCAGTACGTTTGCACGTACTTGCAAGCTAGGATGAGAAACTTTTTAATGTACACGTGTTTGTTTAAAAGCAATACAAGGATTTAATTACTACAGAAACATCACTACATCACGTGTAGCATTTTATGAACGCTTTTAAAAAATGCCAATTTTGATTCCAATATTAACAAAGAAAAATCGTAAAGCTCTAATGACATTCATGAAATGTGGGGACAGCCTTGCACAACCTGTCCTAAACTTTTTAAGGGGACAATATCCCCTTTGGCCCCCTACTTCGTTGCGCCTGCTTATTCTTTACCTTCTTTTATCTTATATACATAATCATTATTATTCAATTTTTACTTATAAGAGTTTAAAACTTAGCAGGTGGCTCAGCTTTGCTTTCCTTATCAGTAGTAAGTAAAGTATAAGTAAGTTCTTGCGTTTTGTAAATGATTCTTTTAATTTTTTCCCGTGTTATACAAAATTATATACTAATAAAATTAAGGGATAATAGCTCAATGGTGCAAATTTTATGCGAAGTATTATCAACGAGTTCTTTTCCAAATCCGTACTGCTGAGTTATAAGGTCTGACCTCTCCGCCACTGGTGGTAAAAGATATTCCCACAGTGTCAGCGTTACTGCTGTAAGGCCCGGTCCGGACATAGTCACTGGTAGCACCAACTGGAAGATTAATTGAGTTTGGAGGTTGTGGGTCAGCGTAAGTAACTTGGGTGATCCTAGGTGCGTTTTCACTTTGAGTGCTGCCAAAGGTATTGCTAGCTCCACCCACAATTCTGAAGAATTGACCCGCGTACTGGCTACAGACGTCAGTCCAGGTAAATTGAGGCCAAATTGTTGCTGGTTCAGCCTGGTCCTTGTACTGAATGTAAATGAACCCCACTGGTATCAAAGTATTGGTCATTGCTTGCAACTCTGTCTTAACAGTCGTCAGCTGTCGATGATAATCCTGAAGTTGTGCTTGAAAGGTAGAAGTCTCATTTCGGTTCTGTTGAAGCCTCAGCTCACCCGCGTCCAAATGACCCTGCATAAACGTTTGAATTCTGGATGGAGTCCACGCCTGGGGTTTTTGACAGATGACGGAAACCACGTTCCTTCTGCTGCAATTATGGAATGACCATTTGCCGTGCCCATGTGCATTAGCGTTGTCTCCCATCATAAGGCAAAATTCTCCTCTTGCAGGGACGGAGACGTACTCGGACCAATTGGTGTAATTTGAGATGCCATGGTCTTCCCAAATTAGTCTTGAGTTGTTCATCTTTCCACCGAGCCAAATGTTCTTGGAAGTTACCAAGTTGGAGATGAAGGCTTGATCCTCTTGTGATTCTATTGTGGGCAATGTGGCCTCTGGGTGCAATTTTTTGCAAATACTTGCGGCATCATTGTACGACAGAAAATCCAATTGGTCGGGATTCTCGTCGAGTATAGTAATGCATTTCTCCAGCCCAAAAATGTGCCAGCTCATTGGGCCACAGCTGATTGATCTGTCTGATGCGAAGGAGCCTGCAAATTATATTAAAATGTTTAACTGAAAAAAGTTTAATACGTCTCACGGTTCGTGCATTATTTTTAATAAGGTAATAAAATCCTATTATTAGGTTATTTAGTATTTAATATGTAACTGTAGGTTATAGGAATGTTTTATTTACCTTGAATGAATTGGATAGCCAAAATCAGCTGAACGAATTTAGCAAGAGTTGCTGACATCTTGTAACGATGTGAAATTCTTTTGATCGTAAAAATAATTGGTTACAAATTATTGCTTACTTAGTTCGTCTGCCAACAGTATTCCCAATTCCCCGTCTTCAATGCAATGTTTTTTAATAATGATCATATTCCAGCCCAAATCTTTATTTATAGGAATTTTCTGCAAACCATTTCCTGGAAGACTGACTTCCTTGGAACAGGAAAAAAGAAATCACCTACATACGTCTTAATGATATCCCTGAAACGTTTACAGATTAAGGATTCCAGGGAAGATCTTATCATTCGGTGAAGTTCTAAATAATTAATTGTTTTTTGTAATTATTTACGTTTTCTGACGAAGGGAATCAGGTTCTGTTGTATATAGCTCATTCGATATTTTATCGATCTCTTTTTATGTCTAAAGTATATCGTATTTATTATATAATCTTGTTCCAGGTCATTTCGTGAACTTCTGAGATATGGTTTCATGAATAGGTGTCGATGGTTTTTAAACTGGGAGATCCAATTTAAAAAACAATTCCTGGGTAGATATTCATACATAGTTTCTTGGTATTTCCTCACAGTTGAGATTAATGGTTTCGTCGCATTTAATCCCAATTTGAGGAGTGTGTATTAAAGGTTATCATGTTTACAACAGTGCATTATTCAGTATTTAACATGTATTTTGGAGGAACAAATTTAGGGCTAATTAAAATGACAGTGCATATTTTCATGCATGTATTCAATAATTACTACGAAGGTGTTCCACAGAATCATTGAAAAAAGTTTCCATTCATGCGGCTTTTACAGATAGGATGCTTCACACTAATTCCAGAGGTTATCATTGCTTTCTTACTAATCAGAATTTCTGTTTTGAAGTGTTGTAGGCAAGAATTTACATGCTACTTCAGTTACACTTTTAATTCGAAGATATTGTGTGTTTCGTCAACGAGGAGCAGGCTAAACAATCTAGATGTTTTTTGGATTCAAAGCAACATATCATCAGTCTGTGAGTCGTTGGCTATGTTTATGTACAATGTTAGTACCTACTTAGGATGCAGTCATAGAAACTTGCATTTTCAAGGTTTCTGCTTATCAGCCACGTCTTCACTGCGAATGGCGTCAGTAGTGATGACCCCGGTGAGTCCAGGAAATGGAACCGTAATTCCATGGTGTTTGATAGCGTGTAATTTGAAGTCTGTTTCATGATTTTCCAGGAACCCATACTGTCCTGATTTACCTTACATATGTCATTAGCGAATTGTCTTTTGAACTTATACCTTTTGATTTATGATTTTGGCTTTTATGTGTTTAAAGTTGTATTCATCAGCGAAACTATTATTTGTCTCCCCAGTCCCTCCTGACCTAGCCTTATAACTTGTCTAAAAACAATTTAAATGACCTAGGGCAACATAGCTGGTCCTAATCCGGGATTACTGAAAATACCTTAAAAGAGTCATCCTGCTCCGTAATCCTTTCAGCAACATTTTACACATACTTAATATTCCTTTAAAGTAATTCCAAAGTTCAATCATTTTTCAAAATAAATTTCAATCCTTAATCCCACAACTGCATTTAATTAAATGTAATCTGTAATCCGTAAACCCTTATAAAATGTAATTATAAACACCTGTATTCTCAGGAATCCGCTTAAAATATTTTATGTAATCCGGAAAACTTCAAATTGTTGGTGGTTCCATGCTCTAGGGGGAGACAAATTTTTTGCAGCACCGTATTTTGAATTTTATGCTTCTAGAAAACAGTAACGGAATAATTTCTGCAAGTAACGTTCCCGTATTTATTCAAGCTATTCAAAGTAAGGTCACAATTGTCGTAGGAAATACTGGAATGTTGACATTGCTATTCAAATCTATGGAAATACTTTCAACAATAATAATAATTATATTGCTAAATATAAATAATTATTTTTAACGGCTTCTTTTCCACATTCTTACGGCCGAGTTGAGAGGTCTGACCTCTCCGCCGCTACTGGTGAAAGCTATTCCGACGGTGTCAGAGTTACTGCTGTAAGGACCAGTCCTTATATATTCACTCGTGCCTTCACGTGGGATGGTTATTGTGTTTGGGGGTTGAGGGTCAGCATAGTCGACACGGATGATCCTGGGAGAATTATCACTCTGAGTGACTCCAAAGGAAGCGCTGGACCCACCCAAGGCTCTGAAAAATTGACCCGCATACAAATGGCTGATGTCAATCCAATAATAGTCTGGCCATAAATTTGACGGGTGTTGCTGGTCCTTGTATTGAATGTACACAAATCCCACAGGCACTTCTGACAATGAATCCCTTGATGTAGAAGAATTCCCCTGAGATTCAACCTGGTCCTTTAAATTTGCAACTTCGTCCTGATAACGCTCCAGGTCCTGACGTAAAGTTAGGATCTGCTCATCATACTCTTGGAGTTTGAGGAGGCCAGTGCTCAAATGTTTCTGCACGTACTTTTGAATTTGAGAGGGGGCCCAGGTTTGGGGTTTTTGACAGACAACAGAAACCATACTTTTCCGGCTACAATTGTTAAATATCCATTTACCGTTGTCATTGGAATGATCCAATATCAACGAGTTCGAGAATTCGAAAGAAGCAAATCAACATCTCGTGCTCCCTAACTCGTGCCCTTCGGGTGAAGTAACTGTCCAAGTGCGAATATAATATTCAAATGTAGTTGTAAATTTTTAATCTCAGCTTGTACCAAATTTGTCGTAGTTCACATTAAAAAAAATAAAAACATGGGCAAAATACGGTTGTTTTAACTGGATTGGGTACTAATCATCAAGTGAGCTTTATATCACTGTATGTATTACAATTCTATCATAATTTTTGATTTATTAGTGGATACGTAATCTTCATCTAAGTCATAATAGCGTATAGTAGGATATTTAGGTTAGTTATTATTTTGTACGGAAGGAATATATTTTGTCTGAATATTTCTTCAAAAATACTAAGGGTTCTAGTTCTACGTAAAACGTGCATATTCATATGCATTTGTTTAATTGCGTGATCACTGTTAATCCACACTAGTCAATTCCTGCAGCGTTCGAATCACCGTCCTTACACGATTTAGGAATGAACCATTCTCGACAATTGTGGATGTCACCCGGGATTGAACTTCCAACTGTCTCTTAACGTTCGCTAATTCTCGCTGGTAATCCGTAAGGGGAGTTGACACGGTTGAGGTTGCTTTCAGGATCCGTGTCGTTAGGAGATCCCTCGCCCTCAAATTACTCTGCGCATGCTTTAGAATAATTCTAGGTGGCGCTCGTACTCGGGGTTTCTGACATATTACTGAGACCTTGTACCGTCTGTCGCAATTAGTAAATGACCATTTACCCTGTCCGTGCTCACCAGCGTCACCCATTATAAGACAGAATTTTCCCCAAGTTATACTGGAGTTCTGCTTCTTTGCTCCGAGCCAGATTCTCTTGGAAGGGATTAAATCTGAAAGGAAGGTTTGCTCCTCTGGAGATTCAATTGTGGGTAATGTGGCCATTGGGTGGATCTTTTTACAAATATTGGCAGCACCATAGTACGATAAAAATTTGCCTGGGTCTTGGCTCTGGTCCTCTATACTGATGCATTTCCCATCACCAAAAATTTGCCAGTTCCTTGACCCGCAGGGATTTGATGTATCTGTTGCAAATGAACCTGAAAATATTTTAAATGGTTGAACGCAACGTACCAAATAAGTTTACATGGGCATAGGTATTGTAATTATGACAATAGTAATTGCGAAATTACAAGCTCTATGTGGAATATTGTAATGGACTTCAACATTATGAGGTAATCATCGAAAGGGTACGGAAGTTATTTAAATGATAAAATAAGTACCTTGAATGAAATAGAGAGTCAAAATCAATTGAGCCAATTTAATTGCTGAAATTTTCCAGCTTTGTTGAAACTTTGTTACCATTATTGTTATAAGGATTGCAACTAACTCTGCTCTTGTATAATAATTATTATTCCTGCGACAATATGTGAACTGTTCGTGCATTTGTCCGGATCCTTGTTTATATAGTTTTGGGAATCCTAATTTAAGGTACATTTAAAAAGAGAAGTTGCGTTAGGGAAGTTAAATGGCAGGGCTAATAAATATACATAAATACTTAGAGTGAATTGATTACAAACGTCTTTAAAAATGTTAGTAATACGTGTCTCGGCGTCTCACAACCGCCAATTCCGTAGAATTCTGTCTGATCTCACTCCAAGGTTTCACAATTCCATAACTTGTGTGTATCTGTAATGATTTTTAGTAACTTTGTTAAAATCTTCCGGCTAAGAATTTTTCTGCGAAGAGAATACATTTTTCAGTTTTTTTCTTTAGTTCAAATGGATGAAGATGTTAATAGCGTGTACTTATCTACAACGTGTACATATGTCCCCATATTTTGATGTGTATGCACATGTAGTCTCAAATATTAGACTTTCTGCCGATTTCTCGGAACTTAATCTTCAAACTTCGCAGAGGTTATCTACTCAAGTTTTTACGAGCCATGTCTGCGGCTACAAGAAGTATGTAAATAGTTTCCGCTTTTTTCATTGACTGCAGCTTTTCATTTCTTTACAGCTCAATGCTATGAGGAAGTGTTTGTAAGCCACGTGCCCTTAATTCTGGTTGTTACATGTAATTATAATAATTACAGTATACTATCTACTTCTCAGCAGGTAGATATTTATAAAGAAAAATTTCTACTAAACTTGAAAATTAAATGTTTACAAAAGACTGTAAACGATGCTCAGTTTTTATTGAAAAAACTAAACTTTATTAAATTGCACTAGGTGTGAGCTAGTTCTGGGCAGTGTTCCGATTTTTGTAAATCTCCTTAAAAGATCATTTCTGAATTCAATATTTCGATTTTCCTGCTGAATCTTATGCTCCTGTGGGAGGTCCTGAACGATTTTAAAAACCCCTGCTTAAAGAAAGTTCAACGGTTGTCAAAATCCCTGTTGGAAAAAATAATTTCCCTGCAAGAAGCAAAATCCCTGCCAAATAAGGTCAGCCAATATAAAAATCCCTGTTTCCATAACAATAATTTTTCTGAAACAATAAAAAATATTTGAACATCCTTGCCAAAAAAAGGTTCAACGAATTTAGAAATCCCTTTCGCAAAACAAAGACCCTTTCCTTTGAGATTTTTTTTGCAAGAAATATTATTTCCCTCCGACACTCTAAAATCCGACCCCTGGTTCTGGAAATGGTTTGTCTGTTCTTTGAATTTGGTTTGATGTAATTCAAACGCAGGACACTTCGGTATGCTTTGTCAAAAATTTATCGAGTTTATAATTTGGTGCGATCAAATCTTAATGTCTATTCCTTATATAGTAACGGTCCTAATTGTCTAGTCCGAAATTTTGGAACAGATTTATTAGTCGGGCGTAAATTTGGAAAACACCATTTTTAATGGTTCCTTATTAGCATTGCCCACAACTTTTTCATTCAGTTTTGCCAGTTTTTCGAAAGCTAAACCCCACTGATGGACTCCGATTATGGTTTACCGAACAGAGCAACCCGTACACAAATCCTCCCCGAAGAATTTTTGTGCATATATATTTTCGTATTTAATATTATCAGTACGTTTGCACGTACTTGCAAGCTAGGATGAGAAACTTTTTAATGTACACGTGTTTGTTTAAAAGCAATACAAGGATTTAATTACTACAGAAACATCACTACATCACGTGTAGCATTTTATGAACGCTTTTAAAAAATGCCAATTTTGATTCCAATATTAACAAAGAAAAATCGTAAAGCTCTAATGACATTCATGAAATGTGGGGACAGCCTTGCACAACCTGTCCTAAACTTTTTAAGGGGACAATATCCCCTTTGGCCCCCTACTTCGTTGCGCCTGCTTATTCTTTACCTTCTTTTATCTTATATACATAATCATTATTATTCAATTTTTACTTATAAGAGTTTAAAACTTAGCAGGTGGCTCAGCTTTGCTTTCCTTATCAGTAGTAAGTAAAGTATAAGTAAGTTCTTGCGTTTTGTAAATGATTCTTTTAATTTTTTCCCGTGTTATACAAAATTATATACTAATAAAATTAAGGGATAATAGCTCAATGGTGCAAATTTTATGCGAAGTATTATCAACGAGTTCTTTTCCAAATCCGTACTGCTGAGTTATAAGGTCTGACCTCTCCGCCACTGGTGGTAAAAGATATTCCCACAGTGTCAGCGTTACTGCTGTAAGGCCCGGTCCGGACATAGTCACTGGTAGCACCAACTGGAAGATTAATTGAGTTTGGAGGTTGTGGGTCAGCGTAAGTAACTTGGGTGATCCTAGGTGCGTTTTCACTTTGAGTGCTGCCAAAGGTATTGCTAGCTCCACCCACAATTCTGAAGAATTGACCCGCGTACTGGCTACAGACGTCAGTCCAGGTAAATTGAGGCCAAATTGTTGCTGGTTCAGCCTGGTCCTTGTACTGAATGTAAATGAACCCCACTGGTATCAAAGTATTGGTCATTGCTTGCAACTCTGTCTTAACAGTCGTCAGCTGTCGATGATAATCCTGAAGTTGTGCTTGAAAGGTAGAAGTCTCATTTCGGTTCTGTTGAAGCCTCAGCTCACCCGCGTCCAAATGACCCTGCATAAACGTTTGAATTCTGGATGGAGTCCACGCCTGGGGTTTTTGACAGATGACGGAAACCACGTTCCTTCTGCTGCAATTATGGAATGACCATTTGCCGTGCCCATGTGCATTAGCGTTGTCTCCCATCATAAGGCAAAATTCTCCTCTTGCAGGGACGGAGACGTACTCGGACCAATTGGTGTAATTTGAGATGCCATGGTCTTCCCAAATTAGTCTTGAGTTGTTCATCTTTCCACCGAGCCAAATGTTCTTGGAAGTTACCAAGTTGGAGATGAAGGCTTGATCCTCTTGTGATTCTATTGTGGGCAATGTGGCCTCTGGGTGCAATTTTTTGCAAATACTTGCGGCATCATTGTACGACAGAAAATCCAATTGGTCGGGATTCTCGTCGAGTATAGTAATGCATTTCTCCAGCCCAAAAATGTGCCAGTTCATTGGGCCACAGCTGATTGATCTGTCTGATGCGAAGGAGCCTGCAAATTATATTAAAATGTTTAACTGAAAAAAGTTTAATACGTCTCACGGTTCGTGCATTATTTTTAATAAGGTAATAAAATCCTATTATTAGGTTATTTAGTATTTAATATGTAACTGTAGGTTATAGGAATGTTTTATTTACCTTGAATGAATTGGATAGCCAAAATCAGCTGAACGAATTTAGCAAGAGTTGCTGACATCTTGTAACGATGTGAAATTCTTTTGATCGTAAAAATAATTGGTTACAAATTATTGCTTACTTAGTTCGTCTGCCAACAGTATTCCCAATTCCCCGTCTTCAATGCAATGTTTTTTAATAATGATCATATTCCAGCCCAAATCTTTATTTATAGGAATTTTCTGCAAACCATTTCCTGGAAGACTGACTTCCTTGGAACAGGAAAAAAGAAATCACCTACATACGTCTTAATGATATCCCTGAAACGTTTACAGATTAAGGATTCCAGGGAAGATCTTATCATTCGGTGAAGTTCTAAATAATTAATTGTTTTTTGTAATTATTTACGTTTTCTGACGAAGGGAATCAGGTTCTGTTGTATATAGCTCATTCGATATTTTATCGATCTCTTTTTATGTCTAAAGTATATCGTATTTATTATATAATCTTGTTCCAGGTCATTTCGTGAACTTCTGAGATATGGTTTCATGAATAGGTGTCGATGGTTTTTAAACTGGGAGATCCAATTTAAAAAACAATTCCTGGGTAGATATTCATACATAGTTTCTTGGTATTTCCTCACAGTTGAGATTAATGGTTTCGTCGCATTTAATCCCAATTTGAGGAGTGTGTATTAAAGGTTATCATGTTTACAACAGTGCATTATTCAGTATTTAACATGTATTTTGGAGGAACAAATTTAGGGCTAATTAAAATGACAGTGCATATTTTCATGCATGTATTCAATAATTACTACGAAGGTGTTCCACAGAATCATTGAAAAAAGTTTCCATTCATGCGGCTTTTACAGATAGGATGCTTCACACTAATTCCAGAGGTTATCATTGCTTTCTTACTAATCAGAATTTCTGTTTTGAAGTGTTGTAGGCAAGAATTTACATGCTACTTCAGTTACACTTTTAATTCGAAGATATTGTGTGTTTCGTCAACGAGGAGCAGGCTAAACAATCTAGATGTTTTTTGGATTCAAAGCAACATATCATCAGTCTGTGAGTCGTTGGCTATGTTTATGTACAATGTTAGTACCTACTTAGGATGCAGTCATAGAAACTTGCATTTTCAAGGTTTCTGCTTATCAGCCACGTCTTCACTGCGAATGGCGTCAGTAGTGATGACCCCGGTGAGTCCAGGAAATGGAACCGTAATTCCATGGTGTTTGATAGCGTGTAATTTGAAGTCTGTTTCATGATTTTCCAGGAACCCATACTGTCCTGATTTACCTTACATATGTCATTAGCGAATTGTCTTTTGAACTTATACCTTTTGATTTATGATTTTGGCTTTTATGTGTTTAAAGTTGTATTCATCAGCGAAACTATTATTTGTCTCCCCAGTCCCTCCTGACCTAGCCTTATAACTTGTCTAAAAACAATTTAAATGACCTAGGGCAACATAGCTGGTCCTAATCCGGGATTACTGAAAATACCTTAAAAGAGTCATCCTGCTCCGTAATCCTTTCAGCAACATTTTACACATACTTAATATTCCTTTAAAGTAATTCCAAAGTTCAATCATTTTTCAAAATAAATTTCAATCCTTAATCCCACAACTGCATTTAATTAAATGTAATCTGTAATCCGTAAACCCTTATAAAATGTAATTATAAACACCTGTATTCTCAGGAATCCGCTTAAAATATTTTATGTAATCCGGAAAACTTCAAATTGTTGGTGGTTCCATGCTCTAGGGGGAGACAAATTTTTTGCAGCACCGTATTTTGAATTTTATGCTTCTAGAAAACAGTAACGGAATAATTTCTGCAAGTAACGTTCCCGTATTTATTCAAGCTATTCAAAGTAAGGTCACAATTGTCGTAGGAAATACTGGAATGTTGACATTGCTATTCAAATCTATGGAAATACTTTCAACAATAATAATAATTATATTGCTAAATATAAATAATTATTTTTAACGGCTTCTTTTCCACATTCTTACGGCCGAGTTGAGAGGTCTGACCTCTCCGCCGCTACTGGTGAAAGCTATTCCGACGGTGTCAGAGTTACTGCTGTAAGGACCAGTCCTTATATATTCACTCGTGCCTTCACGTGGGATGGTTATTGTGTTTGGGGGTTGAGGGTCAGCATAGTCGACACGGATGATCCTGGGAGAATTATCACTCTGAGTGACTCCAAAGGAAGCGCTGGACCCACCCAAGGCTCTGAAAAATTGACCCGCATACAAATGGCTGATGTCAATCCAATAATAGTCTGGCCATAAATTTGACGGGTGTTGCTGGTCCTTGTATTGAATGTACACAAATCCCACAGGCACTTCTGACAATGAATCCCTTGATGTAGAAGAATTCCCCTGAGATTCAACCTGGTCCTTTAAATTTGCAACTTCGTCCTGATAACGCTCCAGGTCCTGACGTAAAGTTAGGATCTGCTCATCATACTCTTGGAGTTTGAGGAGGCCAGTGCTCAAATGTTTCTGCACGTACTTTTGAATTTGAGAGGGGGCCCAGGTTTGGGGTTTTTGACAGACAACAGAAACCATACTTTTCCGGCTACAATTGTTAAATATCCATTTACCGTTGTCATTGGAATGATCCAATATCAACGAGTTCGAGAATTCGAAAGAAGCAAATCAACATCTCGTGCTCCCTAACTCGTGCCCTTCGGGTGAAGTAACTGTCCAAGTGCGAATATAATATTCAAATGTAGTTGTAAATTTTTAATCTCAGCTTGTACCAAATTTGTCGTAGTTCACATTAAAAAAAATAAAAACATGGGCAAAATACGGTTGTTTTAACTGGATTGGGTACTAATCATCAAGTGAGCTTTATATCACTGTATGTATTACAATTCTATCATAATTTTTGATTTATTAGTGGATACGTAATCTTCATCTAAGTCATAATAGCGTATAGTAGGATATTTAGGTTAGTTATTATTTTGTACGGAAGGAATATATTTTGTCTGAATATTTCTTCAAAAATACTAAGGGTTCTAGTTCTACGTAAAACGTGCATATTCATATGCATTTGTTTAATTGCGTGATCACTGTTAATCCACACTAGTCAATTCCTGCAGCGTTCGAATCACCGTCCTTACACGATTTAGGAATGAACCATTCTCGACAATTGTGGATGTCACCCGGGATTGAACTTCCAACTGTCTCTTAACGTTCGCTAATTCTCGCTGGTAATCCGTAAGGGGAGTTGACACGGTTGAGGTTGCTTTCAGGATCCGTGTCGTTAGGAGATCCCTCGCCCTCAAATTACTCTGCGCATGCTTTAGAATAATTCTAGGTGGCGCTCGTACTCGGGGTTTCTGACATATTACTGAGACCTTGTACCGTCTGTCGCAATTAGTAAATGACCATTTACCCTGTCCGTGCTCACCAGCGTCACCCATTATAAGACAGAATTTTCCCCAAGTTATACTGGAGTTCTGCTTCTTTGCTCCGAGCCAGATTCTCTTGGAAGGGATTAAATCTGAAAGGAAGGTTTGCTCCTCTGGAGATTCAATTGTGGGTAATGTGGCCATTGGGTGGATCTTTTTACAAATATTGGCAGCACCATAGTACGATAAAAATTTGCCTGGGTCTTGGCTCTGGTCCTCTATACTGATGCATTTCCCATCACCAAAAATTTGCCAGTTCCTTGACCCGCAGGGATTTGATGTATCTGTTGCAAATGAACCTGAAAATATTTTAAATGGTTGAACGCAACGTACCAAATAAGTTTACATGGGCATAGGTATTGTAATTATGACAATAGTAATTGCGAAATTACAAGCTCTATGTGGAATATTGTAATGGACTTCAACATTATGAGGTAATCATCGAAAGGGTACGGAAGTTATTTAAATGATAAAATAAGTACCTTGAATGAAATAGAGAGTCAAAATCAATTGAGCCAATTTAATTGCTGAAATTTTCCAGCTTTGTTGAAACTTTGTTACCATTATTGTTATAAGGATTGCAACTAACTCTGCTCTTGTATAATAATTATTATTCCTGCGACAATATGTGAACTGTTCGTGCATTTGTCCGGATCCTTGTTTATATAGTTTTGGGAATCCTAATTTAAGGTACATTTAAAAAGAGAAGTTGCGTTAGGGAAGTTAAATGGCAGGGCTAATAAATATACATAAATACTTAGAGTGAATTGATTACAAACGTCTTTAAAAATGTTAGTAATACGTGTCTCGGCGTCTCACAACCGCCAATTCCGTAGAATTCTGTCTGATCTCACTCCAAGGTTTCACAATTCCATAACTTGTGTGTATCTGTAATGATTTTTAGTAACTTTGTTAAAATCTTCCGGCTAAGAATTTTTCTGCGAAGAGAATACATTTTTCAGTTTTTTTCTTTAGTTCAAATGGATGAAGATGTTAATAGCGTGTACTTATCTACAACGTGTACATATGTCCCCATATTTTGATGTGTATGCACATGTAGTCTCAAATATTAGACTTTCTGCCGATTTCTCGGAACTTAATCTTCAAACTTCGCAGAGGTTATCTACTCAAGTTTTTACGAGCCATGTCTGCGGCTACAAGAAGTATGTAAATAGTTTCCGCTTTTTTCATTGACTGCAGCTTTTCATTTCTTTACAGCTCAATGCTATGAGGAAGTGTTTGTAAGCCACGTGCCCTTAATTCTGGTTGTTACATGTAATTATAATAATTACAGTATACTATCTACTTCTCAGCAGGTAGATATTTATAAAGAAAAATTTCTACTAAACTTGAAAATTAAATGTTTACAAAAGACTGTAAACGATGCTCAGTTTTTATTGAAAAAACTAAACTTTATTAAATTGCACTAGGTGTGAGCTAGTTCTGGGCAGTGTTCCGATTTTTGTAAATCTCCTTAAAAGATCATTTCTGAATTCAATATTTCGATTTTCCTGCTGAATCTTATGCTCCTGTGGGAGGTCCTGAACGATTTTAAAAACCCCTGCTTAAAGAAAGTTCAACGGTTGTCAAAATCCCTGTTGGAAAAAATAATTTCCCTGCAAGAAGCAAAATCCCTGCCAAATAAGGTCAGCCAATATAAAAATCCCTGTTTCCATAACAATAATTTTTCTGAAACAATAAAAAATATTTGAACATCCTTGCCAAAAAAAGGTTCAACGAATTTAGAAATCCCTTTCGCAAAACAAAGACCCTTTCCTTTGAGATTTTTTTTGCAAGAAATATTATTTCCCTCCGACACTCTAAAATCCGACCCCTGGTTCTGGAAATGGTTTGTCTGTTCTTTGAATTTGGTTTGATGTAATTCAAACGCAGGACACTTCGGTATGCTTTGTCAAAAATTTATCGAGTTTATAATTTGGTGCGATCAAATCTTAATGTCTATTCCTTATATAGTAACGGTCCTAATTGTCTAGTCCGAAATTTTGGAACAGATTTATTAGTCGGGCGTAAATTTGGAAAACACCATTTTTAATGGTTCCTTATTAGCATTGCCCACAACTTTTTCATTCAGTTTTGCCAGTTTTTCGAAAGCTAAACCCCACTGATGGACTCCGATTATGGTTTACCGAACAGAGCAACCCGTACACAAATCCTCCCCGAAGAATTTTTGTGCATATATATTTTCGTATTTAATATTATCAGTACGTTTGCACGTACTTGCAAGCTAGGATGAGAAACTTTTTAATGTACACGTGTTTGTTTAAAAGCAATACAAGGATTTAATTACTACAGAAACATCACTACATCACGTGTAGCATTTTATGAACGCTTTTAAAAAATGCCAATTTTGATTCCAATATTAACAAAGAAAAATCGTAAAGCTCTAATGACATTCATGAAATGTGGGGACAGCCTTGCACAACCTGTCCTAAACTTTTTAAGGGGACAATATCCCCTTTGGCCCCCTACTTCGTTGCGCCTGCTTATTCTTTACCTTCTTTTATCTTATATACATAATCATTATTATTCAATTTTTACTTATAAGAGTTTAAAACTTAGCAGGTGGCTCAGCTTTGCTTTCCTTATCAGTAGTAAGTAAAGTATAAGTAAGTTCTTGCGTTTTGTAAATGATTCTTTTAATTTTTTCCCGTGTTATACAAAATTATATACTAATAAAATTAAGGGATAATAGCTCAATGGTGCAAATTTTATGCGAAGTATTATCAACGAGTTCTTTTCCAAATCCGTACTGCTGAGTTATAAGGTCTGACCTCTCCGCCACTGGTGGTAAAAGATATTCCCACAGTGTCAGCGTTACTGCTGTAAGGCCCGGTCCGGACATAGTCACTGGTAGCACCAACTGGAAGATTAATTGAGTTTGGAGGTTGTGGGTCAGCGTAAGTAACTTGGGTGATCCTAGGTGCGTTTTCACTTTGAGTGCTGCCAAAGGTATTGCTAGCTCCACCCACAATTCTGAAGAATTGACCCGCGTACTGGCTACAGACGTCAGTCCAGGTAAATTGAGGCCAAATTGTTGCTGGTTCAGCCTGGTCCTTGTACTGAATGTAAATGAACCCCACTGGTATCAAAGTATTGGTCATTGCTTGCAACTCTGTCTTAACAGTCGTCAGCTGTCGATGATAATCCTGAAGTTGTGCTTGAAAGGTAGAAGTCTCATTTCGGTTCTGTTGAAGCCTCAGCTCACCCGCGTCCAAATGACCCTGCATAAACGTTTGAATTCTGGATGGAGTCCACGCCTGGGGTTTTTGACAGATGACGGAAACCACGTTCCTTCTGCTGCAATTATGGAATGACCATTTGCCGTGCCCATGTGCATTAGCGTTGTCTCCCATCATAAGGCAAAATTCTCCTCTTGCAGGGACGGAGACGTACTCGGACCAATTGGTGTAATTTGAGATGCCATGGTCTTCCCAAATTAGTCTTGAGTTGTTCATCTTTCCACCGAGCCAAATGTTCTTGGAAGTTACCAAGTTGGAGATGAAGGCTTGATCCTCTTGTGATTCTATTGTGGGCAATGTGGCCTCTGGGTGCAATTTTTTGCAAATACTTGCGGCATCATTGTACGACAGAAAATCCAATTGGTCGGGATTCTCGTCGAGTATAGTAATGCATTTCTCCAGCCCAAAAATGTGCCAGTTCATTGGGCCACAGCTGATTGATCTGTCTGATGCGAAGGAGCCTGCAAATTATATTAAAATGTTTAACTGAAAAAAGTTTAATACGTCTCACGGTTCGTGCATTATTTTTAATAAGGTAATAAAATCCTATTATTAGGTTATTTAGTATTTAATATGTAACTGTAGGTTATAGGAATGTTTTATTTACCTTGAATGAATTGGATAGCCAAAATCAGCTGAACGAATTTAGCAAGAGTTGCTGACATCTTGTAACGATGTGAAATTCTTTTGATCGTAAAAATAATTGGTTACAAATTATTGCTTACTTAGTTCGTCTGCCAACAGTATTCCCAATTCCCCGTCTTCAATGCAATGTTTTTTAATAATGATCATATTCCAGCCCAAATCTTTATTTATAGGAATTTTCTGCAAACCATTTCCTGGAAGACTGACTTCCTTGGAACAGGAAAAAAGAAATCACCTACATACGTCTTAATGATATCCCTGAAACGTTTACAGATTAAGGATTCCAGGGAAGATCTTATCATTCGGTGAAGTTCTAAATAATTAATTGTTTTTTGTAATTATTTACGTTTTCTGACGAAGGGAATCAGGTTCTGTTGTATATAGCTCATTCGATATTTTATCGATCTCTTTTTATGTCTAAAGTATATCGTATTTATTATATAATCTTGTTCCAGGTCATTTCGTGAACTTCTGAGATATGGTTTCATGAATAGGTGTCGATGGTTTTTAAACTGGGAGATCCAATTTAAAAAACAATTCCTGGGTAGATATTCATACATAGTTTCTTGGTATTTCCTCACAGTTGAGATTAATGGTTTCGTCGCATTTAATCCCAATTTGAGGAGTGTGTATTAAAGGTTATCATGTTTACAACAGTGCATTATTCAGTATTTAACATGTATTTTGGAGGAACAAATTTAGGGCTAATTAAAATGACAGTGCATATTTTCATGCATGTATTCAATAATTACTACGAAGGTGTTCCACAGAATCATTGAAAAAAGTTTCCATTCATGCGGCTTTTACAGATAGGATGCTTCACACTAATTCCAGAGGTTATCATTGCTTTCTTACTAATCAGAATTTCTGTTTTGAAGTGTTGTAGGCAAGAATTTACATGCTACTTCAGTTACACTTTTAATTCGAAGATATTGTGTGTTTCGTCAACGAGGAGCAGGCTAAACAATCTAGATGTTTTTTGGATTCAAAGCAACATATCATCAGTCTGTGAGTCGTTGGCTATGTTTATGTACAATGTTAGTACCTACTTAGGATGCAGTCATAGAAACTTGCATTTTCAAGGTTTCTGCTTATCAGCCACGTCTTCACTGCGAATGGCGTCAGTAGTGATGACCCCGGTGAGTCCAGGAAATGGAACCGTAATTCCATGGTGTTTGATAGCGTGTAATTTGAAGTCTGTTTCATGATTTTCCAGGAACCCATACTGTCCTGATTTACCTTACATATGTCATTAGCGAATTGTCTTTTGAACTTATACCTTTTGATTTATGATTTTGGCTTTTATGTGTTTAAAGTTGTATTCATCAGCGAAACTATTATTTGTCTCCCCAGTCCCTCCTGACCTAGCCTTATAACTTGTCTAAAAACAATTTAAATGACCTAGGGCAACATAGCTGGTCCTAATCCGGGATTACTGAAAATACCTTAAAAGAGTCATCCTGCTCCGTAATCCTTTCAGCAACATTTTACACATACTTAATATTCCTTTAAAGTAATTCCAAAGTTCAATCATTTTTCAAAATAAATTTCAATCCTTAATCCCACAACTGCATTTAATTAAATGTAATCTGTAATCCGTAAACCCTTATAAAATGTAATTATAAACACCTGTATTCTCAGGAATCCGCTTAAAATATTTTATGTAATCCGGAAAACTTCAAATTGTTGGTGGTTCCATGCTCTAGGGGGAGACAAATTTTTTGCAGCACCGTATTTTGAATTTTATGCTTCTAGAAAACAGTAACGGAATAATTTCTGCAAGTAACGTTCCCGTATTTATTCAAGCTATTCAAAGTAAGGTCACAATTGTCGTAGGAAATACTGGAATGTTGACATTGCTATTCAAATCTATGGAAATACTTTCAACAATAATAATAATTATATTGCTAAATATAAATAATTATTTTTAACGGCTTCTTTTCCACATTCTTACGGCCGAGTTGAGAGGTCTGACCTCTCCGCCGCTACTGGTGAAAGCTATTCCGACGGTGTCAGAGTTACTGCTGTAAGGACCAGTCCTTATATATTCACTCGTGCCTTCACGTGGGATGGTTATTGTGTTTGGGGGTTGAGGGTCAGCATAGTCGACACGGATGATCCTGGGAGAATTATCACTCTGAGTGACTCCAAAGGAAGCGCTGGACCCACCCAAGGCTCTGAAAAATTGACCCGCATACAAATGGCTGATGTCAATCCAATAATAGTCTGGCCATAAATTTGACGGGTGTTGCTGGTCCTTGTATTGAATGTACACAAATCCCACAGGCACTTCTGACAATGAATCCCTTGATGTAGAAGAATTCCCCTGAGATTCAACCTGGTCCTTTAAATTTGCAACTTCGTCCTGATAACGCTCCAGGTCCTGACGTAAAGTTAGGATCTGCTCATCATACTCTTGGAGTTTGAGGAGGCCAGTGCTCAAATGTTTCTGCACGTACTTTTGAATTTGAGAGGGGGCCCAGGTTTGGGGTTTTTGACAGACAACAGAAACCATACTTTTCCGGCTACAATTGTTAAATATCCATTTACCGTTGTCATTGGAATGATCCAATATCAACGAGTTCGAGAATTCGAAAGAAGCAAATCAACATCTCGTGCTCCCTAACTCGTGCCCTTCGGGTGAAGTAACTGTCCAAGTGCGAATATAATATTCAAATGTAGTTGTAAATTTTTAATCTCAGCTTGTACCAAATTTGTCGTAGTTCACATTAAAAAAAATAAAAACATGGGCAAAATACGGTTGTTTTAACTGGATTGGGTACTAATCATCAAGTGAGCTTTATATCACTGTATGTATTACAATTCTATCATAATTTTTGATTTATTAGTGGATACGTAATCTTCATCTAAGTCATAATAGCGTATAGTAGGATATTTAGGTTAGTTATTATTTTGTACGGAAGGAATATATTTTGTCTGAATATTTCTTCAAAAATACTAAGGGTTCTAGTTCTACGTAAAACGTGCATATTCATATGCATTTGTTTAATTGCGTGATCACTGTTAATCCACACTAGTCAATTCCTGCAGCGTTCGAATCACCGTCCTTACACGATTTAGGAATGAACCATTCTCGACAATTGTGGATGTCACCCGGGATTGAACTTCCAACTGTCTCTTAACGTTCGCTAATTCTCGCTGGTAATCCGTAAGGGGAGTTGACACGGTTGAGGTTGCTTTCAGGATCCGTGTCGTTAGGAGATCCCTCGCCCTCAAATTACTCTGCGCATGCTTTAGAATAATTCTAGGTGGCGCTCGTACTCGGGGTTTCTGACATATTACTGAGACCTTGTACCGTCTGTCGCAATTAGTAAATGACCATTTACCCTGTCCGTGCTCACCAGCGTCACCCATTATAAGACAGAATTTTCCCCAAGTTATACTGGAGTTCTGCTTCTTTGCTCCGAGCCAGATTCTCTTGGAAGGGATTAAATCTGAAAGGAAGGTTTGCTCCTCTGGAGATTCAATTGTGGGTAATGTGGCCATTGGGTGGATCTTTTTACAAATATTGGCAGCACCATAGTACGATAAAAATTTGCCTGGGTCTTGGCTCTGGTCCTCTATACTGATGCATTTCCCATCACCAAAAATTTGCCAGTTCCTTGACCCGCAGGGATTTGATGTATCTGTTGCAAATGAACCTGAAAATATTTTAAATGGTTGAACGCAACGTACCAAATAAGTTTACATGGGCATAGGTATTGTAATTATGACAATAGTAATTGCGAAATTACAAGCTCTATGTGGAATATTGTAATGGACTTCAACATTATGAGGTAATCATCGAAAGGGTACGGAAGTTATTTAAATGATAAAATAAGTACCTTGAATGAAATAGAGAGTCAAAATCAATTGAGCCAATTTAATTGCTGAAATTTTCCAGCTTTGTTGAAACTTTGTTACCATTATTGTTATAAGGATTGCAACTAACTCTGCTCTTGTATAATAATTATTATTCCTGCGACAATATGTGAACTGTTCGTGCATTTGTCCGGATCCTTGTTTATATAGTTTTGGGAATCCTAATTTAAGGTACATTTAAAAAGAGAAGTTGCGTTAGGGAAGTTAAATGGCAGGGCTAATAAATATACATAAATACTTAGAGTGAATTGATTACAAACGTCTTTAAAAATGTTAGTAATACGTGTCTCGGCGTCTCACAACCGCCAATTCCGTAGAATTCTGTCTGATCTCACTCCAAGGTTTCACAATTCCATAACTTGTGTGTATCTGTAATGATTTTTAGTAACTTTGTTAAAATCTTCCGGCTAAGAATTTTTCTGCGAAGAGAATACATTTTTCAGTTTTTTTCTTTAGTTCAAATGGATGAAGATGTTAATAGCGTGTACTTATCTACAACGTGTACATATGTCCCCATATTTTGATGTGTATGCACATGTAGTCTCAAATATTAGACTTTCTGCCGATTTCTCGGAACTTAATCTTCAAACTTCGCAGAGGTTATCTACTCAAGTTTTTACGAGCCATGTCTGCGGCTACAAGAAGTATGTAAATAGTTTCCGCTTTTTTCATTGACTGCAGCTTTTCATTTCTTTACAGCTCAATGCTATGAGGAAGTGTTTGTAAGCCACGTGCCCTTAATTCTGGTTGTTACATGTAATTATAATAATTACAGTATACTATCTACTTCTCAGCAGGTAGATATTTATAAAGAAAAATTTCTACTAAACTTGAAAATTAAATGTTTACAAAAGACTGTAAACGATGCTCAGTTTTTATTGAAAAAACTAAACTTTATTAAATTGCACTAGGTGTGAGCTAGTTCTGGGCAGTGTTCCGATTTTTGTAAATCTCCTTAAAAGATCATTTCTGAATTCAATATTTCGATTTTCCTGCTGAATCTTATGCTCCTGTGGGAGGTCCTGAACGATTTTAAAAACCCCTGCTTAAAGAAAGTTCAACGGTTGTCAAAATCCCTGTTGGAAAAAATAATTTCCCTGCAAGAAGCAAAATCCCTGCCAAATAAGGTCAGCCAATATAAAAATCCCTGTTTCCATAACAATAATTTTTCTGAAACAATAAAAAATATTTGAACATCCTTGCCAAAAAAAGGTTCAACGAATTTAGAAATCCCTTTCGCAAAACAAAGACCCTTTCCTTTGAGATTTTTTTTGCAAGAAATATTATTTCCCTCCGACACTCTAAAATCCGACCCCTGGTTCTGGAAATGGTTTGTCTGTTCTTTGAATTTGGTTTGATGTAATTCAAACGCAGGACACTTCGGTATGCTTTGTCAAAAATTTATCGAGTTTATAATTTGGTGCGATCAAATCTTAATGTCTATTCCTTATATAGTAACGGTCCTAATTGTCTAGTCCGAAATTTTGGAACAGATTTATTAGTCGGGCGTAAATTTGGAAAACACCATTTTTAATGGTTCCTTATTAGCATTGCCCACAACTTTTTCATTCAGTTTTGCCAGTTTTTCGAAAGCTAAACCCCACTGATGGACTCCGATTATGGTTTACCGAACAGAGCAACCCGTACACAAATCCTCCCCGAAGAATTTTTGTGCATATATATTTTCGTATTTAATATTATCAGTACGTTTGCACGTACTTGCAAGCTAGGATGAGAAACTTTTTAATGTACACGTGTTTGTTTAAAAGCAATACAAGGATTTAATTACTACAGAAACATCACTACATCACGTGTAGCATTTTATGAACGCTTTTAAAAAATGCCAATTTTGATTCCAATATTAACAAAGAAAAATCGTAAAGCTCTAATGACATTCATGAAATGTGGGGACAGCCTTGCACAACCTGTCCTAAACTTTTTAAGGGGACAATATCCCCTTTGGCCCCCTACTTCGTTGCGCCTGCTTATTCTTTACCTTCTTTTATCTTATATACATAATCATTATTATTCAATTTTTACTTATAAGAGTTTAAAACTTAGCAGGTGGCTCAGCTTTGCTTTCCTTATCAGTAGTAAGTAAAGTATAAGTAAGTTCTTGCGTTTTGTAAATGATTCTTTTAATTTTTTCCCGTGTTATACAAAATTATATACTAATAAAATTAAGGGATAATAGCTCAATGGTGCAAATTTTATGCGAAGTATTATCAACGAGTTCTTTTCCAAATCCGTACTGCTGAGTTATAAGGTCTGACCTCTCCGCCACTGGTGGTAAAAGATATTCCCACAGTGTCAGCGTTACTGCTGTAAGGCCCGGTCCGGACATAGTCACTGGTAGCACCAACTGGAAGATTAATTGAGTTTGGAGGTTGTGGGTCAGCGTAAGTAACTTGGGTGATCCTAGGTGCGTTTTCACTTTGAGTGCTGCCAAAGGTATTGCTAGCTCCACCCACAATTCTGAAGAATTGACCCGCGTACTGGCTACAGACGTCAGTCCAGGTAAATTGAGGCCAAATTGTTGCTGGTTCAGCCTGGTCCTTGTACTGAATGTAAATGAACCCCACTGGTATCAAAGTATTGGTCATTGCTTGCAACTCTGTCTTAACAGTCGTCAGCTGTCGATGATAATCCTGAAGTTGTGCTTGAAAGGTAGAAGTCTCATTTCGGTTCTGTTGAAGCCTCAGCTCACCCGCGTCCAAATGACCCTGCATAAACGTTTGAATTCTGGATGGAGTCCACGCCTGGGGTTTTTGACAGATGACGGAAACCACGTTCCTTCTGCTGCAATTATGGAATGACCATTTGCCGTGCCCATGTGCATTAGCGTTGTCTCCCATCATAAGGCAAAATTCTCCTCTTGCAGGGACGGAGACGTACTCGGACCAATTGGTGTAATTTGAGATGCCATGGTCTTCCCAAATTAGTCTTGAGTTGTTCATCTTTCCACCGAGCCAAATGTTCTTGGAAGTTACCAAGTTGGAGATGAAGGCTTGATCCTCTTGTGATTCTATTGTGGGCAATGTGGCCTCTGGGTGCAATTTTTTGCAAATACTTGCGGCATCATTGTACGACAGAAAATCCAATTGGTCGGGATTCTCGTCGAGTATAGTAATGCATTTCTCCAGCCCAAAAATGTGCCAGTTCATTGGGCCACAGCTGATTGATCTGTCTGATGCGAAGGAGCCTGCAAATTATATTAAAATGTTTAACTGAAAAAAGTTTAATACGTCTCACGGTTCGTGCATTATTTTTAATAAGGTAATAAAATCCTATTATTAGGTTATTTAGTATTTAATATGTAACTGTAGGTTATAGGAATGTTTTATTTACCTTGAATGAATTGGATAGCCAAAATCAGCTGAACGAATTTAGCAAGAGTTGCTGACATCTTGTAACGATGTGAAATTCTTTTGATCGTAAAAATAATTGGTTACAAATTATTGCTTACTTAGTTCGTCTGCCAACAGTATTCCCAATTCCCCGTCTTCAATGCAATGTTTTTTAATAATGATCATATTCCAGCCCAAATCTTTATTTATAGGAATTTTCTGCAAACCATTTCCTGGAAGACTGACTTCCTTGGAACAGGAAAAAAGAAATCACCTACATACGTCTTAATGATATCCCTGAAACGTTTACAGATTAAGGATTCCAGGGAAGATCTTATCATTCGGTGAAGTTCTAAATAATTAATTGTTTTTTGTAATTATTTACGTTTTCTGACGAAGGGAATCAGGTTCTGTTGTATATAGCTCATTCGATATTTTATCGATCTCTTTTTATGTCTAAAGTATATCGTATTTATTATATAATCTTGTTCCAGGTCATTTCGTGAACTTCTGAGATATGGTTTCATGAATAGGTGTCGATGGTTTTTAAACTGGGAGATCCAATTTAAAAAACAATTCCTGGGTAGATATTCATACATAGTTTCTTGGTATTTCCTCACAGTTGAGATTAATGGTTTCGTCGCATTTAATCCCAATTTGAGGAGTGTGTATTAAAGGTTATCGTGTTTACAACAGTGCATTATTCAGTATTTAACTTGTATTTTGTAGGAAAAAATTTAGAGCAAATTGAAATGACAGTACATATTTTCATGCATTTATTCAATACTCCGAAGGTGTTCCACAGAATCATTGAAAAAAGTTCCCATTCATGCGGCTTCTACAGATAGGATATGCTTCACATTAATTCCAGAGGTTATCATTGCTTTCTTACTAATCAGAATTTTTGTTTTGAAGTGTTGTAGGCAAGAATTTACATGCTACTTAAGTTACACTTAATTCGAAGATATTGTGTGTTTCGTCAACGAGGAGCAGGCTAAACAATCTAGATGTTTTTTGGATTCAAAGCAACATATCATCAGTCTGTGAGTCGTTGGCTATGTTTATGTACAATGTTAGTACCTACTTAGGATGCAGTCATAGAAACTTGCATTTTCAAGGTTTCTGCTTATCAGCCACGTCTTCACTGCGAATGGCGTCAGTAGTGATGACCCCGGTGAGTCCAGGAAATGGAACCGTAATTCCATGGTATTTGATAGCGTGTAATTTGAAGTCTGTTTCATGATTTTCCAGGAACCCATACTGTCCTGATTTACCTTACATATGTCATTAGCGAATTGTCTTTTGAACTTATACCTTTTGATTTATGATTTTGGCTTTTATGTGTTTAAAGTTGTATTCATCAGCGAAACTATTATTTGTCTCCCCAGTCCCTCCTGACCTAGCCTTATAACTTGTCTAAAAACAATTTAAATGACCTAGGGCAACATAGCTGGTCCTAATCCGGGATTACTGAAAATACCTTAAAAGAGTCATCCTGCTCCGTAATCCTTTCAGCAACATTTTACACATACTTAATATTCTTTTAAAGTAATTCCAAAGTTCAATCATTTTTCAAAATAAATTTCAATCCTTAATCCCACAACTGCATTTAATTAAATGTAATCTGTAATCCGTAAACCCTTATAAAATGTAATTATATACACCTGTATTCTCAGGAATCCGCTTAAAATATTTTATGTAATCCGGAAAACTTCAAATTGTTGGTGGTTCCATGCTCTAGGGGGAGACAAATTTTTTGCAGCACCGTATTTTGAATTTTATCCTTCTAGAAAACAGTAACGGAATAATTTCTGCAAGTAACGTTCCCGTATTTATTCAAGCTATTCAAAGTAAGGTCACAATTGTCGTAGGAAATACTGGAATGTTGACATTGCTATTCAAATCTATGGAAATACTTTCAACAATAATAATTATATTGCTAAATATAAATAATTATTTTTAACGGCTTCTTTTCCACATTCTTACGGCCGAGTTGAGAGGTCTGACCTCTCCGCCGCTACTGGTGAAAGCTATTCCGACGGTGTCAGAGTTACTGCTGTAAGGACCAGTCCTTATATATTCACTCGTGCCTTCACGTGGGATGGTTATTGTGTTTGGGGGTTGAGGGTCAGCATAGTCGACACGGATGATCCTGGGAGAATTATCACTCTGAGTGACTCCAAAGGAAGCGCTGGACCCACCCAAGGCTCTGAAAAATTGACCCGCATACAAATGGCTGATGTCAATCCAATAATAGTCTGGCCATAAATTTGACGGGTGTTGCTGGTCCTTGTATTGAATGTACACAAATCCCACAGGCACTTCTGACAATGAATCCCTTGATGTAGAAGAATTCCCCTGAGATTCAACCTGGTCCTTTAAATTTGCAACTTCGTCCTGATAACGCTCCAGGTCCTGACGTAAAGTTAGGATCTGCTCTTCATACTCTTGGAGTTTGAGGAGGCCAGTGCTCAAATGTTTCTGCACGTACTTTTGAATTTGAGAGGGGGCCCAGGTTTGGGGTTTTTGACAGACAACAGAAACCATACTTTTCCGGCTACAATTGTTAAATATCCATTTACCGTGTCCATGTGCATGGTCGTCGTCTCCCAGAATTATACAAAATTGACCATTTGGAAGAGTTAGGTACTTCGACCAATTACTGTAGCTTGAAGTGGATTGGTCGTCCCAAATCGTTTTCGAATTGTTGAGCTTCCCCCCGAGCCAAATGCTCTTTGAAGAGGCCAAATTCAGGACAAAATCTTGCTCGTCTTGAGATGTAATTGTGGGTAATGTGGCGTCAGGGTGGATTGTTTGGCATATTTTTAATGCTTCCAAATAAGTCAGTAATTCTCCCGTGCCGGACTCTTTGGCCAGAGAATTGAAGCATTTGTTATCACCGAACGCTTGCCAGGGGAGGGGACCGCAGAGATCTGATTTCTCTTGAGTTTTTGAGCCTAAAATCACATGCACACAATGCACTTCTTTAGGCACTATAATCCATTAAACACAATTTGCAATATACAATAATAAAATACAGGAGTCATTAATTCTAAACAGTTACACACAGTAAATGTTAATGGGTAATTAATACAATTACATTTTTTTTGTAAATAAAATACTAGCAAAGAAATTACCTTGGATAAATTGGATGGCGAAAATAAGGTGTAGAAATTTTGGAAGCATTTTTGATAAATGATTAAAAATTCTGTTGTCGTACTCAAGTGCGAGATGATTTTGTCGTTAGTACTCTCATGTGCTTCTGCTTGTGAAATGTCAAATGTTGTTAGCAATTAACGTAGTCATGTTTTTATAGGCTATAAAATCGTTTTGTTTTCGTTTCTTGGTTAATTTTAAGATTTATTTTGTCACGCGAATTCCTACGAATTTGACAGGATATTCTTTAGTTGCTATACGATAAAGATTATTGGGAATCTCAAGAGCGATTGCTAATTGCTTAAGTAGGGCAATGTATTTTCTCGTCAGTGTGCCTATTTCATTCATGTACATGCATTGAATCAAGTGATAATCAGGGTTGAGTATTGGACAGGCAAAAAAAAAATTAATTGGGCTTAAGGCACAACAACAACAACATTACTATTCGACGGGGATTGGAGAAATTTATTGACATTACATAAATGTTAGTCTCATAATGTCTAAACGTTAGAAATTTTAGAGGCCCCCAAAATGGACAGAGCTGAATTTTCTTTAGATACTCTGACAGCTCAGCTCCACTGCGGAGAATATTTTTCATTGACATTTATTTATTTCTACTTTGACCGAAATGCTCAATCTAAATTAAATACCATAAAAATTTCCAGAATCAGCTCTAATTTTGTAATAATTTAATTTAATAAATTCAAATATTTTCTGGCAGGTAGAAGTGCTAAAATATCTTTAAAAAAAACTGATGGCATAATAAAACAATTATTATTCTCAGGGGTGGATTAATAAAATAATGTTTACCCTGGCCCTAACCCTCAAAATAGTTTTGTTAACCATTACGCATGCAATCTGAGGAACTTTTTTAATGTTTCGTTTACCTTATTGGCCCTAAATATTTTACCCTGAACGGGCCAGGGTGCCCCTCCCCGTAAATCCAGCCCTGATTATTCTATTTGATATGAAATGATTACTTTTATTTCGGAAAATATGCATTCCTGTTCTGAATGTAACCTCTGCAGGGTTCCACATTAAATTAATACTGTCTCTGGTAATCATTCAAAATTATTTTCCCTTAAGTCGACTACATTTAGCATAACGTGTTATAGACTAAAAACCGGACACGGGATCGAGTATTAATTATTACTGGTATTTCCAGCCCTGGTCCTACTACCTAACTATGTCCTCTGATTGTTCCAATGTAGGTACATATCATCACTGAAGAGGAAAAATGATTTAAGTGCTGTACAAAAGCACGCGCACGTAGAACACTTTGCCTCTTCAACGACAATATCGTAGCACAGTTCATGAATGTTGCATTTAAACGCCAGCTGCAATCATCATCCGCTTCCGCAGAATGTGTGATTGTAGCGCCGTGATTAGTTTGAGTAAAGTAACGTCACCAAATGTTCTTAAACATGAGAATTTTCTAATACTTTTTGTAATGAGGTTTCCTCAAAAAATGCAATGCAAATATTCTAGCCGAACAGTTATTATAAAAAGTAATAAAGTGTGAGTAGGATTTGGAGCTAGTACAGTGAATCATGTAGTTTATTTTGATGTCAGATTAAACTTATCCAAGTGACTAACAATAAGCACTGTAATAATAAAAATTAAAGCTACACGTATGTATCTATACATATATCTAAATTGCAAAGTAAATAGACTAGACTTTTGAAAATACTAGTGTTTCAAAATTATTGGGTGTTCAGGACCCTGTTTGAGGTCTCAAGCTTTAACATTAATTTCCAGGTCTCGAGAACCTATCAGCTTGGATCTCTGTCAGATGCTATACGTACACGCTTGGAGGATTTTGTGATTTCTGTATGAGTTGAGAGCTGACAACAATAGTTTTTTAAAACAGATCACTCAACTTGAACTGATGTATAGCCCTATAATCCCACATATTGTGAATGCACTGAATGCAGATAATAGCCGTCAGGATACTTTTTTTTGTCATCACCAAAGTCTAGTGTTAACTATTTGAGAGATCCAGAAAAGAAAATCATAAGAATATATATACAGTGCGTTTATGCAAAATGCATTTGCTGTTTAGGGGATTAGTGACATGAACGGCTCTTTTGTTATTGTTTTGATGTCTAATGGCCTGGTTGTCCGCTTCCCTGCTAATGAGACAAAATCTTATTGATTCTGGAGAAGTTCGGGTCATCCATTTGACCTCAGGGAATTAAAATATGTTCTATTTTAATACATGCTACATAATACACAAGGCTTCGACAAAGGTGCTGACCGAGGGACAAGGTACAAAAGGGGCTATTCCATAATACCTCAAGGGGGTAAATTAACACAGGGTGAGGAGTGCAAGAAACGATTATGCAAACACTTTTGAAAACATTTATTACTCAATTAACACAGACAGGCTAGATTCATGCATATGTGCGTTATCCATAAAATATTATTTTATAATCCTAGTTAAAAAAATGTAAAACTGGAATTGATCATGACATTGATGTTTTATTTATAGCTCTAGGTGTGTAAGTTCACTGTGCCTTCGTTATATGTAAAATACAATCAGCATTATAAAATTGGACTTTTATTGTGTGTAATTATTGGAGTTAACAGCTCACATACTTTTTTTAATTTTAATATTAGCTAGAATTTATTACAGGTTTTAACAGTTCACAAAGTTCAAAATTTTATTTGTTCTTATTACTACACACTGCTAATTTTCATTTCGGTTTATCAAGGAACTTATATACGGCACAAACGAAGATACCATTCCATCCCCTGTGGGATTTGCGAGAAACCATGTTCAGAGCGTAAGAGCAACATTAAGCATTTACTAAAATTCCACCGTTGTGATCCATCAGACAAATCCACCTGTTATTATTGCTTGTTGTCAAACATTCTTTGCCCATTTTGTTGACGGGTTAGAATATTTACCCCGAAGAAAATAATTTTACTTGGAAAGGAAAAAACTAGTGAAAAACGACAACTCTCGGTGGTCGTATTATCTGTATAAAAAATTGTTTTCTGAATTCTAAATTATAAGCGTAAATTCCTACACTATGATTTCAAAGGGTCTCATCAATAGTAAATAAATAAATAAACCTTCAAAAACCTTCGCAATGGTTTTACTGTACCTGTCGGAAAAGCTCATGCAATTTGTACAAACGAAGATATTTTCTGGAAAAAATTCCGTATGGAATTAGCAAAAATCCTTCAATAATTCCGGCCTTGCGGTAAATTTTTGATCTCCATGACCCCAACATTTGAACAAGGTAATTGAATTGAGCTTTGAAAGTCTGGAACTGAATTGACGAATGTGATTACATATAATCCAAAATTACCAACATGACCTCTGAAAATGAGTTACTTTTGAACCCTTACAATTACATCTAGTCAAATACATTCTTTGATACATAAATATATTCTTTGGTTTTCTATGAACAGACATTGTACGTGGTTCTCTCGTTAGTGCTCACGCACTTTAGGGGAGAAGTGAAACGAAATTTCATATTTTGATTGTCTGCTTTCTGCTTGACCGTCATCACCAAACAAATGCCATCAGACAAACCCATATTTTCACAGTAATGCATTATTTAACCAATCAAAAGCCTATTAATTCTAGAGACGTTGGGGTAATCCGTCATCCATCAAGAAAAAAAAACAGGTCACATTTACACAAAGGTTAATTTAAATAATGTAAACATCTCCAATCTCCGACAGGTGACGCAGTCACTTCAAGTTTTGTTGTTACAATATTAACAGGTAGGCGTCGTGCGAACCCTTTTTATCCAAATGAGCCTAGTATTAATCGTAACGCAGAATTGTGAAACAAACCCATTGTAATAAAGCAAAAGCGTAAATAATTAAATGGATCGTTCCAATAATTTCTGTAAACCTTTCAGAAATCTTGCAATCGTCCGTAATTAATAATGAACAATGAATATGTCCTTTCATAGTAATTATAGTAATTACTAATAAACTTTTGTAATTCTCTCTGAAAGATATTGTTTTTATTTCCCAGCCCTACAGACACTGTGAATCTTACCCTGCAGGAAGGGCGTCAACAATTTCCTTCCTAAACAAGAGGTCAACAATTTGCAAAATCCCAGCTCACAAAATATTATTATATTTACCCCGTTAATAGAAAAGGTTATCCCTTCACTTATTGTTAGACAATTATCCTGCATAATAAATTAATTCTTACAAGGGGATTCTCAATAGAAGCAAAAATTAAAGAGTCAAATGCGAATAAGCACAGTGAGCAAAAACACTAATTTTATTGCTCTTCTAATTAGGATGCCTCGTCAGCATTAAAAAGAGAGCGTACTTTTACAATTTATTAGTATCAATCTCTCCCACTACTCAATATTGTCTTATATTGGTCTTACTAGTATTACCAATAAAAATTCATATTTCATACATATATTTAACCCCATAATTTATTGACTCCAGTCTCTAATGATCTCATGTCAAAAATTCTCTCGTGGTAAATGAACCCTCCAAAAGCTCTAAACAACAATTATTACGTGTTATGGAATTCTCTGTGACTCTCGTGAAATATTGTCTACTCATTTCCTCTGAGGAATTCCTTGAGGGGTAAATGAACAGATGATAGGAACAGACGAAGTCTTTTTACTGTCTACAGATACACTCCGAAACTATGTGGTCTTGTAATTGTAACTATTCTTACATTGCCAGGGATAACTCCTAATAAATGATCCCTCCGTCGTAAATCCCTACAGTTGATAGTATGCAAAGTGTGGGAGATTTGTCTGTCATAGATTCAGAACCTGGAGGCGGGGCTACGTGAGACGTTTTGCATAGAAGTACTTAACGTTTATTGAGTGTCGTTCTGTCAATCGCTTCCAATCGTTCATATGACTGGGCATAGCTCAGTACTTACTTACAGTTATTAGAATTCTGAGGTATTTAAATCACACTTCAGGGAATAGTCCAAGGTTGGGAAGACAAGCAGCCGAAGATTATTTTTACAATCTAAAAATATTATTTTTATTTTTAGACAAAGTTTGAAAGTTGTTACTCAGGGTAAGATATAGATATTTGGTTATGTATTAATTTTTTCGAAGCTCATTACAAGTACTTATACGATATAACAAATTAAGTGTGTATTCTCAGTTCTATTTGATTGAATGATTTTTTTTCAGATTCCATAGGAGTGTGACAATATGGATGAGGACCGAGTGTTCCTGATGGAGAAGTCACAAGTTTTTGTTTACGAGATCCCTCCAAATTACAGAATACGGGGTTTGTCACAGAGGTAAGAATATTGGAGGAATTAATATTTTGGTTGTTTTTAGTTTTGTAAGAGTGAAATTTGGAGTGACATAAGGCTATGGATATTATACCACGGCGCAGTACAATGTTGAAGAATGATTCAACATCGGGGACTGTCAGGGATGGACCGAAGAGTTGGATAGTTGAACGATGTTAAGATTGTTTTGTATGTTCGATGAGGTTAATACTTTTGTGGATTATGTTAATCTAGGGCTGCTGACTGGAATATTGGACAGCCAGTTTGGTTTGGGAAGCTGTTGATTCACAAGATTGGACAGTGGCGATGTCATCTTGAGTTGCGGGATGTAGACGGAAGGATTTACGGATCGGCATCGATTAGAGACTACCCGAGTCGGGACTTCGAACCGGTGATTGACTCTAGTCGATACTTCACATTGGGCATGAGTGACAGCGATGGTGGGTTCCGGTTGTCAAGTATATATTACACTAATACAGAATAGAATGGAGTTGTGTATGGAAGAAGTACTTGAAAATGTTGAAGTTAGGGTCAAACCAGAGATGTCCAAATGAAATGGCATTCCTTGGAGCCTTGAAAGGCTAATTTTTTAAAAAATGTCTTTCTTCTTCTTACCAATGAATGAAGTTGTTAACATTATTTCCCTTCCCTTTGCCTTACATCAATTTTTTAATGAATTCATTTGAGGGCTCAGCATGTCTGGGTCAAACTATGGGCCATAGCTGGATTTGAATATGTGTGATCTACTGATGGTTATAAAATATATAGCGTAATTATTTGATTGAAATATTTTGTTTTTAATATGAGACTTTGTTGAAATTCAAGGATTATATGTTTAGGAAATGTTCAACTAGTCGGGATAGGTTTTGTAGACAGAAGGGACAGTTCCGATGTCCACCACGTTGTTGAAGACTTGTTCCTGACCCTGTTGTCTAATAATAACAATGAGGACACAATTGCGAAGGTACTTTGGGGTATAAAAATTTATTGCAGACGCATTTCCAAATTTATTATAATTTGTAGTGTATTAGTTTATTATTTTTAGTTTTCGCTGAGCATCAAGTGTGTCTAAGAATACAAGGAGATGTTTGTAATTGAATGTAATAATTATTGCAGACGGAAACACAACGAACTGAAGAAGTGTTTCCAGTCAATGCCATCATGACTCAAAATGAACCTGTTGTGGAAATGTTGTTGGAAACTCCAGGTATCCATGTTCGTCGCACCTTCGTCAAAGTAATGAGTTACAATTTTTAGGGATTCAAGTTATAACAACAAAGGGGAACAAGTAACAACTATAAAATATTTTGGTATCAAAAATGTACTAAGGAGTATAAGAGCTGTATTAAGTTCTTTTTTAGGCCGGTTTAGATAGTCCCGATTTTCAGAGGGAAGCGAGTTTTTGAAAAATTATGCGGCCGAATTTTGGAATTTATTGATTGACTTAAACTTAATTTAAGGAATTGGCAGTAACAAAGTGGAAGGAATCCGAGATATATTTTGAAGTTAAAGAGTTAAAAATCGTTAAAAGTACCATAAATGGCCATAGAATAACTATTACACATTTTACGATTTAACCCTTTATTCAGGCCATTTCATTTCATGTGCATTCTCAGTTTGAGTCGAACAATTTCAAAATCGCACGCACAGATCGACAGTTTTGTGTTTCTCCGAAAATACCTATTTTGGGGGGGGGGGCTGGAACGGCCTACTTTTAAAAAATAACTCGCGAACCATATTTACATACCTCCATCAACAATCAACCTCGTGTGTGGTATCATTTTAGGTGACCAAAATAGCTTGAAAATCAGTCTTAAACAACTTTCTTGGATCGAAACTTGGAACTCATTACTTGGCTAATTTGTTTTATATGTTAATATTATTTATTGGGGTTAAGGGAATGCCAAATATTATGCTTAGTTTTCCATTTTAGTGCTCTCCATCGACGAACCTCTGGAAGTAGAGTCAGTGGAGGAGAATTCGAAAACGGTAGGTGATTTAATTATGCAGGTAAAGAAAAATATCATTTCTGTTGTATGTGTAATGTGTATTAATGGATGTCGACATATTGTTGACGCGAGCTTGATATAGGTAATTAGTTGTAATATTTTTGGTCATACTTGAAGTTGATAATAATAATGAAAATGCAGACTGGTGTAATTAACAAGGAGGCCACAGCATCTCCTATGAGGGACACATTTGCTGATGACATCTTGCTGGAGGGTATGTTACTTGTTCTTGGATCTGTGTCATTATTAACAAAGCAACTAATAATTTTAAATAATAATATCGTAACTTGTTTACATGAATTATTATGGAAATACATGAAAACAATTAAAAAAGTTCACAATCCGATTTTAATTAGAAGTCCAGTTTTCAAAACCAAGCACCGAAATAAAGGAATTAGAAGAAATGACCGACAATGTATTGGTGCATGACGAAGTTCAAGTGTATCATCCGTGGCCTGAACCTCAAATACCGGAAAAATTAAATCAAACTCGGTATTTCAAAGTACTTAAATGTACATTTTGTCTTAAAATATTTCAAACAAGACATGACTTAATCCAGCATTTCCGAGAGACACATGCCGATCCGGAAGCAGCTCGTGCTTATATATTCTCCCCAACCACCGATCATGACTATCGGTATATTTCGAGTGGCATGTTCAAGTGCGACATGTGCACAGAGAGATTTAGCAGTTCCTCGAATATAATGGAACATTGGAAAACAGTACACAACGTTCCACACCTTAGTTGCAGCCATTGTGGATTACCATTTCGGTTTGTGAAAGAACTGGAAGGTCACAACCAAAGATTCCATTCCATTCCATGTAGAGTTTGCGGTGAACTGTTTTTTAATCGACGTGATTCTGATGAGCATTTATTAACACGCCACCTTTGCAATCCAGAAGGCAAGACAATTCATCGTGCATGCAAGAAAGACTTTTCTTGTAACAATTGTTCAGGATGGTTTGATTTTAGAAGTCATCGTTGGTTACACATCAAGGAGAAGCACGATGTACTTGGAAAAGGCAAACTTAGGGAAGTAGTAACCTCATGCCCGGAATGCAACGTTGTTCCAGCTAATACATCTGAGTTAAGAAAACACGTTCGAAGTGATCACAGGTACCCCAAGAAAAGGGCGAGTAAACTAACTATGGACCCCCCTACGCACGTACACGAAACAAAAAACAGTCCATTCATTTCGAAAAGGTCAGGAAATGTGCAACCACTTGGCAATTCTTATTCTGCTTGTGAGCTACGTAATCCGACTAGAAAACCCTCGGATTTGCGACAAAAAATAAAAGGGTTAGCCTATTTGTGTCCAGTTTGCCCAACAAGATGCCGAACCGCACTTGCATTACAAAACCATTTGTTCAACAGTCACTCCTGCGATTCTTCTGGTACGAGGATTAACACAAGGCCTAGTATAAAACGTCGATTGGGCTGGCTAAATGGACCTGGAACTTCCTCATGAAACACATTACTAGTAGACTGGATCATTACGAGGTATTATCATGACGTCAAAATACAAACTGCCTAATAAAATTTTTTTAGTGTTCAACTCATAGAAATACGAATCAGAATTAATATAGTTAAGTAAATTCGTTTTAAGATATTATTTTGTTAATTGCGTTAATATTGTATCTTCTTCTTGCAGATGTATGAATCACTAGGAAGAATTGATACAGGTGTGGCTACTTATACGAGGATTCCTTACCAATGAAACACAATTAAAAGCAAGATAATATTATTGGTATATTTAGTTGTATATACGTTAATATATATGGTCTTTATACGTTATTTCTCTTTCCAATCGTTCGAATCATCACTAGTATAATATACATGTTGACATTAGGTTTTAGACCTTCAGATTTGTATTAAATCCAATAAATCAGTCGTTTTAGATCTTACTGTTTAATTATATGTGTAGTCAATAATTTGTATATATGCGGGCACCCCATAATTACAATTTGTTTATTAACATTGTTGGTTCCGTTATGAACAACAATTTTGCGTATTTCTGTATAAACCTAGCTAACTAATAAATCCGTTTCTACTAGCTATGTATCTCAGCTGTGTAAATGAAATCGGATGTCACGTCATGAGACAAACAGTCACCTAGGAATTCTGGAAGGTACAGCAACACAATAATTAATTGCACAGCGATGTAAGTACATACTTATTGAATTTGCATTCCATATCCGTTCACTTTATTCATTTTGGGGTATTCGAAACCCTCACTAGAGTTTCTTAGGTGTAAAAATAAACAATGTTGGTACCCAACAAGTTGGTAATTGTGGCATGATTGGCACATACATACGTGTAATAATCATCAATTAACTGGATATCAGATTCTATGCAAACTCCAAATGATGTATAGTTCGAAAGAATTAATTCCAAATACTTCTGCTTGTTTTTTTTGTATAGAAAAGCATGATTGATAGATATTTTTATTGACTGATTCAGCCTCAGTCCTTACAACCCTCATTTGATTTCTTTTTCATCTTGTTTATCATCGGCATAATGTTTGTATTTATTGATCAATATGTAATTAAAATTAAGACTTTAAATTAATGTAAGTGTGTATTTGTAGAAATGAAGGCTCACAGTTCTTGCTAGCTTTGATTATTAGTATATAAGGACTACATATAAACATGGTTACTTGTATAGTTCCAGATTACTCTTCCCGAAAGAAGTCTTCTAAAATAGCATGAGTGCTGTTATTGAGTGATCCAACCAAGACTGCAAGTACCAAAAGATAGTCATTCGTTCAAAATGGTACTGACTCCCAACATAGATCCTCAGCGGCCATAACGATCTGATTTGACGCCGAAGGATTTCAGAGCATGAGTTTCCAGCGGACAAAATTTTACTGGAATGAAAATGAACCAATCCGGCGCTTTCATGCATGTTCCTCGCAACGGCAATGAGCAGCAAACATTTGAGCATCTGAATTACTGGGGATGATACCTGGCGAATCCCCACGTAAGCATTCACAACAAAGAGTACGGAAAAGGAGGACAGTATGCTTGGAAAAGCCATTTTTCTAAATGTGGAGTTCAGACTGGACGTCAAAATTTGCATTGAATGATACAAGCCAATGTCCTCTTGTCCCAAAGGCCGTTCTCTAAACAATTAGAACAGCGGAATACAAATAATTGTTGTCCATAGCTGTATCAGTTGTTATTAAAGAATGACAATTATTAATCATAAAAGTATAGAAAAACAATTACCTCATTTTTTCAAGAACCTTCGTCACGTTACTCTGGAAATACGCTAAAGTACAAAAAGTCACTGTGGCCACTGAAACCCTTTGAAAGTACAGAAGCCCCTCCAGAATAGCCAGGAATCGAACTATAATTTTTGGAATCCCAACCGGCATCACAGATGTGATAGATCCTGGCAAATTTGGATTCCTGTTTACTTTGATTACTTGAACGATGCTTACTGCCAGTGGGATAATTTTTGACAGCTCAATGAGCAGGAGCTTTTTTCCCTTTTTGGACTTTTTTCCCTTCAAGTATTCTGCGACCAAAGAATAGCGCATTAACTACAGAAATCTGATCATCAATAGCACTAGGAGACGCTCAAAACAAAAAATTGAACATACCCCCACAAAGCTTCTGAAATCCCACAACCATATTCGCCATTTGCTGGAACTCATCCGGGAACATCCAGTTGTTGATATTTAGAAAGGCTATCATAATACAGCTCACTGTCGGGATTAAACTCTCCATAACGATCTTCACATCCGCGACGCTACCATTGCTAGTGTAAACGTGGGACAGAAACCAACCTGTGACAAAGATAGCATGTGCCGTTTGTACTAGACTGAAAACAACACTTACATTTTGGGATGTGTCCCTTCGTCGGTGAAATTCCAGTTTGACTGAATCCCAAGACCAAGGGATAAATTTGCAGGTGGAGCAAATTTTAAAAATTTTACCAAGAGATGCGATATTTGCATCAGCGTCCATGCTGACAGAATAATGCAAATGCGTCCAGGAGTGTATGCTACAAACTGCAGGCCATTGTTGTCAAAATTTCTGTTCTTTTCAGTCTGACACCCTGGGCAGGTTGAAACATTTGGTGAACTAGCTCTACATTTTTAGCAATATTTCGGTAATTGTGCATCCATTACAAAATTGTCGCAAACCATTTAAGCTTATTTTTGTTTCTTACATTTTTTGTATGTGTAAAATGCTCGGGTACATTCCATCAGTAGTTGTACCAATGACTGAGTGGTCAGTTAAAGAATTAAAAACATCCATAGCCAGCTATTATTGTGTATTTTGGTCTCGACAGGGTTTGATTATGTCATTTTTTTCTACCATGATATAGATTCAAACCAATTCTTGAGTATAACAAAAATGGCATAAGTGGCATATGTAGGTTGGGTGTTACGGAGGCTTTCAAGGAATCGAAAAAGTTGTACATACATTGACATTACAATTAACTCTCGGTGTAAAGTTACCCATAAAATCAGCAAAGAACTGTAACAATGGGTAATTTTTTTTATATCTAGAGTGTGTTGTACATATAACAAAATAATCCTAGTAGTATTAGAACCATACATGATAAAAGAATTACTCATACAAATAATTACTTAACTCTAACTGAAACGTCAGAAAAATTTGAATGTTATTTAATTGTCAGCATGAACAGCGGGATTGCTAAATTCTGTGAATATATTTCCAAAAACATAATACTATGTATCCGTATCTTTGGAATACACGTGGAAAATTATTTAACCGATGATATTCCTTTTTGCGGGCTTTTGACAGCTAAATGTCTGTCATCTTGAGGCATTTGTCAACACATTATAATTATTTCAATCCATTAATTGCCTGTCACCTCTGAAACTGACTGACTTAACGTTAAAAAATAGCACGTGCGACCATATATTGTCCTCATTTATATATTTTTTAATTATAGATAATGTCTCCAATGTACCAGTTATAACTCCAGCAGGGACGGGATATCGGAAAAATACGGATTTAAATGCGGATTCGAATACTTTCTAATTTCGATTTCAATTTCAATTATTTTTTTAAATACTTACAAATTTGAATTCCGATACGGATTCCAATATATTTGAATACTTCCTGAATTTGGATTCCGATTCAAATACTTTTCGGATATTCTTACAAAAAATGGGAATTTATTCAAAAGAATAATTTAATCGCAAAAATATAAGCAATACATAACACATTAAGTTTTTTCAAGGCAAAATTACCACGCAAATCATTTTTAATAAACTTGAGCACAGAAAACACACACTCAGCTGAAATTTGAGTAACTCGAAAAGCAAGGAGTGATCCCATAACAATTCTAAAAAATTGGAGTAATTTGTTAACCTGTCTAACTACTTTTCGGATAAGTTCCTTCTAACAGTATTTGTAAATCGATTTGTTTGATAACACATCGTAATTAGAATGTACTTGAGAGCAAGATTTAAGAAGTGAGAAACTTGATTAACTTATTGTTAATAGTGGTTAACAGTCCTGTAAGACCGAAACTATGCAGCTATCTCATCCTGTTTGCAGGAATTTTTACAAAAACGGGCTTCAACTCACTGTCCATTAACATGCATACACTTTTCGTTTACCAACCGTTCGGAACTTCGCTTTCAAAAAGCGCTTCCTATGAAGTTTTTCTCGCACGTGGCAATATAAAACCGAATGAAATCGATACTTTATTGGAATCGGAATTCATAAAAAATATTCGAATACCGATTCGAATACCCTTGTTTTTATTCGAATCCGATTTTGAATACAAATACCTCTGAGACTATTTTTCCGATCCCAATATCGATTCGGATACCCGAACTTTTTGAATATAATTCCGATTCGAATTCCGATTCGAATTCGAATTCCCGTCCCTGAACTCCAGGAAACCGCTGAATAAAAGAGTAATCATTAGACCACGCGCTAGGTATTAACAGAATACAAATGAATGCATAATTACTCATGTTTGAGTTGTATTATAGCTTCGTGATTACATTGATACATGAAGCATTCATCCAAAACGAGCAAACAGCGAGTACCTGATATTTATTGAAGTAAACAAAACTGATGACATTTGATTTCATTCAGTAAATTCGGGTATCCGATTTCCTGGTTTTATAGCAAATTATCTCCCATTCATTTCCAATTTCCTCATTGATCTAGATACACAAGTCCAAATTTCCAACTTTAATAATTGAGGAAGCGTGTGTGACAAAGAGTCACGAATTTGTTAATCAAATTAATTTTCTAATTTGAAAACCAAAATAAATAAATTGTTTATTTTGGCTGCTTGCACTCGTTTCCAGGAAATCTCGAGAGAATTATTCATTCAGACAAGAAATTTATGGAAATATTTAGGAGGGAAGTTCAGCATTATTCCCTATGGGCATTATTATCAACACAATTGAGTGTTTTTCATTTAATGAACTAAACAAGCATGAAGGAACTAACGGAAGTATGAAAATTGTCTTATTTTAAATACAGGAATAATTTGATATGATTTTATCGAAACCTTGACACAATTACAGTGACTTAAAAACTATGGATAGTTAATAGGGGGGATGAATTATAATTATTTATGAGGACTTCCTTGAACGTTGTCCAAACACGGCCAAAAAAAGATTGAATTTCGTAGATAAGAGATTGGTCAGTGTCAGCTAATTTGGAATAAGAACCCCTTCAAAATGCACTATTTCATTATTATTGGGTTGAGGAAGTCAAATGTTGTTAAATGACTTTATACTGTAATACCCAAGGAAGGAGGATTTCCGTCAATGTTTGCACAGAATATTAAATGTATGTTTCTTATCGCTACCCTGTGCCAATCACTCTGATCCAAAACCAATAGATACTATTATTGGGATTTGTTTAAAAATTATATTGCTACCGGCTACGGAGTCGGGTTTATATTTACAAAAGGGGAAAGCGTGCAAAATGGGTGACACACTTCGAGATGTTTCATTCATTTCGTTGGTTTTTTGCTCGTCAAAATTATGAAGGAATCTTTGCTCAATTACTAATTTACGTATAATTATTGCTACCACTACCAATAACGTACCTCAAAATTGTTGTAAATAATTGAAGGAGTTCATACAAAATGCACTGAATTATCTATAACCTTTAATGTCACAATATGTTCCCAAGTCATTTTCTTGTATGAATATACACGCGGACTCCATGACTTATTGTTAGGTTTTACGAAAGACAGTGAAAGTCCCAATTATTCTGGATCTGATGGGGCTGCTTTTGCATGCAAACGATTTAATGCACACTGTTATGTTTGTATAAGCGTTTTAATGCCCAATGGTTAAAGCTCATTGGGCCTCTTGCTATTACAATAGTAGTGCTCCGCCCCGTATGGTTAGTTATGCAAAATCACAGATTAATTTCATAATAATTGTATGAATAAGATATAAGTACATAGGAACTGAAACCTTGCATCTACAGAAATTCACAGCCGGGCAATTTACCTCATCATATAATTATGTCGCTATTGGCCTTGCTAAGAAATGTGGAATGTTCGTATAAGCTCATAATTTTGTTCATTTGGTTAATCGATAAAGAATCACTGTAGCCAAAGGAGAGTCGAAGCTCGTGCCATTAATTTCTATTTTAGTCAATAATTTACGGGTCACAAAATAATTACGTGGAAAACTTCCATGTGTAATCTATTGCTAAAATTTTCCTTTCTTGCTTATGTAATAGTCAGGACCTCAGTTTAGTCAAACCATTTATTGTATCATATCATTAGCTTTGGCCAACCAAAATTTCCAGCATTTTAATAATCCTGTTTTGTTCCAGTGACAGATTAGATTACCTTCCTTAATTTGTCAAAATAATTTTATTTGAATTTGAGAGGGTCATTATTACTATAGAAGCTGCCAAATTTTGACGTAGATTTAAAATTATTCCAATTCGCAGTAGTTGACTTTCAACTGCTCAGTCATCTGCCATGACAGTATAGTCTTATTAGTGTACGGAAAATACAAGTGATTAGGGTTTGTCCATTGAAATTGCCGTTGCGAAATTGCCCACGCAGCTGAAAATGCCTGCTAACATGTCCGGTTTTTAGGGAGATCGTCAATACTTAAACTATAACTATGATATCTGTAAATCATAAATTCCATTCCAGTATGGATTTAAACCCCCTACTGTCAAAACAGAAATTTGTTGTTATTTTGAAATACACATGGAAGGAATAAAACAACATATTCTTTCTTCTTCAAAAGGTTTTATTTGTTCAAATTTTCAATGAAGACTCAAATATAAAATTTCTTTAAAATTTCCGTACGTCTGCAATTTAGCCTAACAATGTATAACTTGTACATAGAGTTCCGTTATGTTAGAAATTAAAGTTGGTTTTGCAGAAGTCATTTTGTTCTAAAGTAAACACTACTTTTAGAACAATTTCAATAATTATTAAACATTTATTGAAATTGTTGCATTTAATCGTACATTATGTAATCAAACAGAATCGATGATGTAAGATTTCCATTAAATCCTGTTTGAAGGATAACATTCAGAAAAACCAAATTCTTAAAAGAGTTTTCAAATTAAAATATTCCCGCACATGTTTCCGAGCCGTTTGTCTAAAATCTTACAATTAGACAATTGCAACAGTTAGGAAGAGGTTTTCAATAATTAACAAGTTGTGTTGTAAATAACGATTTGCAACGTTTTATTCCACGGAGCTCGTGCATATTTTTTCATTCCATCGTGAAACAACGAGTCAAGATTAATTACGGCAATTATGAAATAATTGCGATAGAAAATATTCATCAACACTCAATCCCCGCTTTTTATAATGTACAAGTAAGGCAAAGTTATGCCCACATGTCTACATTATTTTAAGTTCAAAAACTTATTTGTAACCAATTATTCATCCTTATAATTACATTTTGATGTTATGTTTCGGAGATGTAATAACTATCGTTAAGCAATATTTAATATCGTGGGTCAAACCCATACATTTATATAATTATTATCAAATGCCCGTAAAATACGTTGATCAACATATACATATATACTTATATGTATATATGTATAGATGACAATAATTGTTGTTGGCTCACGCTCGCTATCCTGCAGTTTCATGAACCATTCTTATTTAATGACATGTGTGATTCCTCAAAATGCCATGCTTAATAGTGTTTGCTAATGTGTCCGTTGTATATTCAACTGCTCCAATTGAACATACATACATATATGTACATATAGCACAGTTATGGTACTTACGTCCTACACTTTTAATACATCCAAATAAGAATTTATCATTATACATTCCCCTGTCTTTCAAACCCCCTGTTCAGTTGGTCTCTAGCTCCTACTTGATCAACATGTCTCCATGCAATCTGATTAAGCTGGTAAATATTAGTATTATTTTTTGTGCCATCACATCTCAAGTTACTCCTTTAAAATATTTGCCCTCTGAAACCCAACTAATTGAAAAACTTATAACAATATTTGCATGCCCTCAAAAGGTAATTTTTGAAAATCCCAAATCACTTGAAGCTTTCCAAGATAAAAACCCAGATTTACTAACCCACTCCTTCCTGCCTTGGCAAATAAAAAAATTTGACCCGGCCCCTAATTACTATTACAACGTGAACAAAACCCATGTGTTTCCCTATCTTGCCCAGCATCTCCAAAACTGTAAAATAATTTGTATACTACATGATTCCCGACAAGATTTTGTTGAAACGGCTAATTTCCAAAGATATATTTTCAAAAACGAAGAACCCCGCCTTGACCATTTCATATTCGTCCAAACTGACTCAACCCAAGTTGACAATTTTGAGCATCCCATCCCTACTCTTGAAACCTCATGGGCAACTAAACTCCGCTACAAATATTTTCTGAACTATAGCCAACTGAAATCAATAAACGCCATGGAAAAATTTGATGAGGCTGGTAAGGAAACATTCCGAACATTCTTGAACCAGAAAGTCTTGCAAGTGACATTCTTCGTATTAGAGCCATTCGTAGTGAGTCGAGCTGGGAAGCCAGTTGCCGGAGTATACTACAACTTGCTCAAATACACTTCAAAATACTACAACTTCACTTATGACCTGGACTTGCCAAAATTCAAGGGAGGGAAGCCCCTTCCTAATGGGACTTGGGACGGACCCCTTGGGGATGTTATTTATGGTAGGAAGGACATGGTCTGTGGGGCGTCTAGGACTGTCATTAGGAACCAAGTGATGGAGTTCCCTGTGTTTGTATACCTCAGTGGAATGAAGTTCGTAACCTCTCGTCCAATGAAGACCGTAGCCTGGGGAGCCATTGTGAACATTTTCAAACCTCACATATGGCTACTATTAATCCTCACATGTTTAACCTTAGCAATAACTCTGTATGCAATTTCCTACATGAAACATCATCATATACTGACTTTACCCCTTGAAGTCGAATCTTTGAAATTTAAAACCGAGGGACAGAGCATTCTAATCGTATGCAGTCCTTTGCTAGAGCAAAGCGTAACAATGCCAAAAGCTAGTATCGCCAAGGTCCTAATTGGTCTTTGGATGCTAATCTCTGTCGTCATTGTCACATACTACAAAAGTGACTTCGTGGCCTACGTAACTTATCCTGAGCAAGAAAACACACCAAAAACTTTCTTGGAACTATCTACAAGATTAGATTATACGATTAAGCATTTGAACCTCAATGCTGGGGATAGGGTTTTTTACAACACCACAAAAAACCCAACGTTTTTAAAAATCAAGGAAAGACTCCTCATGGAGAATGACTGGTTGGGTTGTATGTTGTCAGCAGCATTTGATAGGAAGACGGTTTGTATCAATTTAGAATTTTTAGGGAACAGCTGGATTTCCAAGAACATTACATTAAATAGGGTTTTTAATGCTTTGCAATACTCGAAAGACGCCGCTGTGGACTTTCATAGCAGCATTGGCTTCACAAGGCATTCCAAATTTGTCGACTCCATGAGTACCATCTTGGGGTATTTGAGGGACACGGGACTGATTAGTAAATGGATAGAGGGCACTTATGAGATGAACCGTCGGGAAGGGATACCTTGGTTAAGAAGGTCCAAGAACAGGATTTACAAAAGCATTGTTCGGGAAATGGAGGATAAGGACAGCTCGGATGTGTCGCCTTTTACTCTTGAGCATGTTCTTGCTTGTTTTATTGTCTTGACCATGGGTCTGGGCGCTTGTGTTATGGTCTTGATACTAGAAATTATGAGTGGGAATTTCGGAATTATTTTGAGGTTCAGGAATAAGAATCTCCCGAAGCAAAATGCATTGTTGGAATTTGTTAACAAGCAATTTATAATGTTTTCTCAGTTACCGATAATCAACTCGAAAGTAAAACTCAGTAATTTTAAGGACCCTGTTAAACAGTTCCGGAAGAATGTTATATAACTTATTGTAATAATTGTTATGGATGTAATTACGTAATTGTAAATATAACCCCTTATGGAAAGCTCGGAGATTATTAGAAGCTAATAAATTAATACAATTATTTGTATGTGAACCAAAGATATGGCTCAACACATTTTTTCTATTTAAATTAAAAGGATCTTAATTTATGCATAATTACATATAAGGAGTTTGACTTTATTGTTTCAGCACAGGTCACAGGTGCTATTGCGTACTTTAGCAAAATTGAACGGTCCAGGATATGTACCTTTATCAAATAAGTTTGAAAGAGATTAAAATTTAAAAGGACTTTTTAAATATCATATCGTATTTGATTAAGTGACAATAACACTGCCATGGAATATATACATATTTGCGTATTTAGAATTATTTACAAACAAGGTATTTACATGAACTATTTTACTTTTTAATTATTTCATCACGGCCTAAATTGTCACAATTAAGAAAACGCTTAAACGTTTTCAGTAAATACGCAAACAAAACCATAACAAGTAATCTAAATAATTATCCATTTACACACATATGTGAAACACAGCCCAGCATGAGAATGCATAAAAATATTGAGGCTAATTGTAAACCCTAGAAGGGTATTGACCACCCGCATAACTATTTTGCTTGGGTTCCTGTGGGAAAATTGGTCCCATATGAAACCCAAGTACATTTCTTAAAAGAATGTACCGATGGGCCTAGTATATGGGATTTTACACTATTTACCCATACGATTGAGGCCATACGGGGTTTCCCATGGGAACTTCTTTCGTTCTTTTGTCCTGCGCATGAGCATTACATACAAGACAGTCAATTCTGGCATACAATGAGCAGGACTCATTAACAGCACATGTAACGGCTGACTTTTAAGTTGACGAAAATTTCTCACAATCAGCCACTTTTGAATTCGGACGGTTTACAATGAGGTAAGTTTTTAAATAGTTGCTTCAATTCAAAATAAATAAAAATAAATAAATATTTGTGCTAGGAACTTTAAATGACTTTTGTATTGATTCAAGTGATAAATTGCAAATATTACAGGTTTCAAAGATGATGCAGGATGGTTCCTTGCTGGTTAATTTTAGGCAAAAGGTAACAAATTCATTTCAGATAATTTAACAAGCTCTTGAATTCTGCTAATTAAATATTTAACTACTGACACTTGTTGTTCCCGTTTTAAAGGATCAACTGAAGTGTACTGCATGTCGAAATTATGTCATGTTTCAAGTTGGCTTTTTATTATTAATGTAATTTTAATTCAATTTTGATTGATTTCAATTCTTTTCTTTTTTTAGATGGTTAGTTGAGTACCGGATATGATCTTCCCTTCCCCCTTCCCGTATTTGTTTGTGGAGCTTAGTAATATTTAAGTTAACTGTAATTGTTTTAATTGTACATACCAATATTGAGATTAAACGAATTTTCAAATAATTCAAAATAGTTTGACTTCTACATCTTAGTTTGTCATAGTTGTTTATCGTTTAGAAGGTACATACTAATAATAAGTGCATATTTAACTACAAGGGGACGAGGGGCCAATATTGCATCCAGTTGGGAATGTTCTTATGGGAAAGGTCATATGGGAGAGGATCATATGGGGGCAGTCCAGCAGGACACTCGTTGGGATTTTCGATAAAAAGCCCAACAAATTTCCCATAGCACTATCCCTATTTGCGTCCCATGGAAACACTTGCGCGGGCATTGTCTCGCTGTTATAACTTACAACGAGTTGGCTTCTTTTTTTAGCAATTCCAACTGCTATTACAACAACTATCTAACTTGTACGGGTCGTAGTGTTAGCGAAGAAAACTATTTATACGTTTGTCAATTTGTTCCTGGAAGCCGCAACAACAAACTACTGATAAATTAAGCGATCCTCTTTTACTGGGTTCAAATGGTGCGTGCATCCCAAAAGTTAAATTAATCCTAGAGGCAATGACTGTTTACATGCGGCGACTAGTAAATTATGAATAATTTGGCTTATATTCATGATTAAATTAGGCTCAGTGGAATCCATTTTTATTTTAATTAGCCGGAAGGTTTCGAACAGCAACCGTGTTCATCAGCAGGCAACTTAGAACCAATAATGCTACCTAAAGAATAAATATCTCCTTTCCCATTAAATATAACATTCCGTCTCGTTTTAAATAAATATTGGTTTGAAGGGGGGTTGACTGGAATATAATTTGAGTAATTTGAATAGCTTTATGAATTTTTTTCTGCTTTCTGTGAGGGTTCTAGTATCAAGAGGAGTTTCAATCAATATATAAAATGGAACGTCATTAAAAGGGGGCAAAAGAGGGAACTAATAAGTTATATGGTACTTTGCTCCTATAACAGACAGGGTTTTGAATTCGGTTAAAAAGGTATTCATGCTCATAAGGCCTGAAACTAAGGATAATGATCTACAAATCTGATTCAAATATTTTCGGCAAAACCGATTTTACCCGTATACCTGAATTTACCTTACCTTACGTGTTTCAAGTTTAGTACCTGAGAGAAGACTCTTTTTTCCATCTTTAGGATACATGTGGGTGGGAGTTTTATGGATCTAAAGTAAGGTTAGAGTAGGTGCATAGGTATGGTTTGACCCGGTCATTACCCTAAATATGAAAACTTGACTTCTAGCCCTTATTCTTACTGTTTTTGAATGAACTTGAACGAACTAGCTAAATGCAAATTTTTGATTGAATAAATTTGAATTGAACTCAGAAGAACTTATTTGGAACGTGAACGAACTTTCATCATACGTTCAAGTAACACAAACTGAACTGAATTGAACTTAGGAGACAGGGTTTGAATTTAATATATGTATATAATCGGGAACGCAAAACAAATATTATGTATCTCTAAAGTGCATGACCATATGGTTTTTCTACCCTGATTGTTTATTAGAAAGCTCAAAGTCAATACTGCTTTCATTTCAAACCACCGGAGTTTTGAAAGCAGTTATTTAATAGTCAGTCACTGCTGAGTTTTACTTTCCCGGCCACAAAAATACCTACCACCAACCAACCACCAACCTACCACCAACCAACCACCAACCTACCACCAACCTACCACCATCCTACCACCAAGCCTAAGTCCGTTGGTTGTAGGTTGGTGGTAAGGAATGGTAGGGTATGGCGGCAGGGTCAATAAGCAGGGTATGATGGTAGGGTATGTTGGTAAGGTATGTTGGTAGGGTAGGGCGGTAGGTTTTCGTGATAAGGTATGGTGGTAGTTTATGGTGGTAGGTTATGGTGGTAGGTTGGTGGTAGGTTGGTGGTAGGTTGGTGGTAGGTTGGTGGTAGGTTGGTGGTAGGTGGTAGTTTGGTGGTAGGTGGTAGTTTTGTGGTAGGTGGTAGTTTGGTGGTAGGTGGTAGTTTTGTGGTAGGTGGTAGTTTTGTGGTAGGTGGTAGTTTTGTGGTAGGTGGTAGTTTTGTGGTAGGTGGTAGTTTGGTGGTAGGTGGTAGTTTTGTGGTAGGTTGGTGAAAATAACATATGTTTATAGTGTTTCTTTATGAGGTGGTAGGTTCCGCTAGTTTTTCATCTCCTACAACTTGTCTCAAGCTCGCTGTTATTGCAAGTCCAAGAATTAGGAAATAAATGACCGCTCTCATTTTGTACAAATGAGTAGGTAAAAACCGAGTTCTAAAAAACGTTCTTCTAATTTGGACAACGACAATTTTTTATCAATTATTGACTGATCCTGTCCTGGAAGTTTCCGCTTGTCCTGGAAGTCCACAACTGTATATAAAAAGCAGTTTGGATATTTTTGCTGAAATTACAGCTTTAAATACACTTCCGCCTTTGCCGTAGCCAATTTCTACAGGTATCATGTAGAGATTAGCAAAAGGCTGGAAGGTGAACTGGAGGTGAGGTGTAAAGTAAATACGAAGTAATTATTATGTCCTGCAATAGCGAGTTTTATGCATGGGAAATAAATATTGAGAAATATTTCAATTCAGGGAAAATAAAACCAGTTTAATTTTATGTGACCATTGCCTAGCCCACGGAATCCAAAATAATGTAAAATTACGAGGAATTTATGAGCACGGGGTGGGAATTTTCCTGGAAGTTATCCATCCATTAGTGCATATAGGTCCTGGATTAGAATGGCATGAGGTTGAGGATTTACACACACTTTGAAATGTGTATCTAAAGAGGCTATTGTAATTTAAAATAAAAATCATTGGAGAAATATTTTAAGCTCTGCTTGCAACCATATCGCCCAATTGAGTGCCTATTTACTTTACGTAAGGGAATAGACCGGAAACCATCTCACATTATGCAACTTCAGGTTCTGAGGTTGAAATTTTGTTAATTTCCACATTTTTATCTACAACACGACACATGTACCTATGACATATGAAGACCACACAGCGATATACTTTTTTGTTTACCTTCATCAATAATATTGATTGTTGTCATGCACACAAATGATTAAATGTCCAAGGAGAGTTGAAATCCGGATAACAGGAGGTTCTGGAATGCTTTCGGAATAATTTATTACCAGGAAAATGTTATTCCATTTGGGAATATATTATTATAAATTATGATTTTATTCATGGATACACGTACGGCTGAAATATATACACAGATACATACAGGTGATTTACTATAGGTGCGGATAAGTTTATTGTACGTGTTTAAAATAATGCATGTATGCATCTGTATATTTTGAAAAGAGCTGAAAGTTAAGTCTCGCTGGCAAATGGCAATCAATCAGTACCCAGTAAACCATGACTGCTGGCTTAGTTCAGGATTAATTTAGGTTTTCCTGGGTCGGCATAGGCATTGGCAAGCCAATAATTACCCGAAGTAGCCAGTACCGGAGCATGTAGGAATAATTACGGTTTTGTTGGCATATAATGAGTAGTTTGTTCGACGGCTTGCCATCTTTGGCCCGGCATTATTATTTTGTTGGAAATACAGGACGATACATTGCAGGCAGTACATTGGCATGCATGCGTAGGTCCACCGAAGGATACCAGCGAATAAAGAATGCCTTTGTGAATTTAACCGGCAAACGGCAATATAATGTGCTGCATTCAATAAACATGTACACTGCAACACAAATGGTAGTAACGACTGCAACCGCCATTTCATTTACTCCATAAAATTCACAGTGCATGCTGCTTAATTGTTACTCAGGACCCTTTTCCAAACTGCAGCCATGAACTCCATTTACTACATTGTTTATTTTCCGGAGGACAACAGCGTGGAAGTAGTCCCAAGCAACTGGTTATTAAACAATAATACAAAATCACACTGGCCGGTGAATATTGACGATACCAAAATAATTAAATTAGTTCAAAAAGCTGTTGATTCAGTTAATTGCCCAAAAATTTCCTGGGTAGTCTATGATTGTCAGATACGGTGTGGAGCAGGTAATTAATACGTTAATTGCATTTATCTTTTCGAAACCTTTATGATCTAATGCTGGGTGCTGAGTGACATTAAATTGAAAAATTGTTGGTTTTAAATAATTTATATTTTAGATTCATATGACAAGGCAGAATCTGGGGCTGCCAATGTAGTAGAAAACAGTGAGTTTGAGTTCAACGACACCGAATGTAACGAAAACACTCCCGGAAGGAAACTTCGAAAACGAACTTCAAAAATCGGATTTCAACCACCCCGATCGTTAGCCCGACAATTAGAAGCAACTGCTGGAAGTTCATCCCAGGTGGCTTCAAAATCCCAAAAGATTGTTAATGTTGGTCACGGGAACGAGGAAATTGTACTCAATCTCCACGAATTTCAAAATATTTTTGAAACCCAAGTTGGAGGTAAGATTTTAAAACTCTTACATTATAACAATAATTAAGTACCACAAATCAAATATTATATCAGAGTTTTGTTTTCCAGGTCAAGTTAATCTTCAAATTTCGGACGACGAGGAAATTATTGAGGATAGAGAGCAGATTGCATCGGTGCCGAAACCAACAAATCCTTGTCCCAATGTACCTTTAGCGGATACATCTTTAGCGAAAATTGCTCTAAGCATTAATTTACTGGCGCATCAATTCCAAGGTAATGTGTATGGGCTCAAATCATTTCATCTCTTCAGGATTTCGTGAGTACGTAAGCTAACCTAAAATTGGCGTGATGGTGTATTATATATTTATGAATGCATGTTTCAATATTTCAATAATGTGTTATAATTTGGCTTGGTATAATTGATTACTAAATTATTTATGTGTACTGTAAGCAATTTGCAATTTAACAGCAAGCATAACAATAATAATTATTCTGATATCTTTTTGAAAATTGTACAGTTAACTCTCACTATAAGGGATACATACCGCTATCCGGTATTTTTATATTGATTGGGATTTGATGTTACGACTCCAACTTGCACAACGTATTACCCTATACTTATACAGTCAACTCTACATATAAGGAATCCTCATGTGACCGGGTTTTATATATTGTGTAAATGGGAATTGAGATTGCAAATTCCCATGTCCTATTGAAAAATCCCTTATAATAAATGGATCGTCATAGCGAGAGTTAACTGCTAGGGATAATGCTTATTATTTACCAATTTTCTCGGACGTTGCCTGTTTTAAAATCTGTCAGTAATATACAATTACTTACAAAAAATCAAAAGATTGTTCTCCGACAACTCGTGAACATCTCTTCGGATTTGGCTCAAGTAAATCGAGTAGTCTCACAGAATTCGGAGCTATGCCATGGAGAGGAGTTTGCAATTTTTGGTTTGACCATCCCCATCAACAGTAGCAACGAGTTTAGTATCCTGAACGATTGGCTTCAAACTCGAGAAAACAAGTCTAAGTTTGTAAGTAAGAATTCTGAAAGGAATGTTAGCATTCTTATGTAATAAAACTTATTCATATAGTAACTTTAACTTGTAGTAAACACGCTTTAAATGAAACCTGCTGTGATGCCATTATTTTCAAGATAAAATTCCTCAAAGGAATCGGCGGTATCGGAACCGAGAAGTTTGTTAAACGGATTCTTAGTCGGATAATTGGTGGAGATTTGGGGAATTAAACAAATTTTACTGGAACCAGAGATAAGCTGAAATTCCAAGGACAAGAGTTGATGTTGTGCATTATAGGTATTCAATACTAAAAATATTATGAACGTCCTGTGTGCGAGAATACATTTTCATTGACATGTTGTTTGCTGTAAACTCCTTCAGAACTTTCAATTCATCCCGTTGACCATTGTATTTGCATTTATTTTTAGCGGCTGTTCGAAAAGGCCCTCAAGAAACCTCGCCCACGGAAAGCGAAATTGAAAAGGTTGTTCAAGTTTGGCTGAGGGGATCAGGCGATCGTAATGGTGGGAGGGCCAAAAGGCAGAAGAAAACTCAAAATTAAAACTAGTCGTTGATTGTTAGTTTTGAATGTAAAAATATTGTAGATTAAGTATTTGAATTTGTAGTTGTATAGTAGTATCACAATGAGTACTAGTGAACGTTCAAGACGCCGAAACTCAGCCAAAATTGTTTCCCAGTTGTTGAGCAGTTTTACAAAGAATGTAGCGAATAGAAATAACGATATTTTAGATGAAATAATTTCCCGGAACGAATTTAATTGCACCCCCTAAAATTTGTTAGTTTGTATTGTAGTTTGTTTTAAAAGTTTGTTTTGAAAGTTATTTCTTTGCAGAAAGTAAATGAAGGAATATTGTTGTGTAAGATTTTCAAAATTCTAACTAGCGTACCTGAATATCCATTAGACAGTACAAAGTTATGTATTTACACTTGCTTTAACCTGTCGGACGCTGTTAATGTCCCCATCAAAAATTTGAAGAAAAAATGTGCTCTGTTTCCTAATTTTAGCGATACGGATTCTTACATCAGCATTCCTTTAATTGCTAACATTACACATTAATGGTTTATACTAATTAGTTTTACTAATCTAACTTTACGTGCAAATTTGTAAAAAATAACTTGAGTTTTGAAATAAAAACAATCCCGTCCATTTAAACATTTATACAATTTATTTCAAGGCATGTTTATGATCAGCACCAGGAACCGCATAAATACTGCTTGGCCTAAACCTGGCATCCAATAATAAGCTGACAACTATTTTATTACGGCTGGTTCTAGTTTACACGTCAGTAACGACATTGCACCGGAATTGTTCCAACATCTTGTAAACGTTGGCATTTTAATGGTGCCATCTTGGCATAACGAATGTCTGCCCGGCAAAGGCCCTGCGGCCAAACCGATCATTCAACCAACATTGGCTTTCTATGCCGGCCCAATACCAAACCTTCAAGTCCTGGTTTACTGGGTATGGAGTGACATTTAAGTAAATAATAGATAAGCAGTTAGGGAACAATTATCACGTTTAGCAAAATTATCATTTCAGTGTAGTGGCGTGCAGGTGTATCTAATTCGTTAAAAAAATCATCTGTGATCAGCACTACGTGCAGAGTCACTAAGGGGCGAAGCGCCACAATTTGTTGTAACAGCACAAGCTGTAGTAAGTGTTTACCCTAAGTGTGTGTGGATATGCATACAAGTGGGAGTTAACTAACATGCATTACAAGGTTATTTCGCCATACCTGATGAAAACAAACGAAAACGCATCAACGGACGCATATAGATATCGTGTTTTGCACTACAAATTTGTCATAAACCTGAAAAACGCTATTTAATTTTTCGGTTAAAATTAATTTTTGAAATAAATTTTCTTCAACTCATTTTTGCACAATATTTTGGCATTAGCTGTATTGTACACAATTCCACTAAAAAATTTATTAAACATGGGGATAGACGGGGCGACATCTCTCATTTGACATGTCTGATTACTGTTCCAAAATGACAAATTTGGTCAAAGTAAAAATTTAGTTGAGTACAAAAAAATGGGCTTTTACGTAGTAGTGGCACCGTTGAAACTGACATTGCCGAAAATTGGCTGAAAAAATTCGTGGAATTTCAAAAAATTTAAATGGATTTTTACTGATGTATCCTAATTTTTCATTGAAATAACTGAGAAAAAATGAAAATTTTGAAAATTCTCATTTGTCTTATTATAACTTCAAAAATTACCAACTTAATTCAAAATTGATTGTTGAGTGAGATTCAATCAAATTTTTACTTCGACCAAATTTACCATTCCGGAACAGTAATCAGTCATTTGAGAGAAGTCTTTCCGTTTATCCCCATCTTTAATAGAAATTACATTTTTTGAAACTTTATGAATTTTTGAACCTAATTCTGGCAAAACAATTCCAACGGTGACACTCTTAACTAAAATTCTAAAATACCTAAAAACATTTTTTTGTGCGCAGTTCAATTTTTACTTTTACCTTCTCGACAGCGTCTCTGTCGGAGCTAGCAGTATGTATTAGCAGGTATTTAATGCTATCTACTTTAATTTCCTGAGGTCAAGTTAACGAAGAACCGATCTTTTCCAAAATCAAAAAGGGTCTGACATAATCAGGGATGTCAATTTCCAATTTTGTGATTACAATTAACGATTAACGATTACTTCGAAAACAAAATGAATTTATAATTACAATTAATGATTAATGGGCTTATAACTAATAATTAATAATTACGATTAACGATTACTTTAAAAATATTATTCACTGATGATTACAATTAACGATTACTTTAGAAATAATTTTCACTGATGATTACAATTAACGATTACTTTAGAAATAATTTTCACTGATGATTACAATTAACGATTACTTTGAAAATATTATTCACTGATGGTTACAATTAACGATTACTTTAAAAATAATTTTCCGTGTTGATTACAATTAACGATTACTTTAGAAATAATTTTCACTGATGATTACAATTAACGATTACTTTAGAAATAATTTTCACTGATGATTACAATTAACGATTACTTCGAAAATAATTTTCATTGATGATTACAATTAACGATTACTTTAAAAATAGTTTTCATTGATGATTGCAATTAACGATTAACGATTATTTTGAAAATTAATTAATTGAGGATTGCAATTAACAATGTAATGTGGGTATTTAGATACTGCTTGCATTTATCATTTTAATAAGCTAACTTGTACAAAGGGTGAGACGAGGAGTTCAGGATTCTGTTCATGTCGTGTAAACTGCTCTGATCGTAAACAGAGTGTATTATATCCTTTATATTATCAGCCAGATACACCGGACACTGCTTAGTAAAAACTTCTTCGAACCCTAGACTGCTTAGAATTTTGGAGACGTCGCCAGCCCGATAATTGATGATTACAATTGATAATTGATTTTTGAAAACGGCTAATTGATGATTACAATTGATAATTGATTTTTGAAAACGGCTAATTGATGATTACAATTGATAATTGATTTTTGAAAACGGCTAATTGATGATTACAATTGATAATTGATTTTTGAAAACGGCTAATTGATGATTACAATTGATAATTGATTTTTGAAAACGGCTAATTGATGATTACAATTGATAATTGATTTTTGAAAACGGTAAATTGATGATTACAATTGACGATTGATTTTTGAAAAAGGTTAATTGATGATTACATTTGATGATTGATTTTTGAAAAAGGTTAATTGATGATTACAATTGATGATTGATTTTTGCAAAAAGGTTAATTGATGATTACAATTGATGATTATTTCAAACAATCCAAGCTTACTAAATTAACGATTGATGATTAATAATTAGTAATCATTAATCGTTAATCATTAATCGTGATTATTAATCGTTGACATCCCTGGACATAATAGGTAATACGTCACTGTAAAAACATTTAACTGCATGGTGACATTGGTTCGGTAGTAATCATGAGGACAGACAAGCAGGCTTTACAACGATACCAACAGCAAACGTGTTTTCACTTGTCCCTTAAAAAGCAATAACCAGTCTCGAAAAGTGTCTACTTAATTAGTATTATTTAAGGTACACACTGGATTTGACTGGATCAGTGTGTGTAATTTGTCTCATAATCTACGGATTTCAAGCAAAAACGCGAAGTTTAACCTTTTGATACTGGCCAATATCTGTCACATGATAATATTTCAATTATAACTTCAGTTGACATCGAATTCCCCGGAAAATAAATAAGTGTAAATCAGTATTTGATGGTATGTGCGTTTATACAGGGTGCCACAAGACGACTGCTCCCTCTCTATCCCATATGTAAGGGGCAACCGTAAACAATATTCAATTCCCCCGTAATTTGACAAATCCTTTCCCAAATTATTTCATCCTAGTAGCTCAAAAACTCTGGACGCAGCGGTCCAGGAAGTGCAGCAAAGTCAGGATTTTCTTGGAAAAACTTAAAAGTTCAACGTTTAAAATTCCTTTATTCTATTTACATATATTTTTTTACAAACAAATTTTGCCACTATTTAGTAGTAAATTTATAGATCTTCGTTTGCTTATCGCGCAGGTCAGTACGTTAATAATTGTGGATAAGAACGGATAACAAGTTTGGGGTAGATACATCTCCAGGAACAAAGATGCGGAAAAGGACAGGCTTTAACCTGAAATTGTTTCATGGATGGCCTGTGGTTTATTAAATTATTTTCGTGTAACGCGTTTGTAGTAAATTTTACGAGCATTCACTTGAGCTTCACAACATCATTCTTAGTTAAAAATAACGATCGCTGTAACGGATAATTTAAAAATTCGAAATTTCGTTCTTTGTATTTATCTTGCATTCTATCCTGTACAGTAATGGTTATGGACATCAACGGATCTACCCGGGTATCGCAACCGGTTAACATGTTACTCAAATTTATAATTTAAAAATTAATTTAAAATAAAATATTTTCATTGCACAAAATCCGACTGATTAAGTACAAATATTTTGAGGTCACAAACCCCTGGCAGTATAAAGTATAATACCCGGAACAAAATTTCACCTAAAAATATTGTATGCATTGACACAACTGTATGAAGCTTTACTAGACTTAGATAAACCAGTTTGAATTAAGCCTTTTCATCAAACCTGTGTCACATTTTTCCTTGCTGTGTACACAATTTTATCGAAACATTTTGCTAAAGACTTTCCTTAAAATCTCTTAAAATTTTCAAAAAATTTGCGGTTTTGAACAGTTATTGAACAAATTTTATTCCCGTAAAAATTCTCAACTTTGAGAACCTTCGCATATTCTGCATCTGCTGAGTTTTCTCCGAAAGTTTTATACGTAATTTACAATTCTGCAAATTTTCATTATTAATTGGAAATTTGGCTTTGGTCAATAAATCTGGCTTTAGGAAACACCTTAGTTGCTTTTGTAGTCCTAGTTTTGGACTAGTAATCGAATAAATGTGAATAATTCTAGATACAGGGGCTAGAAGGGGAATTGTATTAGGTACCCAGTACTTGTTGAGTTCCAGACTTTGATAAGCAAAGTATCTCATTCTATTACAACATGAGCAATCAAATGCGCAAGGAATTAGTAGATTCATGGAATGGCTATATCCAGACATGATTTTCAGTAAAACAAAGTAGCGATATTGTCAACGACATGCATTATAACAACAAAGAGGTTTTGGATTTTTTCCCCAATGATGACTAACTATAGCAGACTTTTTATATCAGGTTATCGTAATTGTATTTGGACTTGTTTTTCTTCACCACAATACTAATTTATCTTCAAAAATTAAAAGCACAGCGAAATTCCTCTAGGAGTGCTACTTCAGCGAGATTTCACTGTCCCATGACACGGACTTATGTAGATTCACTCACCTACGAAGTTGCGCAAACAGAAATATCAAGAGTTGGCTGGCGCCTACACTACGATTAATTTGTATCTATTTGGGATTTTGTATGCAGGTGTATAATTACATACTCGATGGGCACTAAATTAAAGATGACCCAATAATATTAGGATTCGCTGGGCTGCACAGAGTACGCACTTCTACTTTGAAGTTGGCTAAAGCTATACGTATACAGTTTAACTCAAACCAATTTCTTGTTCACTTGCTTACCTCTCTAGTCTAAAACCGGCATCATAATTGCAATAATTAAAATACCTGTGAATTGTCGATAATATTTTCAACAGTCCTTTTTGGAGGTTTCAAATCTTTTGAGGTAATAAATAAATTTATTTCCCTTTATCTCTGCATTTATAACTGACTCAGAATGACCTTTAAATTGCTAATTTGCAAACAGCATTTACTGTGAGTAAAAACGAACAAGCAACTTTACCATCCTCTCTGGCAACGCTGGAATTAACATCTGGAACTAAACAAACCTGATTGGTTAATATCGGACAAAATGGAAAGCTTAACCCCCGAATTTGCGAGGTAATTTTATTTAGCAGGGATAATAAATTCCATTCTTCAATAGCTTAAGTGACTCCAATGTAATTGATTTATCCAGTTTTGAACAAAACTTGCTTCTGATCCGAAGAAATTTATACAAAAAATTTAACGACCGCCAGTTAAAAGACAGTCTTGTTTTTCCGAGATAACTCGATTATTAAATATTTGAAAATTTTAACGGCAGAGGTTTGAACTCCACCGTAACCGCGCATGATGCTGAAAAACTATGTTATTAAGGGTGTTGAGGTACATAGCTTGTAATAACTTAAAACCCTCAATTTTTTTAATTTCATTTCTTCAATAAAAACTTTATTCTTTTGATCCGCCCATAATTTCTATTCAGTTCTGGATATTGGTAACTATATTTGTATAAACAAGATCAACATTTTTTATCCGCTCTTTTATGTTATATTTGAGAGGAAAAAAATATTTTCGAAAAAAATCTACAAAATAAATTGCAAATTCAAACATACTCTCTTAATGTGAAAGGGAAAGAATGTACTAGAGTAGAAACTCGTTAATAATAAACTAATATTTTATTTAGAGAAAGCAAGCAAGACCAGAACAACGATGTGAATGGCGAGACTGGACAAAATGCAGCGGTACTGTCTTTCAAAATTCATTTAGAACAGCATATGTATGTATAAATGCTAAAGTAGAAAATCAATCCAATTTAGTATGAAACTGATTTGATTTTGTCATAATTTAAATTTAGAGAACAACAAGCATTGTAACCTCAACACCTGGTACCTCATCAGGCTACACTTTTCAGGGACCCGTTGGCCAGGTCATCAATCCAGTGAGTATTCAAGGAGGTATTAATACAATCAGTTATCCCCCATCACAAGCCTCTATCGTACGACAAGACCGCATTGAATTCAATGTAGAAGAACCCATACCTTCGTGTTTTGGAAGAAAAGAATTTATCCAGAAGCTACATCAAAATATCTCACACCCTCAAACAGAACATAATGAAGAACGAACTGTACGATCCCAGGCCATAGTCATTTGTGGACCAGGAGGTGTCGGGAAAACTCAAGTGGTCAGAAAATACATTCAGATGTACAAAAAATCATACGGTCATGTGATATGGATTAATGCTGAAAGCTACATTGTAGCAACAAGCAAGTTGCTCAAATTAGCTGGAGAAATACCAATAGATGTAACTCAAAATGGAAGGCAAAAGGCCGACGAGCATATCGTGGAAGAAATTTATGATTTTGTGTGCCGAAAATCTGCATTACTCGTTTTCGATAACGTGGAATCATTCAAGACAGATGATGGGAATGGTCTCCGTAGGTTGCTTCCCAAAGCTGTTAAAACTAACTGGAAAGTTCCTGCGATGATTATCACAACAAGAAATCGGAACTGGAAGAATTTTAAACTTGAGGAACTATTAGTTTTTGATTCGAATGAAAGCATCTTATTCCTGTCTTCCCTAAAGTTCCAAGATGATCCGAGCCTGCTTTCAGAGGTGGTCAAAATCTTCCAGGGGTTGCCGTTAGCGTTGCAACAAGTAGCAACATTCATTCAGAACCAACAGAAAGCTCGCGATGCTGTTGATGAAGTGTACACTTTACAAAACTTTTTGTCTGATTTTAAAAACAAAAGGAACAAAATTATGGCGATCCAGCTAGAAGAAGTAGAGTATCCTGACTTGCTTACGCTATATGTTATGACCTTTGAACAAATTTTCCTCAAGAAAAACGGAGAGTTGGCTCTTCAATGTTTGGACGTAATGGCGATACTTAATCCGGACAACATCCCAACAGTTATCAAAACAATTTTCAGCCATGCAGAAGATACTTTGGGAGACACACTGAATTTGTTGCATGAATATAACCTAGTTACTAAGTACGCCGGCCACTACCAAATGCACCGCATGATTCAACCCGCCAGGGTGGAGTCGAATAGTGTAAACGGGGAAAAAATGTCTTATGTGAAAAAAAACTTTGAGACAATAATGGAATTGATTAAGGAATTCCTAGAAAAATTCAAGTGGAACAGTAATAATTCACATGAAGTGCTACACAACATTGTGCGAATTCATGAACAAGGTCCTGAGATTTGCACAGATAAATTTCTAAATTATAAATACGTTCTTGCAAAAAAAGCAATGGACGTAGGAAGCTATAGCACTGCAATCCAGTTGTATCGAAAACCATTGCAGTCGAGCGTGGCGCTTTATGGCGTCGATCAGATCGAAACCATTGACTGTCAAGAAAATCTTGCATGGGCTTTACAAGGTCAAGGACAGTTGGCAGAAGCTGAGAATCATTTAAACGCAGTACTACAATTAAGAATTCAACTCGAAGGTCTAGAACATTTAAGCACAATAAGAACAAAATCTATGTTAGCCGAAGTGTTCGAGAACCAAGGAAAATATGCAGAAGCACAAGACCTTAACAATGAAGTTCTGGAGATCCAGAATAAAATTCAAGGTCCGGATCATCCGGACACACTAACCACAAAACACAACATAGCTCGAGTTTTGGAAAACGAGGGAAAATATTTAGAGGCGCGGGAACATTACAACGACGTTCTGGAAATCCGGAACAAAATTCAAGGTCCGGATCATCTGGAAACACTAAATACGAAACATAGCTTAGCTTCGGTTTTGAACAACGATGGAAAATATTTAGAGGCGCGAGAACTTTACAACGAAGTGCTGGAAATACTGAATAAATTACAAGGTCCGGATCATCCAAACACACTAACTACGAAAAATAACTTAGCTTCGGTTTTGAAAAGAGAGAAAATATGTGGAGGCGCGAGAACTTTACAACGAAGCACTGGAAATCCAGAATAAAATACTAGGTCCGGATCATCCAAACACACTAACTACGAAAAATAACTTAGCTTCGGTTTTTGAAAACCAGGGAAAATATTTACAGGCGCGAGAACGTTTCAACGAAGTACTGGAAATCCAGAATAAAATACTAGGTCCGGATCATCCGAACACACTAAATACAAAAAATAACTTAGCTTCGGTTTTGTACAAAGAGAGAAAATATGTGGAGGCGCGAGAACTTTACAACGAAGCACTGGAAATCCAGAATAAAATACTAGGTCCGGATCATCCGAACACACTAAATACGAAAAATAACTTAGCTTCGGTTTTGGACAACGAGAGAAAATATTTAGAGGCACGAAAACTTTACAACGAAGTACTGGAAATCCAGAAAAACATACTGGGTCCGGATCATCGAGACACACTAACTACGAAAAATAACTTAGCTTTGGTTTTTTACAATGAGGGAAAATATTTAGAGGCGCGAGAACGTTTCAACGACGTACTGGAAATCCAGAATAAAATACTAGGTCCGGATCATGGAAACACACTAACTACGAAAAATAACTTAGCTTTGGTTTTTTACAATAAGGGAAAATATTTAGAGGCGCGAGAACGTTTCAACGACGTACTGGAAATCCAGAATAAAATACTAGGTCCGGATCATGGAAACACACTAACTACGAAAAATAACTTAGCTTTGGTTTTTTACAATGAGGGAAAATATTTAGAGGCGTGAGAACGTTACAACGAAGTACTGGAAATCCGGAATACAATACTAGGTCCGGATCATCCAAACACAGTAAATACGAAAAATAACTTAGTGTCGGTTATTGACAACCAGGGGAAATATTTAGAGGCGTGAGAACGTTACAACGAAGTACTGGAAATCCAGAATAAAATACTAGGTCCGGATCATGGAAACACACTAACTACGAAAAATAACTTAGCTTTGGTTTTTTACAATGAGGGAAAATATTTTGAGGCGCGAGAACTTTGTTGCGAAGTTCTGTAGATCTAAAAATAAAATACTAGGTCAGGATCATTCGGGAACAGTAAATAACTCTCATGTCTGCGTATAAATAATTATGATTCTCGATGATTTTGTTACATATAGTAATAATCAATAAATTCAGAAAATGCAAAACCAAAATTTATAAAAAAACTACCTTATTTTGTATCTTTGAGGAGCAATATTCGTTATGGTTATCACATTTGTTTAAAAGTAGAATAAATTGAGTTTCTGAAATTTAGAAGATTTGTCTATTTACTAATTGAGTTTTGTTTTCTTTTTAATGTGTTTAGCAGTATTTTAAAGTGTTTGTGAACATTTTATTTAATACAAACCATTAAGTAGGGTTAAGTATTACAAAGCGGGATGAAAATTCATTTAAATGGAGTCGGGCATGAGCAACTGCTGGCAGGATTGACCCTCATGTAACACAGGGACGTAAATACTGCGTAAAAATATCGTTAATACTGATATGCTCTATCGAGAATTAAACGTGCATTTTGAGTGCTTTCATAGTAAAAACTGTATCAAAAACTACCTGTCGATGTCCGCCAAAATAAACGTGAATATATTTACATAAATTTGACGAAAATCTGTTAACGTGAATAAAGCGTTATTTTTGAGTGCTTAATGCCCCTTAAAATATTATTATGCTAATGTAAATTAATTAGCGAGTAAATATCAGTTTAAAAAACGCAAATGACTGAATTTCAGTAATAACACATGGTTTATTATTGACAAGTCAAACACTATTAGGCAACTACAATCATAACAATTTTATTTGTACTTATATGCTGCAACGCAGCATGTGTGGTAATAGATTCATTCATCTCCTAAGTCCTCATGCCCAGACGAATCTCCCGAAAATGAGTCACTCTGCCCATTGATTCCCAACTGTTCCGTCATAGAGCATGATAGCTTTGTCTTCCTCTTTCTGCATAAAAACGTCACAATCAAACTTTTGCATGAATAAATATGACTACATATGTATGCTTGAAATCAGGGTTGGCAAGTGGCTTGTATTGGCCTGGAATGTATTGGATAAAAACCGGTTCCAGCCGGCCTGGAGTAAGCCGCTTGATGGAAACAATTGGCTAAAATTAATTTCGACCAGTACAATCCACTAGCCAATAAAAACCGGTTGTAACCGGAATCATCCAGTGGCATGGACATTTAAATCACATGGAAAGAATTGGCTAGGCTAATATTGCTATATAAGCATACTGTGTACAACAGGGTTGGTCAATAAATTCCGGGCAAAAACCAAGGCAAAAACCCGGAATATATTGATAAAGTGCCGAAAAAAAAGAAAGACCAACAGTCACTCTTGGGGTGGCCAACAATTGCTCCTTTTTGCTTTTTTCTCGCTGGTTCCATGTTGCTACGGTCAAGTCCATTTGCACTTACTAATTCGTCTATTAATTCAGGCATTTCAGAAATTGTTTTAAGAGTTTTAACAATAGCCTTGTTGGAACTTTTCTCGCGATTTACCTATCTTGTACAAGAAGAAACATTGTTAAACAACGTGCTTGATAGTGGTGCCAATGGTCTGGTCTGATCCAGATTTTATGAAACTGGTCTGGTTCAAAGCTCAGGCCAGACCATTGGTCTGGTTCAGTTTTTCGGACCAAACCAATGGTTTGATCCAGTCTTTCGGACCCGACCAGACCAAAGACCATGGTCCGGACCATGGTCCAGAAAACCATTTAGAGCAATTAAATAATCACATTTTACCCAGTCAAATTCTTCTTGCATCCCCAGAAATGACATTTTTAGTTTGTTCCATAGGATTTCGTTAACTCATAATTTTTTATTTTGCGTACTTTTGAGACCATGGTCCTATAGTCTGGTCTGGTCCTGAAGTTGGACCAATTGTATCTGGTCTGGTCCAAGTGTTGGATCAGACCGGACCAGACCTTACAAATCTGGGACCAGACCGGACCAGACCAACAACGGACCATTAGTAATGGTCCGGACCAGACCATTGGCATCCCTTGAACAGCGGGGAAACTAACTGTTAATTACACAGCTATACTTTAAATGAGGAATGCCTTACGATCCCAGGTTTGAGTTAAACATTCTGATTCCACGTTTAGCTGTACAACCAACTGCAAAATAATATTGAAAATGCATCGTTTCACCTTAAAATACACGCATGCATGTATTGTTGCCAATTCAGACCAAAAACCAATAAAATCCGGTATGAACCAATAGATGCCGTTGGTATGGACAGAAATGTCGTAGCTTGGAAAGAATTGGCATTTAGTAATACAATCCCATTAATGACAGTATCCAATAAAAACCGGTAACATCCGGTTTTTTCCACTGGCCTGGACTTTATCAATACATTCCGGTTTTTTGCCAACCCTTCGGGCTGCTTTCAGCCAATCTTTAATGGCCAATTTGATGTCACTTAAATTTCCCTTTTGCTTCCCGAATTGATAATGGACTGCATCTGTAAAATGAAGCACTTTTAATTGCTAAATAATATTTCAGTAATGCAGTATGTATGTAAAAATCAATACAATTTAATTACATGTGACAATATTTGCAACTTCTAAAAATGAAAAGCCTTTCTTGTCATTTGCCACACCCCAATTCACTCCAGCTACCACAGTATCTGTAATAAGTTTGCGCATACTTTTTGCGCAATTTTGGTGCATTTGCGTAAGTCGCGTCCACCCATAAAATCCAAACGTGTTGCCTGTAATAACAGAAACAGTGAAAATGATTTTAGTTTACGTTGAAAAATAATGTATATTTTGAATTGTACGAACCTAACAAGCTAATATTTAAAATTACAACTATGTATTTTTTATTATGTACACATCAAACTCTATAAATGACGATTTATGTTGTAACAGAATTTATTTTTGTGTATTTTACTGTGGCAATTATTTGCGGTGGCCAATAAACAAAATCGTGTATAGCACAGTAAATGTTTTTACTACAGAGGTTTATCCTTATAATAATTAACAGTGGAATTTTATTACATAAGTAACTCACAGTAGGTACCAATTTTTGTTTTGAATTACCAACTCGGAATAAGGTCTCGTCTGACATAATTTTCCGCTCCAAATCGTTCAATTCATCTAGCGACTTCACGGGTGAAGATAATGCGGGTTTTACAGGATTAATTTTGGATACAGACTAGCTGGTCAAGAATTAACGACTGCGTGTCCTCTATTTGCCCCAATTTGATTTTAATTACCGACAATGACGAAATAACCACTTGTTCAAATCCAGGGACTATAAAAGAAAATGGAATTAGTAAAACATTGAGTAACAAACCAGAGATGGTTATCTCCCTTTAGCAAAAGCAATAAGTCTACCTTGGTTTAATACTGGCGAAACTGACTATGGTGGTGTAATTTCAGGCGATGTATTCGGGAAAGACAAGTGTTGCATAACATTGGCGGCAACTAATGTTGAAATAGAAGATGTAGATGCAATTTGGCTAGGTATTTCATTTACAATTGAAATCTTCGGAGATGGAGGAGGATAGGATGGATACGACAACTTCCGTTTGTTCTGAACAGAAGTGCAATTTTTTAACAATTTCTCGGAACCGTTATGTTCTCGTAACTTTGCTGGAATTTTTTTCTTTCGAGGAGCTTCAGTGTCTGTGGTATCGTCCCATGGAAAATCTACAATTCGTGTTGCTTTCTTTCTAGCGTCCAAACCAGTTTCTAAAAGTTACAAGAGTTAAACATTTATGAACCTAATTCGAAACATTGTTTAAGGAGAATTAACGCTGCTATAATAATAATTATTGTAGACTGTTGAAAACGATTACTGTAAGTGCCACGTATTGACATAATGGAATGCGTCTTCCATTCCTTTTCAGGCTTAGAAACATGGTTAACAGCAGTAGTAATTGCTGATAACCCCTTCAAATTGGGCCATCTTAAGAATTTTTTACAATCAGTTATCCAAACCGTAGGCGCCACCTCACAATAAGTTTCCTCGTCCTCTAAAAACACCACTACGCTAAAATCCATTAATATGTATGTAGAACTGGAAAACACACAAAATTATTTTGTTTCAGCCAAATACTCATTACTTTTATTTTAATACTGCACAAAGAAAATTGTATCGAGCATTTCGTCGTCCAATCAAATTGATAAACTTTAAATGTCGTGGATTTTCCGGGTTTGCTGTAAAATTCGGTTGCTCCTAAATATTCCTGAGCGTCCACAAATATATCTCCCCTAACCAAATAAAATGTTTTTATTTCAACAATACTCCCCGAATCTAATTCACAAATATTATTAGGATTTTTGGTTGTTAACACGTACAGTGAATTATACACAATGTTTTTGCGGCTGTCGTATTTCAACTCAGTTTTTATTTCTGGACGCTTATCACGATTTTAGTGATTCCCATTCAGCAAGTCGATTAACGATCTCTTGTAATGGAAACGTTTTGCCTCTCACGTGTTTTTTAATTAGCTTTAAATTGTTCTCGTACGGAAATGAACTGTAAGAATCCAGCGTTCCAAATTTCTTGGAATCATCAACAACGTGCAATAGTCCATGTACGTTAAACGATAAATGTTCCATATAATTCTTGAAATGAGCTAACAAAATATTCAAGCAATGTCTGTGCGTAATTTTAATAATTTTTTATAAGGTGAGAGTCACATAAAATGAACATTGCAACGTGAAAACACATATAATGATCATAGTATTCCTGTGTTAGAAATCCCTTTAAAACGACAGGTGGCAAATACAGGAGAAAGAGCCGCAATTCAGTACAACTCCAACGTCCCAGTTCTGTTAAGGAACGGGGTTGCGGACAAACTCTTGAACAATATGTACTCATTACTTAATCAATTTTGCTGACAGCTGAATTATTTGTAATCTTCCAAGACGCCCTTTAAAATTTTTATTGTGACACCAAAGGTTTAATAACTTTTTTGTAACGCCTAACTAGCACCAATGTAGGTAGTCGTATGGTATTTGTGTAACAAATCCAATATTCAATTGATGCAATATACTTGATCCAGTGTGGAACCTTCTTTGTGACATCAATTTCACAGATTCATCAGTCCTTGATCGTCCTGCAAGTTTTTAAAAAACGACTCTTCTGTTTGAGTAGGTTCCACGCTGTTCGCATTTACTGCAAGAATAGTATCCAGTTTGACCAATTGTATTGGTAATGAATGAGCGAGCCGGAGCGTGTACAATTATAGCTCTGAATTTGATATTATAATACACTCCACGACACAAAAATCCATCTTTGACCATGTCGGTAGCTTCTTGAACAAATTCACTAAGAAATATATCGGAATTTTTGGGTTTACTATGACCAAAGTAAATACCTAGGACGAACGGGCGGTAAAACTTGGACGAGTCAACAGGTTTCACTTGAATTGGTCAAACCTGGCTAGTTGAACTTTTGGCTAGAGGTATATAGTCCATCGGCACTCACATCAAGAGTAATAACTCTAGAGTCCGGGGAAATAATATTTACAATTTTAATCAGACACTTTTTTAGTCCTATATGTACATACCAACCTGGTGGAACTTGCCGTTTCAGTACACTTCGAGGAATTTGCAAAAGTGATCTTGGATCTTTTGGCAGAAAATCTAACTTTAAGTTAGTTTTGAGATTAAGCAAAAGACGCTTCAGGGATGTATGTGGTATGCTATCTTCTATTGCCCACCGTTTGAGTTCTTCCAAAAATATTTCTGTTTGTTGCGTCGGACCCTGGTCAAAATCATTCCCCGTTTCTGATTGTAGCTCAAATTGTTCGACGAAAACATCAAGATTTGCTTGGTTCGGAGGTACAGTTGGTTGAGGAGTACAGAATGTTTCGACGTTAATGGCAGTTTTCAAATTGCTTGGCTGAAATGTCTGCACATTGGATTGGACGAAGTCAATCCTGCCAGCAGTTGCTCATGCCTGGTTGGAATTCAATTTTAAATTGACTTTATTGATACCCTGAGCATACATGGGTCCCCTCACGAGAGAATGAGAGAGTGAGGGTGAGTACACGTTGATTTTAGGCGCCCTTATGAACATGAGGGAGAGGACCAATGAAGAGGGAGTGAACGAAAGAGGGGGAGGCAGAGTGCACATATAAGCCCTCATGACCTATCCTAAATATACCTTTATGCGAACCTTTTTTCACCCTTATTAATAAAAGAAAGAAGCGGATCATTAAGATCCCACAATAAATAAACAATAAATAAGTAAGAAGCCAGAAACATAATCGTTACACTAGCATTCAAGCCATCCACCAAGGTGGATGGGAAAACTGGGATTGCAATGATTTGTAATTCATAAAGAACATTAAACTTGACTTTATATAATTAGACCGTTTTTATATGCAACGGATCCTTTAAACTTCCAATCCGTATCGATTGGGTAAAATCTGTAACAGTAACCAACTTCGTCGCTTATTAATGGCTATATATGTTAATTTTTTTCATTACTTTCCTTGCAAAAAGCTAAATTTAAAAGACCTACGTGAATTTAAGGGGGGTCAACTCTGGACCACTCAGGGTAAAAAAAACTAATAAAGGCCCTCAGATTCCATGCAGAAAGGACTTTCAGCTTATACTGGTGAATGAAAGGTCAAAATAGGATTAGCTGTTTTTTAAAAACTGAAACCTCTCCTTTTACTACGTGAAGTCGGTACTCGAAGAATAAGTTTTCGAATTGTTCTCAAACTTTTCCGGGCATAAATATTTGTATGCTGTTAGTAAATAGTTGCTGTACAGGGTGCTTATAAAATGAAGGTTAAATTATTCAACTGAGCGCATGGTTGCAATTTGAAATTGCCCTTGTTTATATTCATTTTTGCTGGAACCCATTATTAAAATTATAAGAATATACCACAATATATTAGCTATTAAAGATCCTAATTTTTAACCACGAAAGTGACAATAATTTTTAGTAATCTAGAATGCTGTCAATGCATGATAGCTACATCATTTTAATAAATATAATGTCGGTTTTATGATGGTGAATGATCGTATTAGCCAAACTGTACTCAATATTCCCAGGCGTGCACAATAAGCAACTGATAGTTGATTCAAACTAGCCATACACATTCCAAGATGCAAGATAGTAACTTTTTTGGTAGCTTGTTTAGCATTGCAGTATTTTTTTTCTCTCTTTTTACATTTTTTCTAGTGTGGAATCTAAAATGGCATTATGTTTTGTTGACTTGAACAGGATTAAGTTTTAGTAAAACGTGGTTACTATAACTTAAGCCTGTCCAAGTCAACAAAAAAGAAATGTTAAAAAAGAATAGAAGTTCTTTTTTTCATTCCTGTTAAAAAGTGAATACAAATAAAAATCAAAGCATTATTTTCATGAATGAAAGAAAAAGAATGAGCCGCCTTGCTTCAACATGTTATGTACATAAGTGACGACTGGCACCATCACCATCAAGACAATCACTTTCAAATTAGTATAAAGGATCAGTTCATATTTCTGTATATTCATTGGTTCATACTCAAGTACACAAGCCAAAAATGTTTTCACACTTTCCACACACTAATCTAATTTACAATTCAATCTGATTTTAGCAACTTATTTTACACGCCTAAATCCTATTTTTCGAGTCCAACTATGGGTTCGAAATAACAATACCTTTGTACCAATACCAAATTCGCTTGGAAGCTTGGAACTGGTTTCTTCATTAATTTCCTGCCTTACGCCATCCAAATAATTTGAACAATTAAAAAACATCAATCATGAGCTATGGAAAAAATACTAGACAAGAGTTTACAGAAAATTCACATTTTTCCGCTAGGCTATGTTACATGTTCGGGATTATCGGTACTAACACTTCGGTTGCGAAACAGCATAGCTTAGCTTACAAGTAACCCTCGCCCCATGCCCACTCGGGATCTAAATGAAATTTTGTGGGAGCTTAGGTACCTGGCCCAATGTCCCAGCGAGACCAAAAGTTTGGGCCATCTCGCCCTGGTTTGCGCGGGAAATCGCGCAGAAGTTTTAAATTATAATTCGTTGGCAAAGGGTCCCCCCTGTCCAACCTAAATTTTTCAATGTTAAATCCCATAAGGAAACTTCATTTTCAAATTTCACGAAAAAAATAAAAATGCGTAAAAGCTCATTAATATCCCTTACAACACAATATAATCATGTTTTCAAACTTGGTTTGGGTCATCTCGCCCTCGTTTCCGGGTTGAAACCGAATTGCGGAGATTATTTTTAGTTTAATTCCTGGCGTAACAGCAGAAAGTAAATCATTGCCACGTTTTGAATAAAAAATCAAATTTGGTTTTCAAAGGATAAAATTATTCACTAAAATGTCAAGATTTGTTTCAGATAATTTTTATCGTTGTTTGTAAGAAATAATTTCAAGGGTGTTCAGATGAGTTATTCAGCAGACGTCTTTGACCCTGAAGATAAATTTGCCCAAACTGGTCGTCTGTTCTAAGGGGTCATGACCACAATTTGCAACGTAAAGACCTGCTGAATAGCTCCTCTGAAAACCAATGAATGCTTCTGCAAGCCCGCCTTTCAAGGTTTTTGAAGAAAAATTCTGACTGGGAACAAAACATTTGTCTCTGCATCACGTTGTTGATGATCGTGACGGCAACTCTCGGCCTAAGTCAATGAAAAAAATTTTGAAAATCTGGACAATATAATTTTAAATGACACAATCACATATTTTTTGCCATCGTCTCTTACATGGGCTTGGGTGGAAACAATGTTATGAAACACACCGTATAAAATTAAAATCTATAAAGGCATTTCCACTATATTGTCCTATTAGCGTAGTTTGCTAACATATGTGCTAACATAATTTATATATATACATATATACAATGTTGTATGGCATATTAAGCAGCTTTTACGAATTTTTAGAATTTGTTTGCTTTTGAAAAGTTTTCTAATGGGATATTACATGCAAAATTTTGAAGCCGACGGGGGACCCTAATCTTTGAAAAAAAATCTTTCCGGTTTCGAGAGCGAGGGCGAGATGGCCCAAAAACATGCTTTACCTTACTTTGCCAACGAATTATAATTTAAAACTTCTGTGCGATTTCCCGCGCAAACCAGGGCGAGATGGCCCAAACCTTTGGTCTCGCTGGGACATTGGGCCAGGTACCTAAGCTCCCACAAAATTTCATTTAGATCCCGAGTGGGCATGGGGCGAGGGTTACTTGTTAGCATAGTTTAGCATAGTTTAGCTTGTCATACCCTTCCAAATCCGGTACATTATCGGTTTCATTTTCAGTACCGAAACCCAAAATGAATGCGTTCCGATTTTATCGGAACTAATTCAGTTTTCTCGTTTTCGTCAAGGTAGTATAAACGAAACATTTCGTGGTACCGGGAACGTCCCGTTCCGATACCGATACCGTCGGTATTCTCGTCTCGATAAGGGCTCAATGGGCTTTTTAGAGAGCTATTTAATACACTCCGAGATTGTGACCAGGATCAAACAAGACTACAATCCAGTATCGAAATTTACCAATGAGGTTTACAAATTTTAAAGCTGCCATATTTAAACCAAGTGTCCGTAAACAAGTTATTTGAAAGATTAGGGATTGTAGGATATTCTAGGGGGGTTACTTACGCGTAATATAAAATAACGAGGGCGAGGGATAGGGGTGTATTTTAAAATCCTTATTATTATTGGTCTCGACCTGTCCGTTGATTTAAACTTTCGCGGCTTTGGCTTTACAATTCAAACCTTCGCGGCTCATTTCACCATATGACAAGCAGCTATGTACTATATTATTTCACTGTATAGCCAAGCATTCGGTGGGATATACAGCAAGCCGAGAAGCACAGCGGGCTTTGTCGTTGAGGGTTGAACGTTGTCGCAGAGGAGAGCTTTTTCAGCTCGCTCATCTCGCTGTGCTTCTCGGCATATACCAACTGCTTGCAGCATACTGGAAGCTCGCAATATTACTCAATTTTCGATTATCACTTAAAAGCGCTAATCATAGTTATTATGAGCATTAGGCATAAATCATCAAATGTGGATTAAATTAAGTCAGGTAGTGAGAAAAACTACGTTTGGTTACAGCACTTACGAATTTGAGGAGAGGAGTATTTTAATGACTGAACTTTGTACACTTAAGAGTGAGATTCGTATTAGGAAAAAGCAAATGGAATTGAAAGTACTTATTGCAACAGTTTTTACAGATAACGTCAGATAAGTTCTCAGAATTTGTATTGCTGAAGTTATTTGCTCACTATTTTTTAATTACAAGCCTTTACATGCATACATTTGATCTTTATATCCCCTAAAATATCATTAGGAATTAAGGATTGATTTGTAGGAACCCTGGACTTTAGTAACAATTGCAATTGAAAAGTGTTGCGCTAATATGAATTCCTTTCACTTTTCCTATTTTAAAAATCAGTGCGTCCAGTGTCTGAGACTTCAGTTCCATTATTACGTTACAACTGAGATATATACAAATTATAATAACATAAAAAACCATATTTGGTCAGCAAGTTGCGCTGATCCACTAAGGGGTGAAGCACCATACAGTGATGCAACAGCAATATTTAATAACAATGTTGGTTGGTATTAAGTTGATCAAGCGATTAGTTAAACTTCCCGTGTACAGCCAAATATTGATTTTGGGAGAGAACTTTGGTGGGCTGGAGCGTTGTACCATAATTGTTTGATGATGAATTGCCAACTAGCTATTTGAAACGACTATTGGTCTTACAATTAATAGTTCACATGTCTTATATGAGATTACTTTACCCAGTGAAGCGGGTTATTAATATTAACCAGGGTTGGCAAAAAACCGGAATGTATTGATAAAGTCCAGGCCAGTGGAAAAAACCGGATGTTACCGGTTTTTATTGGATACTGTCATTAATGGGATTGTATTACTAAATGCCAATTCTTTCCAAGCTACGACATTTCTGTCCATACCAACGGCATCTATTGGTTCATACCGGATTTTATTGGTTTTTGGTCTGAATTGGCAACAATACATGCATGCGTGTATTTTAAGGTGAAACGATGCATTTTCAATATTATTTTGCAGTTGGTTGTACAGCTAACCGTGGAATCAGAATGTTTAACTAATAATGTAAGGCATTCCTCATTTAACGTATAGCTGTGTAATTAACAGTTAGTTTCCCCGCTGTTCAAGGGATGCCAATGGTCTGGTCCGGACCATTACTAATGGTCCGTTGTTGGTCTGGTCCGGTCTGGTCCCAGATTTGTAAGGTCTGGTCCGGTCTGATCCAACACTTGGATCAGACCAGATACAATTGTTCCAACTTCGGGACCAGACCAGACTACAGGACCATGGTCTCAAAAGTACTCAAAATAAAAAATTATGTGTTAACGAAATCCTATGGAACAAACTAAAAATGTCATTTCTGGGGATGCAAGAAGAATTTGATTGGGTAAAATGTGATCCAGACGATGGTCTTTGGTCTGTTCGGGTCCGAAAGACTGCATCAAACCATTGGTTTGGTCCGAAAAACTAAACCAGACCAATGGTCTGGTCTGAGCTTTGAACCAGACCAGTTTCATAAAATCTGGATCAGACCAGACCATTGGCATCACTATCAAGCACGTTGTTTTACAATGTTTCTTCTTGGACAAGATAGGGAAATCGCGAGAAAAGTTTCAACAAGGCTATTGTTAAAACTCTTAAAACAATTTCTGAAATGGCTGAATTAATAGACGAATTAGTAAGTGCGAATGGACTTGACCGTAGCAACATGGAACCAGCGAGAAAAAAGCAAAAAGGAGCAATTGTTGGCCACCCCAAGAGTGACTGTTGGTCTGTCTTTTTTTTCGGCACTTTATCAATATATTCCGGGTTTTTGCCTTGGTTTTTGCCCGGAATTTATTGACCAATCCTGTTGTACACAGTATGCTTATTTAGCAATATTAGCCTAGCCAATTCTTTCCATGTGATTTAAATGTCCATGCCACTGGATGATTCCGGTTACAACCGGTTTTTATTGGCTAGTGGATTGTACTGGTCGAAATTAATTTTAGCCAATTGTTTCCATCAAGCGGCTTACTCCAGGCCGGCTGGAACCGGTTTTTATCCAATACATTCCAGGCCAATACAAGCCACTTGCCAACCCTGATATTAACCCTTCTCGACATGCCATGATACGGCATCTATAGCAATTTACGGTTTTGTGTATACTCTCACAATTCTCAAGTAATTGCCCCTGCACAGGGGTTGTACTAGTTAGCATCTCACGAGGGTGAGGACGACGACAATTCGTAACGTGTCGCTCGATTGAAGACGAGGGAGTGCCAGTAGGCAATATTCCATCCCTCGCACAAAGCAGTGGTCATCACGGGAACAGGTAACACCCGGGTACATGGGAACGGGAACGAGTACAGGAACGGGTTCGGGAACACATATTTTGTTCCCAAACGGTTTGGGTACAGGAACATACTCAAGTGGACCCGACCGTTGGGAACAGGAACATGAGTGGGAACAGGAACGTTGGTCTTCATTTTCTTCCCGTTCCCATCGAGAACTGGCACAGTCTACGCATGATCCCGTTCCCACACCTGTTGTTCCCGGGTTCGAGTGGGTACTTTTACCATCTCCTAGAAACACATTCAAACTTGATCTTGGGAGACTTGAAAGTATTTATTTACATTTGTATACAATTCAATTTGCATAATCCATACTACTCTTTTTTTCCGGCAGCTTCTAACTTAAATCCTGGCCTTAAAGTTTAATAACACCGCTTAACGGCTTGAATGAAAATAGAGCTCCTGTTTCAGTATAATAGCTGAATTATGCACAGTAGTTCTAAAGTGTTCTACAAATTTTTATAAAATATATTCAAATAGTTATTATTGGCTCGTGCAGTTTCTGCTAAATGTGGAAAAACAAATAGAAAATAGCCAGTGCCGGCATATATTCTTCAGTTACCCTCATCAACACGACTGTTCACATAATTCCTGAAGAATTAAGCAATTAGTTATTACGCGGTAACATTTCACTTCAAGGGAGTAACCGTATGCCTGTTTTTTTCTGCAAAATGATGGGTTCGGTAGTTACTGAACCCCTGGTCATAATTTTTACTACACTTAAGTACAGTATCACTTGGACCCGGGAACGGGACCGGGAACACAAGCTGTGGGAACGGGTACGGGTACAAAACATTTCCAAATTTTGGGTGCAGGAACAGGAACGGGTCCGGGTACGTATTTTAAATAAATTCATAAGAACGGGTACCTAAAACATTGTTTCCACGATGACGGGAACGGGTCCGGGTACGGGAACACTTAAGGGGAGTACCCGTTGAGTGGGGGAACAAACTTTTTGTACCCATGACGACCACTGGTACAAAGAGGCAGAGAGAGAGCAAAGTGCCCATCTATGTCACTATCCACATCTACTAGTTCAAAATAGAATAGAAGATTTCTATCAGAATAACGGAAAAGCATTGCCATACGATTTTTGCGCGTATGGGGGAGTTAATTTTTAACAAATAATTCACTAACAAGCTGTCCACAATTTTTGAACGATTTTAGAGTACACGCACTTTAATGAAAATACCTCCAAATCAATTTAGTTATAGTTTGCCATCGTCATTTCAAGACATGGCTAGTTGCTGGATTGTTATTGACTACTCTCAAACTTGCCAAAAGCTGTATACAGTCATTAAAAGTCGTTACACTGAAATCTTTAAAAGGTTGTGCCACAAAAAGTACTCATACTTTTGCGAGCAATTTACACGATGGTTCGGAGTCTGACAAATCCATAGTTATGCTCAAGAAAATGGGGAACTGATATTAGGAGATAAATCCTTCCCACTTTATGATATCTTACCCTCCATGGTTAAATCGAACGTACCATCATTTCAGCGATTAAACCAATTTACTGTAAACAAAATATTTGCAAATAGTATGTGCACAAAAGCTAGAGTAATTATTGAAATGTTTAATTTTGAGCTTAAAATAATTAAGTTATTACCCCTTATTAAAGCAATGACCGGGCAAAACTGAATTTAATTTTGAAGGTATGTACGACACTTACTACGCTTTTGCCGTCTATACAAAGTGAAACTTTCTTATAGACGAGACTGTTCCGTCCGTCCTTCCGTCCGTCCGTCCGTCTACAATATCTTGTGAGTCGCACAACTCAACAACGGAATGACATACGGACATGGGACTTGTCCCAAAAAATCGGACATACATTCTATATGTGCCTTTTGATATTTTCCCTGACCCAGGGTCAACCGTTTGACCTCTGAAAATTATTTTCTGGATACAATTATCAAAAAATCTTGCATTTGCTATACCTTTCCAACGGATTGACGTAGGGACATGCGTCCTTTACAGATAACAATTAAACTTTATTTCCCCACCCTACTAAAAATCTTTAAATATAAGTTTCACTTTCCTGCACATGCAAACAAAGTTTGCCCAAATCAGTGCAGTGCACGGATTTTTATCGATTAAGAAACGTCGTATGGACTTCAAATATTAAACGGGATAATAAATTCACTCTTTCCACTGCTAATTGTAAGTAACATCAGAGAGGAAGGTTCTTCTCGTTAGCATGCTTTCCAAAATTACAAAATATAAGAAATTGGTATTTTAGAATACCCCTTTTTAGAAAGTGAAACTTTCTTATGCACGAGAGTATTCCGTCCGTCCGTCCGTCCGTCCGTCCGTCCGTCACTACAAAATCTTGTGGTAGCCATATCTTTACAACGGAATTACGTAGGGACATGTGACCTTCACCAAAACATCGGCCATAAAATCTAGTTGTGCCTTTTGATAACTTCGGTGACCTGAGGTCCACCGTTTGACCTCAGAAAATTAATTTCTGTGTATAATTATCAAAAAAATCTTGCATTTGCTATCTTTCCAACGGATTGACGTACGAACATGCAACCTTTACCGATTACAATCCGAAACTATTTCCCTACCTTACTATAAATCTTTTAATACAAGTTTCACTTTCCTGCACATGCAAACGGAGTTTGCTCAAATCAGTGCAGTGCACGGATTTTTAATACCCCATTGCCATCTTCAGCTCCTGTGGAACGATTGTTTTGCAGGACTGATTTGTAGTGCGCGTAGATCTAGATTGTCGGATGAAATGCTCAAAACGATTGTATTTTTGAAATTCTCTACTCGATTTCTAAAACAATAACATCATGTATTTCCTGATTCTGACATATTTCAGATAATATTTTCTACTTCAGTATTTTGAAGCAGTTTTGTATTTTACTTAGGTATTTTAGAAAAACTAGTTGCTGGTATCTTATTTAGTATTTAATATTTTATGTTGCGAAAAAAAAGTGTTTGGTATTTTTCAAACAAAAATGAGGTATTTTACACATCGCTGCACGTAGGATACAAATTTTAACCAATCTCAGTCTGTAAGTTGTATTAATTAACAAAAAATGTATGTTGATTTGTGAAAAATCCTCTTCAAACCCTAATTTTTTGTTACAAACGTTCTGATCCGAATGATAATCCAGAACATGCACCATTGATCCAGTTAATCCATCGGAGCATGTTCCTTGGTCAAAGAATGTGGAACATATTATATGGAATGTCCTCCCAGAGATGCGCATCCACAGTTTCGTTACGTTACGTTACACTATTACGATAGGTTTTAAAATTGCCGTTAATTATCATTACATTACTAAATATCGTATAAAAAATTCAGCGTTACCGTTCCGTTACTACAAGACAACGGTAATACTCCAACGTTAATTTTCGTTACCATTAAAAAATATTAAATAGCCGTTACTTTTCGTTATCGTTACTATTATTGTTCGCTCGTTATAAACTAAAATGTCAAACAACTAGTGTTGCCAGACGTACCTGGTATGCAGAAAATGTAGCGAAAAGGCAATTTACAGTTTCTGTGTAGTTCTTGATTCACCTGCAATGTGATCCGCATCCCGACTACCTCTTGGCTACCTACGTGGTAATCTCAACATTTGTCCTTTTTTTAAATTCATTTTTCTCCTTTTACTACCAGCAGTATTCTCCATTATTAGTTCTTATCTACTAGAAACAACGTTAGAACCAAAACTGAATTCATAAGCCGATCACACATCGTTTTTTTGTGAGCAAAAGCGTGTGGATTGAGCAAAATAAAGGGTCAAAAACTTCCTATTGAAATTTGCCATGGTTTCAATAACGTACATAAATGATGCTCCGTTAAAAACGGCGTTATTCCGCTATTGACGGGTAAAAGTAACGCAACGGGCGCATCACTGGTCCTCTCACTTCGACCAGACCAGACAAAAAATCAAAGAAGAGACCGAACTAGCTCCCACGCATTATCAGTGCTATGAGCTATGACTCTTTGGTATCTCAATTTGAAGTCCACAAGAATTTGCCATTAGAATTTAGTATTTGCAATAAACAAGTTCTAGTAAATGTGCTTCATTTGCTGTCTTTTGTGCAAGCTTCTTAAATTGCAAGACAATTCTTAAACAAGTTTAAATTCAGCAAAATAATGGGAAGATCGACACTACGGTTGATAATATTATCTAGTGGGAGAAAATTTATATATTTAACGCTGTACGGACATACGTTTGTATGTAGCCGCTGAGTAAGTAAAATTAATTTTAAAATGTTATCCCCTCCACCCCCCCCCCCCATTTCCCCATCGTTTACACGTTCCGGAATGCCGGTCTGATTCTCTAAGAGAAGTCACTCATACACTATATTTGTATATTATAAATTTACATAGAATGTGCTACTGGCCAAAATTTGGATTGTTTCAAATGATTCAATATCATGCATTAAAAGCCATATCTTGCTATTTTAGGTGTGAAGACGGAACTGGATGTATGGTTTAATTCATCCGTACTTGTACACCAATACCGTACATACTATTTCCTTTGATGCTTCCTGCAGTCTCATTATTATGCTATTTGTAATAAGTTCTACAAATGTAAGCTAACAATAAACATTGTAAAACAAGGGACATTTAATAGCTGTTATTCAGCATTCGAATCAATATACAGAGAAACGGAGATATCTTCAATGTCCCTATTAGCACGCTGTCCATGCACATGAAATCAAATCCACGAAAATGGCAAAACAGCTTTCAGCTTCACAAAATTGAATTTCACTCAAACCCTTCCTCAGACTCTTAAGAACGCAAGCAGAACCTTTTTTAAACATCTAGCAGCTGTTTAACTAAAATTATCAGAATAATTTGAGCCATAAAAAATAATCGCAAAATATTTCCTTCGAGCCGGATTTGAACCAGCGACCTATGGATACCTGTTGTGTTCAACCCTCACACAACTTGCACTACTACAGTCCACCGCTCTACCAACTGAGCTATCGAAGGAAGCTTGTGAGGACTAATCAAGAAAATTTAGGAGAGCTCAAATATCCACCTCCTTTAGAAACCAGTTTTGCGTAAACAGTTGGAATCAAAAATTGAAATGACATTATCTTTCCTTTAACCTACAAGTTACAGGAGTCAAATTATCCTACCATGAATAAACAAATCCTGTATTAAATTCTGTAAAAGTCTATGCTGAAAAGGAAATTTCTTTGAAGTTTTCAACTTCCTTCGATAGCTCAGTTGGTAGAGCGGTGGACTGTAGTTGTACAAGTTGTGTGAAGGTGGAACACAACAGGTATCCATAGGTCGCTGGTTCAAATCCGGCTCGAAGGAAATTTTTTGTTGGATTTTTTTTTTCAACAACTACCATAGAAATGATAGTATTCAAAACGATTACAAGTTCAGTGCACTCTCTTTAATACAGGTCTCTATCATAAGAACATCATTTCCCTATACGAGTAAAAACATGTGGATGCATTCCTATTTGCGAAAACGTTACTTCTCACTTTAAATGAGAACATACCTAGACAGAGTGGGTCTCAAGATTTCCTGCACCAGAAATTTTAGCAATTTGGAATTTTTATGTGACGCTAGGGGAATATATTTAAAATGCCGGATGAGGTAATTACTTTTCATAGTAAAATTCCAAGTGATTTTATACTTGTACAGTTCATAACAAGAATGTTGCTGGAAAGTTTCCTACAAAATATAGATATTCCTTCACATTAAAAATCCCCACACGCTAAGGCACAAATCGGATGTCATAAAAAGTGGGAACATTTTAACTCCCACCTTTTGTCATTCAAGAGTTTGATTTTGCTGTGAAACTCAAATCGCTTGTGCCGGAAAATTGCTTATAAGTGTCTATCGTTACAGAATTTTGTTAAAAGATTTTTTCAGCGCATTTTTACAGACAAAATAATTTGTCTTATTATTAATATTTCAATGTGACAAATAATAATTATTACCATTAGGTTTTGTGCACTCACTTATAGTTTAGCATCTGTTAATATTCAGTAGTAATATTAATGATATTATTATTTGTGAAGAAAATGATAATAATTTATCGCAACTTGCCGTATACTTTTTTCAGGCGTTGGTTATAGCTTATAAGCACAAGTTTCAAGTTATGAAAGTCAAGTGCGGAAGATTACCATTCATTTATTTTCTTGACCGACCTTTGACAAGTTACTTGCACTTGCAATTATGTATACAGCCGTATACGTCATTTTGTATAGATATAAGTGTATAGGGGATTGATATCTCCTAATACAATTTATAAACTTGATTAATATTTAATGCTCTCCTTTGGATTTCCTAGAACTGTACATACAGACATGTAGTCACAGGACATATTTTTTTTTTAAATTAAGATTTGTTTCCATAAGACTATCCAAGCTAAATCCAAGCTAAGGAAGCCTTAATCCCGTTAGATATTTGAACTGTGAATCTCCGCTGATAAAAGTTTCTCTTTCTTAACTTAAAGGGCAAAGGGCAGCTCCCGTATCTGCGTCCACTCTCACACGTGTGCAGTCCCTGGATTCAAGGCTATAATGCCCTAATAGTACTCTTATTAAAAGTAGCTGATGTTAATAATTACCATCTAAATCTAAGCATTGTACAAACACACAGTGAACCCAGTGTACTATAAAAGACAAGTATGCATTTGATTCTCATTGCAGTGAATATATAATTGAACATAGGCAATGGCATCTGACTCTTTTATATCATTGCAGGTAATTTTCCTCCGTGAAGCAAACTGACTCCTGAATGCCGCCCAGAAGTTCCCAATGCAATTAAATACATAATTTAATTATATCTATAGGTTCTAAAATAAATACAGTCTACTCTCCTTAAAAATGACCCCAGCTTAAAGAAATATTATTTCAACGGGAAAAAATAATCGGATACTTTCCCCTTTTATCCCAACACTATTTTTGTATCTCACTCTATAGAGTATGCTTTTAAGGATCACACGAGTACAATTTTGATACTTCTCGGAAGGCCCTTACTTTACATCAGGAATGTACTGTAGGTCTTATGGCTCATGTACTTACATGGTCATGACGATACTCCGGGACAGATGAAACGCTGACAGACTGACGCGACTCACAGGAGGAAGAGATGAGAAGACTGGAGTCAGGGATTGACGCTATTGATAAACCAGTGTGATCTAGTAGTCCATCTAAAAGCAAAAAGAACCTGCATGTTTTCCCAATAAATAAAAATTAAGGAGTGTTATGACTTTCCCAGTATACCCAGCAAAGTACATACGCATGACAGTCAATGACAGTTGGACCAGTGCGGTCATTCCCTACAAGTCCAGATTTTTTTTCGACCCAAGATCTCCCCTTTAGTTCCACTCAGTTTTCTCTTAATCTTCCCTCCACACACAGTATTACACGTAATTAAAGTAAACAAATTGTGAGCAAAATACATTGTTTTTCAAAAATATGAAGACCTCCTCGGTAGCTGTCACGCGTAAGTGTTCCGGATTTTTCTTACCTTTATGTCCCGTCGTCAGTTAGAGTCCCAGTCAAAAGGCTAAATACGGAAATGAGCTGTATTTTTATTGTAAAAGTATTTGTGACAAAATAGTTGGGAAAAAAATCAAATAGTCTAATTTTTTACAATACATACATTTTGGATTGGAATTTAAAAATAATTTAATATTCACTTGGTTCCCGAAAGTAACATGTCTCTCAACTTTCTCTTCCAGTGCTGTTCTTATGGCTAGGGGTAGGGACGCAGGGTGAACGGGTAATGTTCACTCCGGGACAAGAGTACACATATTCCTACGAGACCCTGGTCACTACAGGGACAGAAGAGCCCACGGGATATGCTTCCGCCTATAAATTAAACGGAGTTTTGAGGGTCCAAGCAGAGAACTCCAACACCGTTAATGTTCAGGTTTGACGCCATACAATAGATTTCAACCTGTTTGCCTGAGTAGGTGCAAGGTCCGAATGTCTTAGTCTACTAGAATAAATATTTTGACGTTTTTAGTTGGATGACTTAAATATCGGGCTGTACAACGGACCATGGACCTATTTCCCAATGCCATCATTCCAAACATCTTCCGCAGCAGATCTGAGCTCTCTATCCGAGCCTTTTCAAATTCAAACCGAAAATGGGAAGGTAAATGGATTTTTTTAATTTTACGAATAGTGTTAAAAATGACTATCAAAATGACTCGTAATGCTTGTAGTGAAATATTCTTGTGGCCTTTTGGAGTGAGGCTTGGGGCTAATTGTTAATTTCCTTTCAAATAAAAAATTTCAGTTCAAAATTTTGGTCATGAATGACCAAGAGCCAGAATGGGCATCCAATCTGAAGAGAGGGATCGCTACTTACCTGCAAATGGACATGTCCCTGGCGGAATTTGATAAAGTTGGGCTCCATCGGGTCCCGGAAGTAAGACTTCATTTTGAGTCAAACTGATTGTAGGGAATATTACTAGCCATATTAATTATTAGTAGTAGATGAAAGTACATTGACGTCAGCACATTTCACAAGTTTGAGCCACTTTACCCGAAAAGCATGCAAAGACTGAGATTACAAGATATTTGTGTAAATATGTGATTACTATATAAGCATTGGGTATAATAATTATTACTTGCGTCATTGAAATAAGATGACAAAGTTTGCGAACATCGACGCACTTAATTATCTACGTATGAGTTGGATTTAAGTCAGTTAATTCTGGAATACAAGAAAAAATTAAGTGGGTGCATTTTGTAATTACTGTAACAGTTACTATACAAAACATATTATAGGAATGGGTAGTTAAATATGTACATACTGTGCGAATAATGATACCAGTTTGTACAGCTTGCTCTGCTGTGTACTCTCAAGCCTTTAAGAGTTGTTGTTATTAATTTAATTATTATTGATAATGATTAATACAAGTATGGATTGACTTTTTGGAATTATGAAGTCCACGACTATGGGCGAGTGCAGCACAAAATATGAAGTGATTCCTCCCGCCGCCTCCAAAACCGGGCTAACAACAATTAGCAAATTCCGGAATCATGCCGACTGCTCCGATGTGCCGACAAGGACAAAATTCCCAACCCGAATTTTTAATGCTTGTCCTGATCAAAGAACTAAAGTAAGTGCTTTGTATAAATTTTCTTTTTACTTTGAACACAAACGAAGGCTCTTCAAAAATAAGAGCGACATTATTATATTCGGAAAATGCATAGGCAAAGTAAAAACATTTATTTTTAGTTAAACTTTTGCTAAAAACAGCTATTGGAATGCTGATTGCGTGCTTCAGTAAAAATCCACAAGCTCATTGTAGTTCAACTTTCGTAACTGTCAATACAATGATGGGCTCCTAGCCTATACGTTACATCCTAGCCCTACAGATAGGCTAGGATGTAGGCAGGCTCAAATATTAAACTTCCAATATTTCTAATTAAATTCATTTTTTTATTTACATGCTATAAAATTGCACGCTCATTTTTTTTTGTAAATTTTGAGATCAGCAGAAAGTGTTTGCTTTGACTTAAGTAATTAATTGTGCTTTTCTGTAATCCATATTTATTTACCTATAGAATGCCCTTAACTCCACTGCATACGCTACATACGTTGTGGATGCGGCATCTTCCCCGGACGCACTCACTGTTCATCACATCACAGTTTTCTCCTCTGTCCTATATTGGCCGTTTACTGTCTCATCCCCGTACATGTACACCTGGTTGAAGTAATGCTCCTTCCAATGGATTTAATAAGACATTCAATTCTAATTTTGTATTGAATTTGTTTTATCCAAATTTTTTTGTATGACAATCAATGTTCATACAATTTTACAGTCTGACAATCCATTTGAATAACGTTGGCCCAGTGGTAAACCCCATCGCGGGAATAGAGAACCCTGAGAATCATGAAGACTTGAGCTTTGTATTTGAGCAGAATGACCTCAATGACCCAGAGGATGAGATTCAGGATTTTAAATCTGCAGACCCCATGCTCTTCCATCACACGGCTGGTGAGAGCGATCCGGAAGTGTTGCAGGGAATCATGGAACAAGTTTGTAGAGCAAATTACTGTATTTTTTAAATAAATATAATTTAAATCAAAATCTAAGGAACTATTTAAAAGAAATGAGTGTACTCATGTGTAGGGATAAAAATTGTAATTTTATATTTTAGCTTCACCAGACCACGAAGGAAGTAGCAGAGTCTATACTGACAACCGATAGTTTATTGGGGGATGACTTGGACAAGTTTCACAAAAACTCTCTATTTGCAATCATTCCGTTAATTTCCTCCCTGGATTACGAATCTTTGAAACATTGCTACCAAAAATATCTCGAGGCTCATGTCACTCAGGGTCAACAAGCTACTATTGAATTGTAAGTTGTAGGAAGGGAATCCAGCGACTGTACGTACATGATCTTTTTTTTATGGTTACGTACTGTGGGGAGAAGGAACTCAATTTAATTTTAATTTTCAGTCAACTGTTCTTGGATGGTTTAATAGCCACTGGAACATGGCCTTCTTCCCTGACAATAAGGGACATTCTTGTCTCAACGACGGATCCGATCATCATTGCCCGGCTGGCCCCCTCCTTCCCTCATTACATTATTAACCCCACGGAGGCTCTGGCCAATGAACTTGAAGTGGGTATTTTTTGAACTACAAAAAATTTAAAAACTCCTAGTAGTTACGTTTCCTCCTAGTTAAATTATTAAATGTCACAGCTGATCGTAGAACGGGCCTTCTAACTGGTAGTTCATAATGCCCCAAACTCCTTAAAATATGCACATATTAGCTCACATTGCTAATGAAACCAACTAGTGCTGTCCATGGGAACCAAAATTTGGTACCCATACATGTTCCTGTACCTGTACCCATTTTTTCAGGAACAAAAGCAATGGTTCTGTTCCTGTTCCCATAAAAATGGGTACCAATTCAAAGTTCCTGGACCTGTTCCTGCAGGAACAGGAATGTTCCTGTTCCTGTTCCCAAAAGTACTTAAAGACTAGCAGAAAAGTTTAACCTACACATTTATGCCCCAAGTAACTCTATTTAGGCATCGATTTAAAAAAACAAATATCAAATCGACTTTATTAAAAATAAATAACAGCATACCATCTCCAATACCTTTAGCTACTCGAATTTAAATGAGAATTCAGTAACAGTAATTAAATTAATCATCGCAGCGCAAAGTACAGTAATAACTGAAATAGCTAAGACAAGTAGCACTTTCAATATACTTTTGCTGAACTAACAAGGACAAGAGCACGCTGGAGTTTTCTGAGCTACAATTTTGGGTTTAAGTTTCAGAGACTTCCATTTCTTCCACGTGTTAAAAAATTATCATTTATTATTTTGTTAAATAATAACGTGCGAAAGATTGACTTATTTGGCATGTTGCAACGTACTTTTAAAATAATATTTTATTTCTGAGGTATTTTTATATTATAAACTTCATGTGAATACCAGGTAGGTACACGTTTTGTTCCTGTTCCCAAACCCGTTTTTGTTCCCATATTTTGGGAACAATTTCTATGTTCCCAAACGTTCCCAAAGTGTTTTGGGAACAAAATTTGTGTTCCCGTACGCACCCACTCCTGTTCCCAAAAACCTGGGTGTCTCCTGTTCCCATGGACAGCACTAAAACCAACGTTGAGCAAAATATCATTACAATTTACTCTAACTTCGGTTTTTCTTCCTTGCAAAATATTTGTTTTCACACATGCACCCACATTTTATAATAATTTATAATCATATAGATTTAATTATTTATAAAGTATTCTCATTTTTGTAATTTACAATTATTCCAGCCGATTTTTGACCTGACCAAGAAGGCTTCTATAATGAAACCCATCCGTCGAATCTTGCAACTCTCAATGGCTACCTTGATATCCAAAGCTTGCCAGAAAAGTTTGTGTACTCAAACGGGGCTCCTCAGCAAATATATAACTTACTTTGAGGGCAAATTAGCAAGTAATTACAAACGTTCAATTTTGCTTTCCCTAACATTTTCACGTAGCTCATATTTATTTTCACTAAAGCCCATAAATATTGTAATACGCCCTTCAAATATCACTGTCGTGTACTCCTCCTTTTAGACAAAGAAAGCTTCGAGATCCAAACTCTGGGAGTTCATGGTCTTCGGAACCTGGCTGTGGGAAAGTCATTGGACAAGCTATTAGAGATTGTCACAGGACCAACAGATGTCTCTCTCTCCGTTCGAGTCCAAGCAATTTGGTCCCTTCGGCCTTTAGCCTTCGAAGAAGACTCCAAGCTATTTGAAAAACTCCTCCCAGTATTCTACAATCGGTCCGAGCCCTGTGAAATCCGAACATCCATTTTTAGCTTCCTCATGAGTTGCAACCCTGACAAGAGGGTCTTACATGAGATTTCTTATTTTATGTGGACGGAAACTTGCCCTCAAACTGCTAACCTTGTCCGAGCAACTCTTCTCAATTTGGCAAAGTCTACGAACCCTTGTGCTGGGGAAAGGTAATGAATCACGTTTGAATGCATCTAAAAAATATCTTGGCACGTGTGTACCTATGCATATTTTTATATTTAAAAAAAACTTTTGAATTTTCAATTACTTGCACTTGTTTCAGTAAATACTATGCTCAGACAATACTTAAGTATTTACCACCTGGGGCAATAGACCCAACTCGAACCACTACCTATGCCATTAATTACTATGATGAAGAGCATGGTTTCGGACAAGAGACAGTTGTGGCGCTCCAGAAAGGTGGCAGCACTTCCCTCCCTATCTCTGTGTATCTGGGGCAAAATACTTACATCGGCGGATATGCCGCATCGCATCGTGGGGTAGATTCTTTTACTTTTAGATATTTTCTAGGGATACATATCCGACTATGCATTACTCTAAGAATTCTCTACTATTTTTTAAACAGATCTACATCAGACTTGAAGGTCTAGGGAAAGCCATAGGGCGGAAGTTGGCAGCCCTACGTAACGCAGATGTGGAAGAAATCAAAAATATTTTAGGGAAAATTGATGTGAAGACAAGACCTACTACGCCCCTCAAATTGGAAGTTGCAGTACTGTACCATGGGAAAACTGTTTTGTACTTTGCAGCCGATGAGAGGACAATTGATACGTTACCACAATGTAGGTTCTATTTTCCTTGTAATATTTTTTTGTAATAGAAAAGGATGGTCACCCTTTGGAGTAACTAAAGGCTTCACTGAACAAATATCCTAAATTGAGCCTCAAATTTAGTAATAATTTTCTAAATGTTTTCCAGTATTGCATAGACTGGGTGAGATAAAGAGTAGCTCCGCCTTGAATTTACAAAAGTCGATCCTTGAGGGCGGGGCATTGTACCAACAACCAATGGAAATCGGGGTTCCCATAGTGGTCACTTCGGCCCTGACCTACACCGTTGCAATTGCGATGAATGACACAAGGGCCAAGCAAGAAGGGCTACTGACGCAGGACACCACTTTTAAACTACAGTAATTAATTCATAACATTACGACAGTTTGAAGCTCCACAGAATATAACACGTCAAAATTAATTTCACGATAGCATTTTCATTTAACGACCTCGCTCAATATTTAATTTATTATTTTAAATATATTTTATTTATTGTTGTTTTCCTACTTTTATGCATACTGACCAAAGTTAATTAACTCCTCCGTCCAACAGATTAAATACATTTGGGGTCACTCGAGTAGCCAATCACTTCCCAGGGATTGACGCTGCATTTGGGGTTACCTCAAAGCGGACTCTCAGGATCAACGCTCCAAGGCAAATCCTGGTCGGAGTGGACATCAAGAACCAAGCGTTGATTGTGGACGTCAAGCCTCCTCTAGGTTTGTATTTTTTGTCGCACATTTAAAAAAAAATTCAAGGATTCCAGCAACTTGCATGGAAAAATTGTAGTCAATTTTTTTGAATACTGGAGTATTTCTGTATGCACAAAATTTCTGTACAGAAACGGATCCACTCATTGTAATTGGACACGCCACAACTGAGACGACCTTAACCAGTGATACTGTTCATCAAGGGCCTGGGAAAGTATCAAAGGCTCAGGCTTTACTCAAACAATCCTGCCCATCTTGCCCTACTATTGCAGTCGTGTCCAAAGGCAAGGCGTCTAGGAAAACGGTACAATTGTTTTATCAATAATAATAATTAATGTTATCGCAAATAAAACTAGAGTGTAATGAGTTACTTTACATCTGTCTACTGCATCCCATATTTGTACATATTGAGGGCCAGAATATCATATTTGTAAAAATAATACATTTCTGGTTGAAATTCCAGCGCCAACGGATCCTTACTTCTCAATTAATTACTGGAGTCAAATCCACAGTGAATTATTTCGATTGTGAGAGGGACTATACAAAAGGGACGGTTATTGGGAAATTGGCCCATATTCTTAATCCAGCTAATAAAAATGCCGGGTATGTTTTAACTTACAAAAATTATTACTTTTGTTAATAATGTCTAGAGTCAATTAAGAAATTTTGCTGTTACATTTTTGTGTAATCTCTTCACCAATTTCGTTTTGCAGGATTTTTGGGAGCCCCATCACAAAAGCTATCCTAACTGCCCAACAGTTCCGGGACGCAATTTTCTACTCCCCTTCAACGGAGACTTGCGGGATTTCCCTTTCCTTGTCTCAAGACACCTCGAAGGGTCATCCGTTAGAGACTGTAAGGACACTTAGAGATTATTAATAATTATAAATTACAGTTTAATAATAACAAAGACCCCTAAAGTCCGACAAATGTTCCTTATCTGCGTAAATATGTACATGCACATTTTGTAATTTATTTTATGTTCCCCATCAGATCGAAGGAAAACTGACAGGGACAGTGGAGCCCTCTACAGCCACTAACCCCAATTTCAAGCTATCCCTTGAGCTGACAGTGGACCTCAAATACTCCACGGAACCCTCCTTAAAACTAGATTCGTACGTGAGCGTCCTCTACAGTCAACTGGATAACCAGGAACTGGATATCAAATCCATCCTTCGACGAAACAACGGTCAGAAATCCGGCATCGTTTGTCTCAATATCAAACAAACAACCCTATTCCATCCCAAGGATGAACTTTGCTACCAGGGCGAGAACAAGCCTCAAATGAAGGAAACCGCTACCTTAACCATTGGACGCCTGCCTTCAAATGGCTATCAAGGGAAAGACACTGCTTGTCAGTCCTCTCATTTGGAAGTTCTGGTCACGGCAGAGGCTCATCAGTCCGAGGAACAAATTTTAGAATCTAAACAGGAATTACCCCCGTACAAAACTTGCCGGGATCAGAAGTCGAGCCCACTTTACCCTGGGAAATTTGTCCCCCCTACGGCTGAGTGCTATGCCGCTGCTTTAGAACAAACAACTCTCCGAGCTGTAAATGTCTCCATAAATTACAAACTCAATTCAATTATTAAGAAGAAGCTCCGAAGACCTTTGGCCCTAGTGGAGGGCCTATTGTTACCCTTTGCTGTGGACGAGGACGAGGCTGTGGACCACTCTCATGAGAACCACGTCCACCCCCCGGAGGGACAAATGGAGGAGGGGGAACTGGAGCTGGACTTGAATATGAGGAGAAGCAATCCGACTCTGGACATTCATTATCATTCCAGCGGGAAGGAGCAGCATTTCCACGGAGTGGATCTTAATCTTATCCCTGAGGCCTTGAGGCCTAGGCCTATTCCTAGCCGATTCTCACCCCTGATTGTTCTGGGACTCCAACTTGGTGCTTTTGGTAGGATATGTATATTATTTTTACTGAGAGGATATTTTCTCCAGGAATTTCCACTTTTGTAATAATTATTATTATCCTTGGGATTCAAATTTTAATTTTATTATTATTTTAGGTATCTGTAGTGTGACGCCTGCCGTTGTGGCTACCTTCGATGGGGTTGTCATCCCTGGGGCTTTACCCAATTGCCCAACCTTAGTCAGTGGGGATTGTGGGGAAATGCCACAGTACGCTGTTCTGGCACGGAGACGCTCTAACTCTACTTTAGTAAGTTATTTAAATATTTATATAATTGCTTTTGACTAGAACATAAATTCCAATAAAAAATATTGGGCAGTGGGGAACACAATTAAGAATATTTATATGCAATTAGATACTAAATTGCCACTTTCCTTATGCATTGTAAGTATGGATTTAGAAATATTGTAATAATTTGTACTAAAATCTAAATTTGATTATAAATTTCCAGGCAGTTACAATTTACCTCGGATCGAATTTAATTGAGCTGGAGGGTGAAACAATGAAATTAAATGGACAGACCAAAACCCTTGAGAATAAAATTCCTCAGGATTTACCCGTATTGTCAGCAAATTCTTTCAAGTATGATCAAACTTACAATATAGAGTTTGATTTATCCTAAATAATAAATATAAAAATACAATATTTGCAAAATGTCATAGATCTGGCTTTCTTACCAAAAATGTATTTTTTTTTAAATAATAGTGCTCTCAAGAACAATGAGGAAATCCACATCATCTCTAGGTTCATGGGGATTTATGTTCGTTACACTGGGAATTTTGTGACAGTGTCCTTAGGCTCTCGTTACAGGGGCTCACAATGTGGGCTCTGCGGAAAGTGGGACTCAACTCCGGCCAATGACTTCCTCGGGCCGGATCCTCAATGTGGGAGGATTCTCAATCCCAGTCAAAGAGCAGCCTCTTGGGTGGTCAGGGACGGTCAGTGCTCCACTGTGGGTCAAGCCTGTCCAGTTTGAACAATCCCGTCCTTGTTTTGTTTTTAGAACCCTTCAGGTTTTGTGCCTCATTAAATTACTTTTATTCTTTAGCATTATTGATTGACTACTAAGCCTTATACTTTACTTTTTTTTGCTGGATATATTAGTGTTTTGACTGAAATAAATAATTGTAGTTGCATTTTTCTGTATACGTAGTGTTTCTGACACGGGGGTTGTAAATACTCCACATTAATTTCTACATTTTGGGCATATATCGTAAAAGAGTCTCAGCTCTCTTAAAATCTGACCAAGTGTCATTTTTTTAACTCTTAAATAAAAATAAATTATTAAAAATCTTTAATAATCAACACAAGGCATATGAATTCCATCAGGAACGAATAGTGTCCCAGCGGTCAAGTATAGATTAGTTTATTAATGCTCACAATCCGAGGATATTATTTCATCCCAATCAGCAGAGAGTCTGACGGACTGGTCAGATTGAACTCACCTCTGACCCCTCATTGTATTGACAAACGTCAGCAGAAGTTGTCACACACATATGTATGTAATTATCTTATTATGGGGGAGAGTGTTTGGAATGAGTTGAGAGAGCTGTAACGTCTTGACATTCAATGCACATGATGACATTGCTTCCAGAAGATTAGTCCAAAGGAGGTTATCAGGGCCAGGAGATTAGAAATTTATAGTTAGTTCAGGAATTCGATAGTGTAGATTTATATATTAGCCTGTAGCCCCTGTAACGCCTTCAGTCCCAATAAAAATCCAATGACGGAGGATTAATTATACCTTGATCTTCAAGCTGAAAAATAAACTTCATTTTCATCCTCTGATTGCATATTTTTCCTTGATGGGTTAAACTTCTAAATGGAGTACTCCTTATGTATAGGCATGTAATTATATGAATTACATATGTGTTTCATAAATGAGTGGTACATATGTCACAATCTGGGGAGAGAAATTGACAAGGAATTGACGCAAGAGGTTTACATATACAAATTATGTAATACTAGGAGCCATAATTTAACTGACAATGAGAGAATAGAGATTGAGACAAATAAAAACAAAATTTTTCCTTCGGGCCGGATTTGAACCAGCGACCTATGGATATCTATGGAGTATTACAGAGTACAGGGGCGGTCTGGAGAACGGACGTTAGTTTAAGTATAACGCAGGATTTATTTGCGCCAGTGACGGTTCCTCTACAGTCCACCGCTCTTCCAACTGAGCTACCGAAGGAAGTTATTCAGCCTTGAGGGAAGTTTTTATTCTAGAAGTTCATTATCAGGGATTTTCCCAGGAGATATTTTAACATACAAGGAAGAAATTCTAATCAAATTTTTTTAAATTAGCGTTTATGTAGCATGGGCTGATAAAGAATACTTATTCCATTCTCCCATGTAGTAGGAAATATTTCCTCAAATGTTGCAAAAAATCTGGTCAAAATTCTGCGCTCAAAATTGTAGCGACACAGTGTTAAAAAGAGTTTCAAAACATTTCGAAGCTAGTTTATAGGAAATCGTATGGTTTCCCGGGAGCTATCGCAAAAGTTCTTATATCGCGAGACTTTGAGAGAGAATTGTGTTTTTTTACATCTTACATTTAAATCTTTTAAAAGCATGTACCTTCTTCACATACCATGTTTGTACTATATGGGATGCACTTGCTGAAGGGAAATTGGTTTGTTGGAATGTGACTTGAGGCAAAATTGCTGGAAACAGGTAGAACAGAAGTTAGTTCTTCTTTCAGTTTGCTTTTAATCGAAAATATGTAATGACATGGTAATTTTCCCTTTTTTATCGAGGATACATATCTCCACATACCGTAATACCAGTCTGTGTCCTACAACATACGTACTATTATTTAGCAAAGCATCCGTCAAGATGAGTTGCTAGATGTTACATTTAATTTGTATTTTATTCAAACTAGCATCCATGCGTTCTCGAATTGTCGCTCCTATCAAGACAATGAATGAAGTGTCTCTGGGACTCTGACAACTAGTTTAATGATACTTTCAACTTTTGCAATACACCTGTTTTGCATTTGCATAATTTAATATCCGATGGTTACAAAAACTTAACTTATGTTTTGTTTAGTGATCTTCATCAACGTGACTCTACAAATGTGTGTATCTTTGTTTTAGCGGCGTGGAACTTTCCCTCATTTAAATACAAAATGGTTTTATTACATGCAGAGTATTCACATGTGGCAAAATAAATGATGTCAAATGATTTTAAAACCATTGCAACAATTTGGATAATATTTTTATTTTAGCATTTGTAAAAGTATGTAAGTATAATAAATTCACGCAAAAATTTTCCTTCGAGCCGGATTTGAACCAGCGACCTATGGATACCTGACGATATGACCTTCCACACCATCACATATTACTACTACAGTCCACCGCTCTACCAACTGAGCTATCGAAGGAACGTTGAAGACAATTCTCGCTTTAGCATTACCTCCACTCTATCCCCTACATTTTGAAAGGTATATGCATAGGAAAAAGATACTATGCAAATCAAACAGGAGCTTGACAGATGCAATTCATGAGGAATGCAACGGTGCAATTAGCGTATCAGAGGAGAAGGTGCTGTTACAGCATAAAAGAACATAACAATAAGTACATTTTCTTCTTCTAACAGAAAATGTTCTCACTGTACCAAGTACCTTCGATAGCTCAGTTGGTAGAGCGGTGGACTGTAGTATGCATGGGATATTTCCACAATAATGGCAGAAATCCATAGGTCACTGGTTCAAATCCGGTTCGAAGGAAAAATTTTGCTGTAAAATCAGCTAACTAGTTTAAATTTTTTTCATTCTTTTTTCACATTCACAGAACCAAAATTTGAGAGTAGTGGCCTACATTCATGGCTCAGATTATCATTTGAAAATAAATTTCACTGAACACATTTCTAGCCATTACAAGTTTTAGGTACATTTTGTCCATACTGGATTTTATGAAAAATTGTGTATATAATTTTTTCTGCCAAAGATATTGATCTTATACAAAATACAATCTCAATCTGTACATTGGCATCTTCCACAATGACACTTATTTCCTTGCTTATTGTCAGCTATAATTATTGCATACATTTGCGAATGCTATAACTAAGGTAACAATTCTCATGTGGGTCATTATAGATGACGGGAAGGGTCTCGTATAGCCCCAATGTGCTTGAAAGCGTAGGATTACATTAACTTGCACATAAATTATAAGCAATTTAAAATAATCTTCGGAAATAAGACAGGATTGATGGAACAGGGAGCAAATCTTGAAATGAATTTGTTCCCATGAGACTCCTTCGTCTTTACTCCAAATGGACTCAAAACAAATATATGACTCACGTGTTTGAGGCGAGGGTCTGTGCTGCTACGGAAAATTTCTGACAATCCCTACATTTATATGTCATCATTACATATGGGTTTATTTAGACTCAGGATGACACTCACATTTATTTCCTAATATTAATGGAAGGTTTGCTTTGTGTACACAATTAAAAACACAGGAGGGATGGGATCTTCAAATAAAGATATATAAAAAACATTTACATTACGAGATGACATATAATTACATTTCCTCTCTTACCAATAAAACCAAATGTATATTTTGTTATTGACTCTCGATAGACATGTTGACAGGAAATAATGCTTCATCGCAGTCTCAAATATCATTCTATTGATTGTACTTTCTGGTTTTAGAAATAATATATAGAGTGAAGAAGCATCTCTGCTTTTCTCTGTCAATATTTTTAACAGAGGAGTCAGTAAACAGTAAATAGTAAATATACAAAAAGAGCGATTGCCACAGGACAGGATTGTGTGTCAACCATTATATTTTATGTCCCAAGAAGATGTGTAAGCTCCATCGACTCAATTAATCCTCTTTCCCACTCACATTTACTAAATCCATGTGCTTGCAATATTCCAGGACTTTCCAAGATCTGATACCCGTCTCACGTCATGTATCGCAAAGATAATAATTATTTTACGTTAAATTTTTTGTAGTAAAATGTAGCTCAGCTCTAATGATAACCTCCTTGAGACCTAACTTTATACGATTTCTTACTTAGAATTCCCCAGAAAACCGATGAAATTGCAAGAAATTCTGCTTACTTGAAGGATTCTCAATTGCAAATTTCATGACTCAGGATGTGCAATCAACCGATAATTTTTTAGCATTTTCTTTGGCAACCATGAACCCCACAGCACTTCATTCAAAGAATTGCTCCGTCCGCAAAAAATTACTTGAGCTAAAATGGGATATTTATAATTACTGCATTAAATGCTACTGAATCATCCACGAGGATAAAATGCAACTCTATTAGAAATATTGCATTTTTCGTGAAATAATTATCATGTAGCACAAATGTGATTCTATGTGTAACCTTGTCTGTATCTTCATGCATACATACTCCCTGACACTATTACAGCACCCCTGACAGAAGTAACATTGAATTTTGTCATGAGTAGGTATTACTATAAGAACAAATTTTAATATTGGTGTCAATTCACAATCAGTGGACATTATACATATATGTTGTAAGATCCCATGGACGGAGACTTTTTCCCCTACAAATAGATATCTACTTCTTGTAGCATCTCATGGATGAGTCTCTTACTGTAATTATATGTAAATAATATACACCATATCCTAAATCTTACAGTGTCAAGATAAAGCCTAACAATAATTAATTCCCGGTACTGAAATTTAATATACATTCACAGATGTACATAAATGACTCACATTTTCCCAACATATGTACGTAAATAGTTCTATGCGGGCGAAAATATTTTGAGCAACTATTTGTTTATTCCAATGATATTCTTTTTTTTTATGGGAACTTTCCTCAACCCCATATAAGAGTGAGAGTTAGCTTTTTACGCGCGTCAAGAAGTCTATCGTCCGTCGGAGATAATTTCTAGACGTTACCATTATAATTATTATAGTTACCATGCGGAAGGAGGATCTGCCGTATCCTCCTCCACCTTTTTGCACTTTAAATATAATCATCGTCCTTTTCTCCTGATAATAATAATTTCTAAAATAGAAGACATCCAAAGACTGTCTATGATCTCCCATGGTTATGTTCGCAGGGCATAAGATAAGACAGGTTATGACTACGGATTCGCATGGGCTTTACCTATCAGTGAGAGACTATCATTTTTGCACACGTGGATGGCCTCCAGACGGATGTAAATTATATAGATACACATCTACCACATGCAGCATTTTCTACAGCTCAACTCACCTTCATTGCAAAGGGAAATAATATTTATTAACCATTCAAAAACAACAGTGGTTTCCAATCATTTTCAGTAATTAAATGAATATTGAAACAAACAAAGATAATTACATTTAATTTAAATAGTAAACTGAATATGTGATACAATTATTACATTTGATTAGTACTTATTGTCAGAGGATGGGAATGTTTCAAAATATGTATAAGTTACTATGTATGAATGATATCAACTTAAAATTGTCCACATTAACATGCAATTAAGAAAAAACGAAATAAATTTAGTTTTAAATAATATCAAAATTTAAGCCACTTGTGCACTTGAAGAAATAAATTTTTTCCTGTCAAAATTCTCCAATTTGGAGAATCCTTAAAGATTCGTCTTTTCTTGCCCCGGATATTTTCCAGACCTTCAACTTCACCTCTTACAATTATCAACATAGCCTTTGGGATGTCAACAAAGGAGCACAAATGTAAAGCTGACTCACGCCACTATACGCTTCTATTAACTGTGACTGAAGTAAGATGCAACTAATAGGCTCTACAAGATCACGTAGATAATTATGCGAACTTAGCCTGAACGTTACTCTCACAGCTCCTTGGAAATTTTGAATCAAGTTGAAATAAATTATGTAACAGTTAGATTTATCATTTCGATGAAATTAAGATCCTGTTCTCGACCCGCCCAGAACTTGCCAAAAAATAAGATAAACCTAGTATAGATTTCCAAAACTGAGTTAGTTCATGTCAAAACATTATATATTTTATTATGTTCCCAGATTTTGTCAACTTCTTGTCATCAAAACTGAGTCTCCTTGAACTCTTCCTTGAGTCCAGAGTTAGTATTGTACAAGTACTATTAAAATTATTAAATTGCCCAACTTTCCATCTCCAAATTATTCTGGAGCATTCAGTGATAAGTTGGAGCTGAAGGGAAATTATGGTGAGATTTTAAACTATCTATCAAAAATTGTTTGGCAAGCGATATTGATGATAATTTCTGGACGTATGAGAATAATTGATAAAAATTGTGGCCTATACAGTGAGATGATAAAACCTGGACGGAGAGTTAATATGACTAATAGCTCTAGTGATGATGAGTCTCAAATCGTCCTTCCATTTACATCTGTGTACACAAATTGAAGATTTTCTTTTTCTTGATATAAATCTTGCTAGCATTGCAGGATGAAGGTAAAAAAAATAGTGGCTATAAGGATCCCATTAAATGTATAGAATTTATGTAACTTTTATGTTTGTATGTTCTGAGGCGTGTATGCTTCTGTTTTGGAACCATCTCGAATCTTTATCAACAAACTCTGTGGGGACATATATTCGGACCCTCGTTATCAAATCAAAACCTGAGCCAGAGATGGTTCAAAGTGTCATCTGTTAGTTTGTTTGATCTCGGGTGAACAACAAGATCATTTATATGCATGTACACCTTGAGATGATGCCTAGAAACATTTGCACTCATACATTACATAATTAAGGAGTATATATAGGAGATCACTGGAAGATGAAACTTACTTGAGATGAAATCCATGTGTCCAACATCCAATTAAGAATCATTAAATGTGATATAGGATTTATTGATAAGGTGGGAAGGGGAGGGGAGGGGGGGATGAAACGCAGTATTATGTGGTGAAGGAGGTTTCGAGGATTACACAATAAAATCCACGTTTAAATACTCAAGACAACATATTGACATTGAATGCAACTTCAAATTTAAACTAGTTTTTGAGGGATGAGACTCCAGTATCTGGTTAGTGGGTGGAAAGCTGAGAGTGTAAGGTGACCAAAGGTCATTCTGGGTCTCAGCCCATCCAGTGAGACCTTGATGATGGATGCATTAAATACCAGGCTGGGGCTCAAATCTTCCTCAGTTAGCTCCTGTTAGCAGAAGCTGGCGCGTGCTTGAGAATTCGGAGTTTCACTAAGTTATTCAGTTTATTTTAGTTTGTTGAATTTCCAGTTAGGTCCGACAATATGAAGGTCCTAGCTGCGTGCGTCGTCCTCGGTAATTATTTTTTCCAATCTCTTAAATTTCAGAATTTTTGTGTCAAATTCCTAGAAATTTTTTACCAAAAATTGCCCAGATATTGATTTTTTTAAAATCATAGACACTTCCTTCAAAATTTTTCTGAGAATTTCTTGTCAAATTCCTACAAATGTTTTACCAAAAATTGCCCAGATATTGATTTTTTTTTTAAAATCATAGACACTTTCTTCAAAATTTTTCAGAGAATATTTTCCCTAAAATTTGACATAATTTTTCCAAAAACGTTTCCACGAATTGTAGAAACATGAACTCAAATTATCTGTAACATTTTGCCCTGCATTTAAATGAACGTTTTTTAAACTTTTGAAAACATCTTCCCAAATTTTTATTTAATGGTCCCGAAAAAATCCCTCAAACATTTTTTTAAAGCTTTTGAACCAAATTTCTTGAAATATTCCGTTGAATTTTGATTGTGCAAATATACCAGCCCTGTTTGTTTTAAAAATTCGGAGGAAAAACGTTTTTTGCAAAAAAACCATTAAATTTGAGATAGTAAATCCTTCGGGGAAATAAAAAACATAGAACTATGTACATATTTTTTGATTTACGGATTTGTTCTATATGCATTGTTGTTGTTGTTATTGTCCAGGGGTTGTCCTCGCTGGATGCTCAGGGATGGTAAAGAGATCCACTTCCGCCAGCTTGTTCGAGTCTGGAAAGGAGTACGTCTACCAATACAGCACTTCCGTCCAAGCCGGTTCTGAAGATTATGTTAGCTTCTCCTCCGTGTTCAATGTGTCCGGTAAGGTTCACGTTGTTGCTCAAGGGAACCAACTCACTATCAAGTTCACTGATCTCCTCTTCGGAGCCTACAACGGGGAATTCTCCTACTACCCTCAACCCCAAATCGGTCTCCAGTCCTACGAAGAGCTCAACCCCTTGTCCGAGCCTTTCGTCGTCACTCTTGACCACGGAGTTGTAAGTCGAGCATACAAACACAAATCTCATATATATATTTTTTTTTACTCTAGTAAACCTTACGTAAATAATCTGAATTTTTCTCAGAGACACCACTATTTTGTTAAAATTACATAATTTTGGATTTTGTTACATAGGTTACAGCCATTGTCTTGAGCGGTGACGCTCCCGAATGGGCCAAGAACATTCAAAGAGGTCTTGCCAACACTTTGCAACTCAATTTGAACCAAGTCCATGCTGGTCAAGCTGCCAGTTTGACCCTTCAAGAAGTAAGTGACGTCATGTAATAAATATCCTCCGTACGGAATAATAAATTCTCAAAAATATGGGGACCATTTCCTTGGAAATTTTTTAAATTTTTTAAATGTTTTGAAAATATTACAGGCCACCATTGTTGGAGACTGCAAAACTGACTACGAGGTCATCCCCGTTGATGCTACCCACACTCAAGTCCGAAAGTACCGTTCTCACGCTGAGTGCACCGACTCTCCGGTCCAATCCCGCGTACCTGGAGTTGCCGTCGTACACTGCCCTGATGATAACTCTCGTGTAAGCTTCCTTCAAAAATTTCAAGTTTAATTTGTCCGATTTTGTCAGACAAATTTTACCTCATTCTATAATGAAAGCTTGTATCCATTCGCATCGATGTAGGAAGACCAAATGTTTAACTGGAGAGGATTGTATGTTTAACTAAGCCGTTATTATAAATTTCAGGATGTTCTCAACTCCAGCGTCTTCGCCAACTTTGACCTGGAAGTCACTGGGGATACCGTGACCGCCAAGAAGATCACTCAAGGAAACAGCGTCAGCTTCTTCCTTTTCGGAACCAAGGGAACTCACCAATTCTCTTTTGCTTAGTGAGTCCTTATAATTTTGCATCGGAAAAATATTGTTTGGAAGGATGGACTTTCAGAGGGTTGGGGAGGTATTTTTGGAGTAATAATAATAAAAAATCTGGTTATTATTTAAAATTACAGCACCAACTTGATCTTGGAATCCGTCAATGCTGCCAGCAACCTCGGAACTCCTTCCCACCCCCAGAACTTCGACAATTTGAAATACGTCTTCGAAAGCACCCCCAGCCAGGATGAAGATTTGACCAAGCCTGTCCCCTTCTACTTCCATCAACACCATTTGGGTGAAGATGAGACCGTTCAAAATGCTGCTGCTGAACATGTGAGTAATTACTTCAAAGAGAGACTTGTTCCCGATTCGAGGAATTGTCTGATATTGCATGGATATTGGGGGATTGTTTTATGAAAACTTTCGATGTGACAGCAAACTTTTGTTGTGTTTTTGTAGCTCGAGCAAAGCATCAACAGCCTGATCCAATCTCTCCGTACCACGGCTGTCTACAAGGATCTGAAGGAATTCCACAAGGTCAACCCCTTCAACATCATCTCCGACATTGGTCTCTTAAACTACGATCACCTCAAGCACTGTTATGAGAAGTTTAAGGGTGATGCTGAAGGCCTTAAGAAGTACGTTGAATTTTAATTCCTGGCAAATTCTCCCTTAATTGATCACAATTACAGTTGCATTTTCGGGGACAGTTGATGGAACGCTCAAATTTTGTGTCTTTACAGGAAGGTCTTTTTGGATGCTTTGGTCGCTACCGGAACTGGCCCCGCAGCTTTGCTCATCCGTGACATTGTCTCTACCTCAGAGGAGCCCCTTACCATTGCCCGTCTTTTCTCTACCCTTCCTGCTTACCTTCGCAACCCAACTGAGAAGTTGGTTCAAGAATTTGAGGTAGATTTACAATCTAAAAAAGTGGCCACATTGTAAGTGCCTCAAAGTTTTCAGAATAAATATCATACAAACGTTCCGGGTTTTTTTTCCAGCCCTTGTTGAAGGCTTCCACCAACGGCCGTCTCGAGAAGGTCAATGGACGTCTTATTGACTTCGCTTTCGCTTCCCTCATCAACCGCGCTTGCAAGAAGACCGGTTGCGCTCAATCTGGTCTTTTGGCCAAATACGTTAAATACTACTCTGACCGATTTGACGGTAGGATCCTGTCTACCTTTATGGATTGGATATAAAATAAAGGAAATAGTGTTTGTAAAATTCTGAGACTATATATTTTGAATTTGATATTGCAGGTGCTGAAGGTTTCGAGGAACAAACTGCTGCTGTCGGTGCTCTCCGAAACATCGGACTTGGCGGTGCCGCTGAGAAGTTGTTGACCATCGTTAAGAACAAGGAACTTCCTGAATCCGTCCGTGTCCAAGCTCTCCCAGGACTCAAATACTTGGCAGTGAAGGACCCCAAGGCTATTAAGAAGGTTGTGATGCCCATCTTCTACGACCGCTCCGAACACCCCGAACTTCGTTCCGCTGCTGCTAAATATGTGACCGTCTATGCCTTCGAGCCTGAGATCATCAACCAGATTGTTTTGTACATGTGGACTGAGAAGTGCCCCCTTGTTAAGAACTACGTCTACACTTTATTGAAGGGTGTTGGTGCTAGCACTCGTCCTTGCTTGCAACGCAAGTAAGTGTTCGGAAAAAATTTGATGCTTCGTTGGCCCACTTATTGCAATAATTATTAGGATTAAAAAATTAAACAAAACTGGGAATTTAAAATGGGGATTGTTTGTGTTGTAGGGGCTCTTTTGCCAGAACTGCTTTGTCCTATTACCCTCCATGGGCTGCAAACCCCAAGTACTCCGCCAACTACTTGTCTGACTACTATGACCGTGACTTCAACTTCGGACAAATGACTGACTACGTCGTCCACAAGGTCGGAACCTCTTTCTTACCCACCGTGGCCTATGTTAACTTCAATGGTGCTATTGCTGGATATGGCAACTCCTACCTGACCGTAAGTTTAAAAAATGTTATCATATGGTAGAATAAAATTTGTATGATTTTTTTAGGGTAAAGATTGAAGAGGTTTTTATTCAAATTTTGAAAACATTTCGTCGAAGTTTTTGCATATTGCCTTGAATGACTTGATGCTTAAAATGAATCTGTTTGAATTCCCAGTTGTTCCTCCGTTTGGAAGGATTAGGCAAGACTGTGATGAACCGCATTATGAGCTCCGCTACTCAAATCACCAAGTTCGATGATATCAAGAACGTTTTCTCCAAGATCGGAGTTGTTGCCCGCAAGGACGTTCCATTGAAATTGGAATTCGGTATTTTGATCCAAAACCGTGTCATCACTTACCACGCTGCTGACCAGAAGTCTTTGGCTGAACTTCCTGCCCGTAAGTTCATACGAATAATTCTAGTAGTTTTGGAAATTGTATACGCTCAAAAATATGGGATATTGAAGTAACTAATTTGGGATTGTTATTATTAATGCCAGTTCTCCAGAAACTCACCCAACGTATGACCAAGTCTTACGATGTGGACCTTCTCCGCCTCACCATGCTCGGTGGTGCTATGGTAGAGAGAGCTACTGAATTCGGAACCCCTGTGTCTACCCTCAGCTCTGTGACCGGACTTGTTAACCTCAAGGCTGTTGTGAACCGTGGCAAGCAAGGAGATGCTCTTCAACAAGAATCCGATTTACGATTGCAGTAAGTGAAAACATATGAAGTATAAATTTTTTAAATGGAACAATACAGCGGCAGAACAGATTTAATTGAGTTACTCCTGATGATTTCAGAATGCATCTTTTCGGTATCTCTGGCTTGTTCAACCACTTCCCTGCTCTTGGAACTGAACACGGTATCTCCGCCCACCGTACCATGCGCATTCGCCAACCCCGTCACTTCACCCTGGGCGTTGACCCCAAACAACTTTCTTTGAACGCTGTTGCTCATGTTCCCAAGGAAGATGACCCTGCATTGGCTATGTTCCACGCCACCACTGTCACCACCCTCCGCCCTGACGCCATCAACCGTTACAAGACCAACAAGATCGAGGCTCTCTTGCAAGCTTCCAACTCCAAACCCGTCGCTGTTGTTTCCAAGGGCGAGAAGTACCGTGAAACAGTAAGTGACTTACTTTGTTCAGGAGATGATTGTATCAGTATGTACGAAAGAAAAACTATTGGCAGTCCTTGCAGTTGCTAGTGACGGTGATGACATGATAGTAATCTTCTTTTTATTATTGCAGCGCCAAGTCGGTTTCTTGCACAAGTACTTGACCGGAGTCAAGGGAGGTATCAAATACTTCGACTGCGAGAAGGTTCACAACCGCGGATACGTCGTCAAGCAATTGAGAAAGATCTTCGGACCTGAAAACAAGAACGACGGGTGAGTTCAATAGACATCCATGTTTGAGAAATATTTCGATGTAAATCGAAATGCAAGGTTTCTGAAATGAATGACATCGATTTGTCCATATATATTTTTGATATATTCTTGATAAGCAAATTTATATCTTTCCAGTGGCCGCATCATCACCAAGATCCGTCTTGGTTTGAGCTACCTCCGTGAATCCCTGTTCTTCTCTCCCGTGACCCAAACCTGTGGACTCAAGGCTTACTTCTACCAGGATACTACCCAACAAACTGTCTTTGATCATGTCGAAGGTCAAATCAAGGCTAAGTACCAGGCTGACCCCAACAAAAAACTCGGAACCAAGCTCTCTGCCAAGTCTGCCTTGAAGCTTGTCTATGCCGGTGCTCAACCCAAGACCCGTGCTTTTGACCTCAACGCCAACTTCCAATTGACCGGCTTGTACAAGCGGGATCTTCGCGTGAAGCTCGGTCTCAAGGACGAGGTCCTCAACAAGAACGGAATCGTCTGTGTCGATGTCTCTACCACCTTCAGCAAGCCCACTGATTTCTTCTCCTACGAAGGACCCAATGAGCCCACTGCCGAGCGTACCATTACCGTCATCTACGGCTCAGAATCCAAGGATGGGAAGGAAGGTACCTGCCCTGACCCTGCCACCTCACCCTCAATCAAGTACGTCCGCAAGTCTCAACGCTCCGAAGGACAGAAGGAAGCTGCTGCTGCCAGTCACTGGCCCTATGGCAAATGCCGTGAACAACGTGCTTCTGGAAGATATCCCGGACCCCTTGTACCGGCCACTGAGGCCTGTGCCGTTGCTGCTTTCGAACAGACCAAACTCCGTCAAGCTAATATCACCATCACTTACAAGGTCAAGCCTGAGGCTCGTACCCGCTGGAGCAAGCCTGGTGCAGTTTTGGCTACTCTTTTGTTGCCTTACTGGGTACCTGAAGAATCCGTTGCTTCCATCGATGATCATGCTCATCACCACGGAACCTCCGAAGGTGGTTTGATCACTGGAGAATTCAAGGTCGATGCTAACTTCGATGACCAACATGCTGAGGCTGATGTTCACTGGCATGGATCTCAAGGAGAGAACGAACACTACCATGGAATTGATTTGAATGGCCTTCCAGTTAAACTTATCAACCCCATGTCAACTCGCTTCAATGGTTTACAAGTTGCTGGTCTCAAGTTGGGACTTTACGGTGAGTTTTCGAAATTGTTTTGAAAATTTTTCTACGAATTTTTACAAAATTCGCAAAAAAAATCCAATGCTTTCAAAAATATGTAGGAACGTTTTTATGATTCTGAACGATTAATGAATCTAATTTAATGACATATCGCTTGTATTGCAGCATACTGTGACGTGACTCCTGGTGCGGTTCAAACCTTCGACAACGTGACCTACGACGCTGACCTCTCTGAATGCCCCACTCTCATCGCTGGTGACTGCACTGCCACTCCCAGATATGCTGTCTACGCCAGGAAGATCGCCGCGGACAAACTTGGAGTCACCGTACAATTGGCCGGATCCAAGATTGAATTGACTGACACTAACACTGCTACCGTCGATGGAACCGCTGTTCAGCTCAGTGATGAAGTTTACACCTTGAATGAGAAGAAGCTTTTCAAGTATGTAGCTCCTCTTCCAGGGATTATATTTCTATGGATATTTGATACCTAAATATAAAAGATTATGCGTCAACAACTCCGAAATTCGCAGAAATATGTGATCGAGAACATGGGAAGTTCTAAAGTATTGATTTTATTTCTACCTTTAGGATTATCCGTTTTGATGAGAACAACGTCTTCATCTCCTCCACCACCTTGGGAGTCCATGTTCGTTACACTGGTCACTACACCACTGTGACTGCTGGATCCCGGTATCGCGGAGTGAGCTGTGGTGTTTGCGGTAACTTCAACGACAAGAAATCCGACGAATTCACCGGCCCGGATGCCACTTGCAACAACTTAGGACCCCAGGATATGTTCAAGGCTTACATCGTCCGTGATGGAAACTGTGCTGGAGTGGGTAGCGCCTGCCCTGCTTCTGGTTAAAGTCTGCCAAAATAATGTTTATAAGATGTTCCAGGAAAAGATGAATGGAATCCGATTTTTATAATTTGTAAAGTTGGCTTTGGTAACTGTTGTTATAAAGATAGAGCAAATCTGTATTAAGTATTTTGGGGGGTGTGAAATACGCTCACCCAGTTTATACAATTTGCTGTGTGTGAGAATGGTGGTGAATAAATTCTAAATTGTGAATTACAAATACAAACTTTTATTATTTATTTTGTACATTCATCCCATGGTTTATTCATTCTCTTCCAAATCCTGGACCATTAGCAAATATTCACATATACGCAATTACTGATGACTTCGTAGAGGGGAAAAATTAGGACGAGGGTTTCTTCAGGAAATTCATCTACATTTTTATTGTCCTTAATGAGTGGCTCCCTAACAATAAATTATATGGATGCACATTATGCTGTACAAATTGCTGATTTTAAATTCTAACAAATGGGCAATGGGTACCGTAGGTAAAAAGATTTGGATTAAGGGTTGGATTTAGAATTGAATCCAAAATGGCTTCATCTTTCTTCATTTTTATTTGGCAGGGAAAACGTTTTACCCAAAAAATGCCAGACTAATTCCGCAAGCCAAGCAAAATAACTACAGGATAAAAATAACAGCAGAACAATAAATACTAAATGGATGTCAGTTTCTGTGAATGATAATGGTTTTGGCTGAGACTTAGAAACCGGATCCTCCGCCTCAAGTACTGACCCCCTGGAAAGGCGCTTCTCGGACATCTCCCAAAACGAATACATCCCTGATGAAAGGATTGTTTTAACACGTTGCTCCACCCAGTGGTGTTGTGGATCAAGTCCAGAGCTGATAACCAGCCCAATAAGGGACGCCATGTAAGTATCCGTAGTTTTCATATTGTGCACAAATTTCGGTTCTGTATTTTCATTGCGCATGTACTCTTGGAAACCTCGCCAATAGCCGCGCATGCTAGTCTCGGAGGTCACAAACGCGGTCTTGGGCTTGTCGAGAAAATTCCTAATTACGAAAGGGATATCTGTGATATCGCAGTAGTAGAGGAGCGTATCCAACCTTTGCTTCAAATTCTCAGCTTTAACGGAGCTATCCCCATGCAATTTTTTGACAACCTCTCGGAATTCGTGAATTTCCGTGAACAATTTAAAGTTGGGATTTTTCGTGCAATTCTTTGTACACATGATGGCATGATCATAAATTATTTTATCGTGTTGGTACGCCTCCTCCATAAGTGATTTTTGGGGACAGGTCAAAGGTGAGTAGAGCACAAAATCCTGGAGTTCGGATATGGTCTTGTAGGTTGTTGTGTATGGAAACTTGAGTGCATAGTTGGACTTGATGATGCTTTTGTATCCATTCGAAATTAAAAATCCCAGGAGTAACCAAATCCCGAGAATTTTTCGAAGGAAATTTTTCCAAACTTTCTTGTTTTGGAACAGTCTCGGCCCCATTTGGCCGTTTGCCGCCATGCCTTGATCCACAAACCCGGAATAAAGCCAGAAAGATGCTTTAGTTATTGCAGATCCCAATTTGAAATCCGAGGTGAGGTATCCCTGTACAATGGAAATTAGCCCACTCAAAGCAGCAGTGAATGTAAGGAGCATTGCCCAAACCCAGGTGTCAAAAGGGGCAAAGAAATTATTGAAAGTGGTTTTGATTTCCTGAACGCCCTCTGAAGTCACAAATTTGAACATTCCAGTGTAGCCAAGTGGAAAGAAAGCCAGTGATTGGTCATCTAATTTTGCGTTCTTTCCTTCCACCATTTTTAAGCTCGGGTACAAGTGGGCTTCCGTTGACCAGGGAGCAAAATCCATTGAGTAGTTTTCGTAAGCAAATATAAATCTTATTAAATTCAGATCTCTCTGAGACTGAAAGTTATTTTTTCGAAACCATCCAACCCGTCCTTTTATTGATTTGGAATAACAAGCCGTTAGAACCTCATGACATTTTGAGGGACCGTCTTTAAGATCGCATTGAAACTCAAAAGTCTTCAAAAGCTGTCTTGACACAAAACTTTGATCTACCTTACAAAAAGGGCAAAAAAACCAGCCCTGGTAAACTTGTCCAAAATCCTTTCGGTTCTTGTGGTATAAAAGCACAAAAATAGTAGACAAATGTTTAAAAACCTCTTTCAGTGGATTGGTGAGGGCTTCACCCGTTCGGGGCATGTTCTTAATTAGCTCGTAAAAACGAAAGTCATCACCAAATAGAAAATAGTATTGTGGTTTCATGAATGACACCTCCCGGAGGACAACCATGGTGTTGTCAAAGGCAAAATTTGGGCACGGTAAGTGTCTTCCATTTATTTCCCGAACTTGCACTGTAAGATCCTGCATGGATGACAAATAGACGAAAACAAGGCAATTTTTCATGAATTTGGTGGTGTTCCCAATCGTTGGATAATTCTTTAGATGTATGTTTTCTGGGGTGAGAGATGTAGGTACAGGGATTTCAATGAGGGTCATAGGCGTTTGGATTTTTTCAAATTCGACGATTTGGATGTTATTTACAATTGCGAATCTAAAAAGACAATTTTTCTTTTGTTTGACAATTTCTTGGACAAGACCAATTCCAGGATTGTTTGGCTTTAGCTGCAAATGAGCAGTTGAAAATTGAATAAAAATTACATAAACTAAGCAAAAAACGAAATGTTGCATTTTCAAGGCTGTGAATTTCCAGCTTTCGATCGAGCCAAATTCTTTATGCGAATAAGGTTATGTACTTTCAAACAATATATCTAGTTAAGTTAACATATTAAGCTAATGTATTTTTATTGAAAAATTGTCAACTTGAAAAGCCAATACTGCTTCAAATGCTAGACAAATAAGGAATGCGCTTCTTGGAAAATTAAATTGAAGTTCAACATTCTCTGACACTGCGTTATAAAAATGTGTTGTTTTTTTAGGGGGATCAATGTTAATTTCCATAATATATTTTTTGTAGATAATGTCGATTCTTGGTAACAGCACAGCTGTATTTGCTTGTTAACTTGCCTCTGCAAATTAGTTGTAGAAGTTGATCCTCAGCATCTATGCTCACAGCATTTAACTAGGATAATTAAAAATTACCAAGTTTTGGAACTAGCTGATTATAAATAATTGCATTAATTTCTCGTTTTGGAAAAATATGATTTTTTAATATGAGGATGTCATTGCTCTGAATCAGCTGATTAGGATCAAAACCTTGTGAGAATACTAAATGGGAGGATTATATACAGGTAATATCGAATTCTTTATTCTAATTTCGAGGGCAGTTTTCAGGAAGAAGTTGACCTCTTTGGGAAATAAAATGAGCCTTACCATTGTGAATGTGAGTTTTGTTTTAATAAAGGAGTAGCTATTGTGCCCGAGTCATAAAACTAGTTCGAAGAAAGTGTTTATTGTGTATTTCACACCTATATGAAATTTATCCAACTAGGGATGGCCGGATACCTGCCAATATACATAGGAATGTCATATACATACGTCTTACTACAACATAATGATTATATCGTCGGTGAAGAAGCAAAATGGTCTAGATACATTCTCGATTAGAAACAAAATGGTCTACAAACAGATTCACTAAAGACAAAGTATATTGCTTTGCAAAAATTAAAAGCAAAACGGTCTAAGTGCATAATATATTTTACTATATGCACCAAATGTGTCCAAATTGCTCAGCCTATCCTATATTCAACCTACATTTAAAATTTGGACCGTTTACATATATCTATACATAGCCTTATATTTCGTTGGCTCAAAATAGTTCAACTTTTAAAACAACAAATAGGTCTTGATGCAGGATAGACAAAGACCTGTCCTATGCACGTAGTTCATTTTCCTATTGAAAATTGCATGCAGACCCTTTTGCATTCAGGGTAGCTTGCTTCTAGTAGTTCACTTTGCCTTTAGAGGAAAAGTCACGTAGATTATTTTGCTTACAAGCAAAGATCCATCTAGACCGTTTTACCTCTTCACTAACGATATGCAATTCTGGGGAAAATTTAATTATGCCAATATAAAAAGAATGCCATCTGATAATACATAAGAGGAAATTACGTATTATTTGGAAAAACTCCTGTAAAATCTGACTCGTGTAACTCATCCCAATGAGAGATAAGAGAGTTCCCTCAACCTCACGCTGCGAAGGTTCTCTCAAGTTTATGCTTCCGAAAATATTTTACGGCTTCTTTTATCCTTTCGTTTTTTATATGAAAAGGAAATAATATAGCACTGGATGACACAGAACCCAGCTTCATAGTACAAGTTTTATCTATTAAATAGCTCAAGTATTAACGTGTCAGCCTTTTAAAAGACCTATGCAATTAACAGGTTTGTTAGTACACATGCTGCTACTGAAGCCAGTTACCCCTTTACCTGAGCATGAACAATTGACTTTTTATAATTAAATAAGGCCTATGTGTACTTTATTTTGGCATGCTACTTTGTATGTATGTATAAACACATTATTACACGTAGAACTTGCGAACTGTGGCCCTCATTGTTTACAATTTGTAGTTATTTCATTAACAAAACAAGCTACTTCCCATGCGAATGTCTACATACAGCATTGTGAAGGAGGAACACAAGTTAACGGTATTGGGCTCGATGAATAGTAGTGAGAAAAAATAAAAGTCCTGCAAATAAGGAAAGGTTTCCAAAATTTCCATGGACCTTCTCAAAGCTCAAGCATTGAGACAAAAATCAACTGGATGTACGGGGAAACCCATATAATGGTTAGATGGGCTCAGAACAATAATACTGGTTTACTATTAAAGGGTATAAATACAATTAACTCTCACTAACATTCATTCAGAGATTTATCAGCTCCAGTCAGTCCAGTCACAACATTTATTCTCTCCTCACAAAACTATTTCTTTTTTTGCCAATCCAAAAATGTTGTTGATCACTTTGCTACCACTCTGCGTTGTTCTAAACGTGGCTTGGGCACAGGACCTAGAGTCGGGGCCAACTCACCCTACCTTAAATATTATTGACGGAGATCTCGGACTCGAAGAACTCCCAAAGGAATTTTATGTTAAGGTTCATAGCTACTTGAGCAAGACCGCCGTTTACAAGAATTTCACTTTAGAGGTGACCATTTGAATTTTAAAAGCCCATATCATATTCTAAATATTAAAGGGGAGTACAATGTAAATTAAACCTTATGTTTGAAATTTTTGCTCATATAGGACACAATTCATCATGTGAAGGAGGTGGACAGCTGGAAAGCTCCTAAAGAGCTCCAACGGAAATTCCCATATTATCTGTCAGGCTATGACTACAAAGATCAGCCAGGTAATTACCCTTTAAGCCTTTACCAAATTTGAAGTTACAAAATTCAAATTCACTAATTAAAATTAATCTCTGCCCTAAAAGTTTGGATTGCCGAGATTGGAAAATACAATGTGAAGGAACAGATTCAAAAGGGACCCGAGGCAGCTCGCAATCTCACCTTATATTTATTTCAAGGGATTCACAGAATTTATAGAAGGTAAAAACAAATATGAAGCATTGAAATTTCGGAGAATCAGAAGATACATTTGAAATTAAGTTTCAAATTAAAAAAAATATTTTTCTGTACTTCAATCCAGCATGTGGGAAAAAGACACTCCAGGAAAAGAAATTAGAACCGCATTTTTTGTCGGTGATTGTGAAGGTTTGGACCTGAATCAAGCAACGCATATTCCAAGTTAGTAAAAATTTCTGTTATGTTTTACCTTACAGTCCGCTATACAGTGACATACTACTGTAGATCTGTAGAGTTCTCTTTTGCAAGTTCTTATGTAAACATATACAACGCTGTAATTACACGTGATTGTAAACGTTGGAGTCAGAAGGTTTAAAATTCCAGAATTTTATTTTCAGCTGTGTCTTTTGTGCTCAACCTGTTGCAACAATACAGTGATTTCCTGGCTCTGATGGTCGGACAAACCATAGCGTTCAATGGTAAGTTTCCGTTAATACCTGGCCTCCTTCTGTGAACTCTGCCATAACTTTAGAACTAATTTAGGTTAAGATTATGGAATTATTTAAAATCCTTTCGAACAATGCATTGAATTATCAAAATTATTTAAAAATTATCAAATTATTGAAAATGTATCAAATTATTGAAAATGTATCAAATTATTGAATTGATTCCTGGGGGAAATTCCTTGGGGTGTGTGGTAATTTCTTATGTAAATTTTTTGTTAACAGTAAACTACGTCGCAACCCTTGCATTTGAATCCCTCCGACCCGTTTTGGGAGGAGTGTTCGATAGAATTGAAGTGATTAGTGCGGATCAAGGCAAGTGGCGTGCGGCACTCCAGAAACACTTGCCAAATAAAGTTATTCCTACTTGGTACGGGGGTAGCAAGGAATATAAACCACTTCAAGTCTTCGGTTGATGTTGAAGGCACTACTGGTTGTCAGTTCTTTCACAGGATGATTTCTGAAAATTTCCTATCTTTGAACCTTTGGGACACATCCCCATTTCTGGAGTAATACGGGCCGAGAGTGCCTCAAATATTTAAAAATATTTTTCCATTCATAATAATTTATTTTCAATATTATTTATTCACATTTATTACTAATTTCTATTGTGTACTAGTGGTAACTATATGCTGAACTATCTTCTTAATAAATTTACTGCACAATGTAACCCCATTGTGTTTCACAAAATTCGACTACTGAAATTTTTGTTTTTCTTCAAGTCAATTAATTTAAAATGAGCCCTCTTTCGTAACTAACCTCATGTAGCTCAACTTGTTATTCACAGTAAATTATCACCGCCAGAAAAAACAATCGTTTTTACGAAATTTTAAGCACCAGTGCACATGAATTCGAATTTTCTAAAAATTGATTTAAAAACTTCAAAAACATGGTGAATTTAAATACCCCGTTAAAATTTCGACTAGGATTTTAAAATTAGTTGTGTTCTTTATTACTACAGCTAAGTTGAGGCTGTTACAGCCAGTTTTTATATTTATAAAAAATCAACCAAAAATTCTCAAGAAAATGACACTTTTAAAAAAAGGATAACTTGAAAAAAACAATTTCGGTTATAACAAAGTTGAGTTTGGTGTTCCTGAGACAAAACTTGTTTCAGCGTAAAATTTTGGGGATTTTATTCCTCGTTTTTACAACCTGATCCACTGCAAGCTCAATTACAAAAACAAACCCACATAACGTAGCAATTGCGAAGAGTGCTTGCACTGCCAGCCCAAGGGAACTACTCATTGACAGAGCCTTTGGAACATTTTCCTCCGCATTTTCAAATAATGTTTTACAAACTTTTCTCGGAAATCTCCTAGCATCCCATTTTGCCCAAAACCAGTAAATCCCGCTGCTCATCAATGCGTGTGCCCTTTTGAATGGGAGGTCATACTTCTCTCCAACGAGTCTTTGTACATGAAGGGAAGTCACACGGCTAAAATACTCATCATCATTTAACTTCCCATGTGCGAATTTAACATCCAATGTTTTCATTAAACCTCTCACCTTCTCCCAGTAAAATTTAAAGGCATAGGAAAAAACAACCATTGCAGATTTCGGTGACGCCAGATTTTTCCCAAGTAAGTTTCTCAGGTCTTTTCTTGCAAAGCATGAAAAATTGTAATGGGAAAAAATATTCCCTTTAATTTTTTTGAAATGGATCGAATTCAGCCCCATGTCATAAATCATGTGAGAATATGCCACACAAAATGAACACATTTCGTCGTCGTCCTTCCGGCATTGAAAACTAATTTTCCCAATTACATCGTCTCCACCCGGGAAGTACAAATGAAATCCTCTCAGCTCTTCAAGTTTAGTCCAATTTGTTTGAAATTCGTCTTGAGTTGTGAAAACTGTTTTCAGAAACCCTTTGTAACCATTTGAAATTATTATCCCAGCCATAAGCCAAGCAATGAATATCATAGCGCCAAATTTTGAATAAATTACTTTCGTTTCTTTTGATGACAGACTCAGACCTTGTTCCAGTAAATACGCGCTCACGGAAAATATGCAAGTGGTAATGGATTGACAATTCCCCTTGGTTTGGAAAAATAGTACAGACCAGAGAGTTATTCCAATCAAAATCGTTGTGAATGCCAGGCTGAGCCACACCTCTTTTTCAAATGGCTGCAAGTACAGGGTAAATTCTGCCCGCAAGGCTCGGACGTTGTCAGACGTAATGAAATTAAATCCCGTGGTTCGGGACACTGGAAAAATTTGTTTTACGAGTTCACTTGCGCCGTGGGGTAAAAGGTAAACTAGACTTCCAAGCTTCCTGTCATACGTTTCGTTTGTGTCGTTGTAATCAGCTATAAAATTGTAAACGGCTGCATACAGTCTCCAAGGGTTTTTGCGACGAAATGGACTCCCAGGACTTGGTACGGGAATATCTTGGGGCTTAAATTCTTTTGGGGGAATTGATCGGAATAATTTTCTTCCATTGTCAGTCACATGTTCAAAAACATACTCCATTGTTTCTAAGCAATCTGCTGGTAAGCATTTCAAAGGGGACAGCCTTGGTATTGTCAACCTTCCATGGACACAATAACCAGAAAATACATTGGTGGAGGCATCTGTTGATTTTTTCTGGAACAGTACGAAAACAGGCGTGAAGACAAATTGTATTTGTACACTTTCTACGATGGTATTGGTTAAGTTGTTTGGGGTGAGGCTATCGTGGATTAGAATAATCATTCTTGGAAATTCTCCAGAATTTTCCCCCGCCCATTTCACGTAGTACTTGATCTTATCCCGAAAGTCCTGGTCTGTATTATTTTCAAAAGGCTTATTTTGAAACCCGGAAGTGATAAATTCAACAGAGCACTGCAATGACCTGGCTTTGTAAACTTGAATTTCCTTTGTGGGGGGAAATGCCAACCATTTGAATATAATAATTGCTTGCCTGTTATGAATGGGGTACACGTTTAGGATGATTGGGACAGTGAGTTTACTGTAATTTATGGGTTCCGCTACCTGAACAAATACGATTATACAATCTTGCAGTTTGCTGATAATCGGTTGTAGGTCGATATTTTCCATTTTTTCCAAGTCATGACTTACGATCAGATTTGGGACTGCTAGAAGGCAGGAAATTAATGTAGTGACCTTCATTTTCAAGAGATTTACCCAATAAATCTTTGAATTACAGATTTGCTTATTATACCCCACAAGTGTTTTTCTTACAACCGAATGTGTATTTGTTCAGTATTTTTGTGATCTGAAATGAAGAAATAGCTATATATTTGTGGTTGAGCTTATTGATTGATTTTTCAATGAATGTTAAAGCTGTTGAATCTACACTCATTTATTATTCACACTTTCGTACACGCGTCATTTGAAGATATGATATTTCAAAATGATTGAATTTGAAAAACCTTCAATTAAAATGGAATGTACAGAGTGTTTCATATCTAGGTCATATCCCCCTAACCCTAGCAAATACTCTTCCAGATTTTTCAAAAGTTGCGTCTTTTACGTATGCCAAGGTTTGCGTTCAAATTGGTTAAAATCGTGTGTCAAGGTTTAAATTTGTTACGGAATTTTCGATTTCTCTTCAGTTGTAATATTTTTTCCGTTGACTGAAGTCGTGTGCCATCAAACGTGTGAAACTGTGAAGTGTCTTAAAGAGCATCAACACAAATACAATTTTTGTCTTTTATTTGAAGCTACATTTTTGGTTTCGGTAACCGCAATTTTTATGAAAACGATAGTAGACTCAAATGATTCCCTGAAAGATTCCTGGAAAGCCGATGAAATGTCCCACCAGCAAGCCACAAAAGTTGTAATAGAAAACCTTTTGGCCAGGAGCAAATATCTGGAATATCCCAAATCTTTAAATAATCGACACATTTTTAGCTGATTGTGACCTCCATTTTTGTATTACGTCAAGAACTCTAATTTTTAAAATTCTTGAAACGTTAGCTTGAAATTGGGGAAGCATATATCACTGTAGGAACATATAGTTTATGTTGACGTCCCTTATATGTATGTGCTAGGGGAAAAAAGGATATGAAACACCCTGTGTACTGAACTAATTCCTACTTGTCAATCGTAAACAACAAAATTTGACTAAACTGTGTTGCTCTCAAATGGATAAGTGGAGTATTAGAGATTTCCTGTCGCTACTTCAAAGTACATTTGGAGTGCTACAATTGTAATTACTTTCAGTTAGAGTGTTCAAATTCTAGGTAAATATAATGATCGTGTGTTGACTAATGTAATTATTTATACATGTTGTGTGTATGTATGGATAGGACTTTGTGTATGTTCGTATGATCTGTTTAGTAAACTTCGAAACCAACTTGTTATTAAGAATTATGGGATTTTTTTTCTTATATTGAAATTATGATTTCAGTCATATTAATTCTCCAATCTGGAATATAATATTTGATATAAGTACATATGTAGATACATGAAGGATCAATCAAAAATAATGTTCAGTAATCAACAGCTAGGAAACTATTTTGTAGTTTGCATTTTAGATTATTGTTGTGGAAATATAGTTATATTGTATTTTACCTACGAAGCAGTATTTTGTAATTTATATTCGCTGAAAATGTATTTTGGACAACTCTGCTAAATACTGGCCTCTAAAACTCCGTTAATTAACACATAAATTCAAGACTCAGAGGCCATGAGCACAACTGTACCATATATAAAGTATTAAGAGCTTGTACAAAAATTAAAACAGACATGATACGTATACTCAAACTAATTAGAAATAACAACCGTTAATTACTAGAGACTAAAAATTACGCATTGCAATCTTGTAGTGCAAATACATATATTAATTACAAACTGATATTTATTGTGACTTCAAGGGACTGCAAATTCGGAACCCGAAGTTACAGTATGGAAACTAATTGAGCATAAAAAACGCATCAATAACTAATAAAATATTTGTCCAATCTTCATGCAATTACAGCTAATTACAATGGATAAATCATTGCTGGTCACACTATCTCTTAAACCGAATCCATAAAAGCCACGAAGTTTGGATGATATAATAGCAGTGTCAGGCTATGGTAATTGATTTTAATTAACAGCGCTCTGTCCCAAATGTTTCTTTATTGATAAAATGCTCTTACACATAAGGAAATCTGCCTTAGGGAGTGTACAATGTAACTCTCATATGACTAAAGGGAAGTATACTTATATGTGGTTTCCTACCGTAATTTTTATTCCTGTAATGGATAATGCTTCTTCGAGAATTTCCTATAGTACAGCATGTAAATTTGAATAAGTATTGTTCATATGATATGAAATTGCTTCATACTACGTTACAACTTTTAGTCACAAACATTTGTTCCTGGCTCATTTATTGGAGTCTTAAAAATGTAAATATTCCAAGGAATTTCTCTAGTTGATCCTGAAGTCATGAAGCAAATCCCAGCTGAAATATCAAGCACATTTTATTGTATAAGTTTTATGTTATACATTTTTTGTTTATACTGCCCAGCCTGGTGACTGTGAATCAAAACTTTTATAATCTTCAAAAGTTTTCACATTTCGATTCCCCTATATAATCCTTGAGATATTTTAAATGTTTTCCGCACATGTCCATTTCCGGTAATTTTTCTTGCAAAGTGTGTTTTACTGGAGTAAATATTTTCCCCGAACAGACTGCATATATACATATTGCATTATTTGTATGAAAGGTTGGATGTAGACAAAAGCTCAATTTTATCAGGCGCACATTTCTCAAATTTCAAAATTTTTATTTCAGATGAACCCTGAAGTCACCATGAGTAGCTTACCTGCTGTTTACGGTAATGTACGTTTTATTTGATTTAAATTATGACAGTAAATTACTTATAAAGTTGCTCACCAGGGATACGACAAAATGCCTGCCAATATATGGAGATATAATGTACTATCTACATATATATAATACAATGGCATACAAATATTCGGAAAATGTGCGAACATACATAAAAAACTGCGTATATTTATGCATAAATATAGGATATGCGCCCACCTTTGGTTCTCTGGTTTAAAGTTAAAACAGCGTCGGAATTTTGCGAAATAATTTCAGACGGTGCTGCCCACTATAACCCCCACGCCTACTTTATTCAACTCGAGAGCCCTCCAGGTAGCTACAAATGCACTGCTGCCCTACTCACAACATTTGTTGCTCTAACGTCCGCCCATTGCGTTATTGGTCAACCTCCAGGTGGCATCAGAGTCGTAACAACCCGGAAGGATAAAAATGTACAAAATCATACCCAAAATGTGCAACAAGTAATCATTCATGAAGACTTCAATGAAGAAACATTCGAAAATGACATTGCTCTCCTGGTTCTAGTAGAAAATCTAGAAATAAATAGCGATACAGCGACAGCTCTGATTCCAAATGTAAATACAACCTACACAGGTAACTATTACTTTTCTCCACATTTTGATATTCTATTCAGAAGTCAAAAGTAACCATAGTTTTCAATGAAAATACAGATACTGGTTTATTTGTAAAATGGCGGAACAGCGAAACACCATCCGATCCATTCACCACTGATTCTGTTCTAAATAAATTACGCGCCACCCCTCTTGATAAAAGTAATTGCAAGGAAACACTCCCTAACATTACGAAGAAGCACATGTGCGCTGCAGTACCAAGTCGACTTTGTCAGGATGATTCGGATGGGTTTCTAATATGCAATGACTACATCTTGGATGATTACCTTTGCGGAATAATTTCTATTGGAAATAATTGCAGACAAGACTCACAGACGGTATTTACCAATGTCCATTCTTACCTTGAATGGATTAATTCAAAGATTTTCGAGCTCGGGTAAAATTTTCGTACATCCATTGGCAGTTCAAATTTGCATGTGAATATTCAATTGCCATGATACAAATATACAGACTTTGTATAATCTATTTTGAAAAATCCTGGTTTTGTAATGCGTTTTTTTCTAAATGCTGTACGATTATAGAGTTATAAACATCTGCAGAGAACACGAGCTCCAATGTAATATCTCCAAGGCGTGTGTTCTTCAAAGACATATTTGTGATGGTCGTAATGATTGTGGTATTGACGACAACTCCGATGAAGAAAATTGCAAAGGTTCATACGGATGCCATTGGTCTCAACACGCTTGTCGCAAAGGGAATAAATGTATTCCTGGGCACAAGAATTGCGATGGAAGAATAGATTGCAACGACGGTTCGGATGAAGAAAACTGCCCCAGATCCAAAAACAGAGATATCGTGGAAAGCTGTACCGAGAGCGAGTTTTTCTGCAATGTCTCCACGATTTGTATTTCTCTGGAGCTTGTATGCGATGGATTTAAAGATTGCGGAGAGATTGATGGCTCTGACGAGCTGGATTGCAGACAGGTCAACGGTTGCCATTGGACCCAGCATGCGTGTCGAGTAGGCAACATATGCATTCGGAGAAGTGAAGTTTGTGATGGTGATAAAGACTGTCGGGATGGTTCCGATGAGGAACATTGTCCAAATTTTTTATTTTCAAACTGCACTTCACAACAGTTTCCTTGCAAAATTTCCAAAACTTGCATTCCGGCTCAAAGTGTGTGCAATGGTGTTAATGACTGTGGTAGCGCGGATACTTCGGATGAAGAAAATTGCAGGGATTTAGACGGTTGTCATCCGACCCAATTTGCATGTCATAAAGGAAATAAATGCATTCCTAAAACGGGTATGTGTGATCACCCGAGTCATTGTAGAGATGGATCCGACGAAAAATATTGCCGAAGTGCCCAAAGTACCCACCTTAAGTGCAAAATGTCGAATAAATACTACGATTTGGAGGACATCTGTGATGGATATCCCGACTGTGGTTTACTCGATGCATCCGATGAGGAAAACTGTCCACAAGGCACACACGGGTGTATTTGGAAACAATTCCCTTGTCGCCTTAATAAGAAATGCATTGACGGCTGGGAAAAATGCGATGGAGAGGGACATTGTGAGGATGGGTCAGATGAAGAAAATTGTCTGGATAGTTCCAGATGCTACTGGACACATTTTGCATGCGCAAATAGCAGCGGATGTTTTCCAAGGAGCTACATCTGTGATGGAAGCAATGACTGCAGTGATGGCTCTGATGAAGAGCATTGCGCTGACGGAAGTCGATGTCATTGGTCGGAGTTTGAGTGCCATGATATGAATGGATGCATTCCGGGACATTTTTATTGTGATGGTGTAAGTCAATGCAAGGATGGCTCGGATGAAAAAGACTGTTTGAATAAAACTTTTGACGGAATACCCGGGATGCTAGCTTCCTACTGGTATAGCCTTTTTGGAATCGTCGTTATACTCGGAATCCCCCTCGTTTTATTGTATAGGAACAACCGCAGAAGAAAAGTAATAATTTTTACATTTTATTTCGCTGTCAGTTAAGAAAATATGGAAACTTCAAAAAAACTTAACTTTCAGGATCTACTCACTGCCTTGGAAATTGAGTTGTTTGAGAAAGGAGATGGAAATCAGATCAGACCTGATAGGATGGCTCACGAGAACACCCAGTTCCTACCTTACAAACAAGAATACGAGATAAAGTGGAAAGATTTCAAGATTTTAGGTAAATTTTCTTGTATCCCTTTAAATTTAGATTGTGCAAAATATGTTTTTAGCGCTCTGATAATCTTTTCTGACCTGTAATAAATTTATTTTTCGTCCATTTTTATCCGGCAGAAGACCAACAACTTGGAGAAGGTGAGTTTGGTGTAGTTTTTAAAGGAGAGTTATCTGGAAGCACCAGCAATGAAAACATTGCAATAAAAACAACCAAGCCCAAAGTTGACAGAACCATTCTACTGGCACTTATGTCCGAGCTGAAAGTCATGATTCACCTGGAAATGCACGAAAATATCGTGAAATTATTGGGAGCTTGCACAGAGTTTTTGAGGGAAGGTAAGAGGTTTTATAAAATTTCCTGGTATTTAGATAAACCAGATATTTCCGAAATTAATTACCCCATTGGTGGTCACAACTGGAATGAATCATGGTGACAGGCATATTATGAGTCGGTTTTATTTATTTGAAATTTTTAGGACGACTTTATGTATTGGTCGAGTACTGCCCTCTGGGAAGCTTGGATTTGTACCTTCGCACGACGGTTAGGATTAAACTTGACAGTCTTGTCGCAATTCCTGAACGAGCAATTAACAATCAGGAGATCCCTGGAACAATCGATTCATTGAGTAGCAATGATTTAGTAAATTGGGCTGTTCAAATTGCACGAGGAATGCAACACTTGCAAAATAAGAAGGTATCTGTCTAAAATTTCAGATCAACGACTTTTTTTTTAAAAAATGTGTCTACAATTATTTGCTGGTAAAATTTAAAAACTAGATCATTCACGGGGACTTAGCTGCTAGAAACGTTCTTTTATATAGCGGAAACCAAGTCAAAATAACTGATTTTGGGCTATCTCGCCAGCTCTTGAATTATGATAGTTATGTGAAACAGTCTCAGGTAAGTTTAAGTAATTAATTATTTTCATATTTTTGCTGCCATGCTTACGGCAACGTAGATTCAGAATACCCTCTTTTGTACGTGTTTATGAATTCAGTTTGAACGTAACATTGAAGTGTAAGGATATAATTCAATCCATTCATTAGGAATTCGACGCCTATAATTGTAACAGCAGACATATGCAGTTACTTTAATCTATGACCGTTCAAATTCGTTGACTCTACTTTTTGCTTTCTAAGGCGATGCTTCCATGGCGCTGGCTAGCGATCGAAACGTTAAAATCTATGATATTTACCCACAAATCGGATGTATGGTCTTATGGAGTTACACTTTGGGAAATCTTCTCCTTGGGTCTGATCCCATACCCAGGCATGACCTGGACTACTGAATTTGTTGACTACTTGGAACAAAATCTGAGACTCTCGAGACCAAAATATGCTTCTGCAGAAATGTAATAATTATTTTTTAAAATTGACTCAGTACTAAAATGTGAATTTTCGATGAAAAGGGTTTAGTGAATAAAAAGTTAAATATTTGTTTGTAGCTACAAGATCATGATGAGTTGTTGGGAATACGAACCAGATATGCGTCCAGACTTCAGATACTTAGAAGATAAGTTGCGGGCGTTCTTCATGTTTCCTTCATCGTCTGAGTACTGTGATTTAAATGTATAATAATTCAATATTTAATTGATACTTCAACTTCCGTGTTACCCCAAAGAGCAAATCAAAAACGAACGTTTAGTACAATGGCGTATATTTTCCAATGATCTCCGTTTTTACACGACCAGACACACATACAAGGGAAACTTTGTATTTACAGTGTGATTTCTAAGGAAATTTTTGTTCATCCTTATGCAAGTATATACGTAATTATAGATAATTATATTTAATTAATTACGTATAACATATTGTTACGTATTCCCTAATTCCTGGCTTTTCTTGTATCTCATAACTGATTGCTATGAAAAAATGAAATTAAAAATGTTGGAGCTATTAAAATTCGATTGCAATTTTCAATTTTCATGAAACATGGACACTACTCAAACCATTAAACTACTAAATAGGTATTCTAAAGGTGGAGCTGCAAATTAATAAATTAAAAAGTTTTTCATATCTGTATTTCATGCGTACACCTTCCAGAATTTTTAATCTAATGAAAGCACATTCCATTTTTCCGTAAGTCATAAAACTGTTAGTAATATAAAGAATTGTAAGGTGCAGTTAGTCCGGACTTCGGTACGGATTTTTAAGTCGAGATTTAATACAGTATGCAATGTTTAATGTACCCTTCATAATCCCCAGGAAAGAAATTAGCGCTGGGCCATCAGTGGATTTAGGACTGGAACGCAATGCTGGTTAAACGTTCCCCGCCCCGATTTATCTAGTGCAGGGTAAATCTCACTTCAACCAACACTTAACCACATGAAGATGTTGATGATTAAGATCAACAACTAAAAATAAATTTAAGTGGAAGGAATAACTCTCAGCACAAGACCGCTGTGAGTCTCACAAATTAAACTCTAAAGACTATTCCTTTAACATTATGAACATAACTACATTAAAATGATACGGAATTACTTCACACGTAATTCCCACACGCTGTAGTTCCTATAATGGGCTTTAACTTACTCAGGAGCGTGTGAAACCGCTGATTGTGAGTCAGGTTTTCTCGTTCTTCACTTACAACTGGGGAATGATGAATCATCCACAATAAAAAAAATCATTCTATTCTCATTATAGATTCATCTAATCTTAATAAACTATTTATCAATACAATTATTTACTATAGAAATTTCTATAACCATGCAATTATACCTACCAGTATTTTGCCAGCTCGAAATAAACTGCAGCAAAACAAGCTTGCTCTCTGTTATTACGAGTCAAGCTCAGAAATCTCAACGTAACTCAATCGCTCCGAAGAGAGTCCAACCAGCAAGAAACCACAAAAGATATTTCGAAAGACATTTTATCTGGGAGAAAATATATGCAATGTGTCACGTCCCCAAAAGAACTTAACTTTGCTACACGTTTTTGACGACTGTGACCGCAATTCCTGACCTGCGTCAACAGAACATATTCTGATAAACCAGGAAGAGTGTAATTACTTGAAAATAGAAAAATCCCACATATTTTATGTCTTATTGTCCCTTATATTGGGAGAAAAAGGATGTGAAACACCCTGAGTACCCCTTACATTCTTGTAGAGCAAATATAGTAAAAACATACAATCTACTTATGCAAGGCTGCAAGAGACGTTACATCTTCGGAAGCCACACTTACATGGTGATAACTAAATTACCGTATACAAACTTATTATTAACTAATCAAATCCTTATTGGATCTTCTACTACAGCTATAATTACATGGATTAGTTACTGTTGGTCACGCTATCTCAATTACAGCACCCATAAAGGCCACGAAGGTTAGATACTGTAAAAGCATCGGCAGGTTTTGTTAAGGAATTCGATCTTTACAACACATGGCATCTAAAATGACGAGTACACTTGGGACCTTCCATATGACCAAAAGGAAATACAAATGTGGTTTCCTTACCCTAATTATGTTCCCTGCAATGGTTAGTGCTTCTGTGACTGAGAACTTCCTATCGTAGGAAGGTTGGAGTAAAGAGTGTTAACACTGGGAATTTCTCATACTGTATTAACACACTGTTAGCCCCAAAACTTTGCTCCTGGCTCATTTAAGGGAGTCATAAAAATGTATATATTTGAGAGATTTTTTCAAGTTGACCTGTTTTTCTAGCACGGAATTTCCAGCTGAAAAATCTAATGGACTTTAGTACAGGAAATCTGTATTGTATTAATTTTTATTTGTATTGCCCAGCATGACGATTGTGGATTAAAATATTTACATTCCTCAATCATTCAATAATCCTTGAGATATGTTTATTTATAGTTTTCCGCATGTTGACTTCCGCTCATTTTTCTTGGAAAGTGAGTTTTTTTTGTAGTAAATATTTTTAATTTTATCAGCCGCACATTGCTATTTTAAAAGTTTTCTTTCAAAGGATCTCTGGGGTCACTATGACTAGCTTACCCGCTGTTTTCGGTAATGTATTATTTTATTTCCTGCCATAAATTGTAAAGAACATTTTTAAATGCAAATGCGACAAAGCCTGGTATTTTGGATACAAATAGCTTCTTATGTGAATAAACTTTGGAAAATATTCTTTACTTTTAATTTTAACGTATTTGGAATACACAAAACAATTTCAGACGGTGATGCCCTCTATAATCCCCATGCCTACTTTATTCAACTCGAGAGCCCTCCAGGTAGCTACAAATGCACTGCGGCCCTACTCACTACATTTGTAGCTCTAACGTCTGCCCATTGCGTTATTGACCAGCCTCCAGGTGACATCAGAGTCGTAGAAACCCGGAAGGATAAAAATATACAAAATCATACCCAAAATGTGAAACAAGTAATCATTCATGAAGACTTCAATGAAGAAACATTCGAAAATGACATTGCTCTTCTGGTTCTAGGAGCAAATATGGAAATACACAGCGAAACAGCGACAGCTTTGATTCCAAACGCAAATACAACTTATAAAGGCAATTATTACTTCCCTTGACATTTTTATCTTCGAACCAGGAGTCCCGATTAAAAATGATTTTCAATGAAAATACAGATACGGGCACTTTTATAAAATGGGCGAAACGCGGTGGATTGTCCGATCCATTCCATAACGATTATGTTCTGAATAGGACACTGACTGGGCATCTTGATAACAAAGATTGCGAGAAAACGCTTCCTACCATTACGAAAAAACACTTGTGTGCAGCAGTTCCAAATCGACTTTGTCAGGACGATTCGGATGGGTTTCTAATATGCAACGACTACATCTTGGATGATTACGTTTGCGGAATCATTTCAATTCAAAATAATTGCGGACAAGAGTCACAGACGGTATTTACAAATGTCCAGTCTTACGTTGACTGGATTAATTCAAAGATTTTGGAGCTCAGGTAGCATTTTCCTACACCCGTTGATCGTAAAATTTTTAGATGTACTTATCAGGGTTGCACAATTGAAAATGCCATTGCATTTTTGACATTATGCCTGCCAAAAATACCCTGGCATTTTGGGCATTTTCATTTCATGGCATTTTGGGCATCTATGGCACTTTGAGAATTTTGGGAATATTCAGCCTAGAGCAGGCATTTTCGGAATATTCGCTCCAATTTTTTAAATATATGGCTTTAGCTGCCTGCTAATTTTGCAAAAGAAGTCACAAAACAGTATGTTTCAAATAATTTTAATATTCAAACGGTTGAAACCTGGAGCAAGTTGATAAAGACATATTTATGGAAAAATAATAATAATTCTATTTTACTTATTTTGTTGTAATAATTCGCTTGCACACCGTGTCTGGAATTATTTAAACTTCAAGAACAAACATATTCGGGCAAAGATGCAACACAAAAAGATAAAATAGTTGTTAAAAGATTAAAAATATCTTTGTTTGTCCTTATCTAAATGTGTTTATTGTTACATTTTGGACTCCTTGAATTATAACACTGGTTTACTGGGGTTAAATGCAATTTTCAAAGTCGACACAAAATTTGCCACGGAAGCTCCAAGTTTTGACATATATTATAACCTTATGTATCTAATGAAAGTGTAAAATTTTCTATACTTTACAAGCCATTATCAAAATAAGGAATTTATGCTGGCACTGTGCAAATTGTTCTTTCCAAACCCCAAAGTTTTTTATAATGTACAGCGTTGAATGTTTGCAACTCCGTTGGGGCTTAATTTTTTTTAAGGATTATTGAAGTAACCACACGCCATTAGTAACGAATTAGACGATTTAAATTCTTTTTTTAAATCAACTATAACATTTTCTAAAAACTGGTTGGGTTTGATTATGCTATGAAAAACTCCGTTATATTTTATAAAGGAGCAATAATGGTCAAGTTTCAGTAAAAATGCCCAATATGCCAAAAATGCCTGCCGAAAATGCCCAAAATGCCGGGAATTTTCAGAGTAAGGCATTTTCAGGGCATTTTCGGCGTTTTGGGCATTTTCAGGGTATTTTCAGGAGGGCAGGCATAAAACCAAGGGCATTTTCATTTGTGCAACCCTGGTCCTTATTCAATAGCAATACTATTTATACACATTTACAAATTTATCATTTTTCAAAATTCTGGTAGTGTATTACGCTTTTATAAATTTGATGCATGCATACAGAACCATAAACATCTGCAGAGAACACGAGCTCAAATGCAATTCATCTAATGTATGCGTTCTTCAGAGTCGTGTTTGTGATGGAAGTAATGATTGTGGCAGGGGCGATAACTCAGATGAGGACAATTGCAAAGATGCAAATGGCTGCCATTGGTCTCAACACGCTTGTCGAAAAGGGAATCAATGTATTCCTGGGCACAAGAAGTGCGATGGAAGGAAGGATTGCAACGATGCTTCCGATGAAGAGAATTGTCCCAGATCCAAAAACAGAGATACGTTGGAAAGTTGCAAAGCAAAGTTTTTTTGTAATGTCACCACGATTTGCATTTCGCGGGAGCTTGTATGCGATGGAATTAACGACTGCGGAGAGATTGATGGCTCTGACGAGCAAGATTGCCGGCAGGTCAACGGTTGCCATTGGACCCAGCATTCGTGCCACATCGGTAATAAATGTATTCCGAAAAGCAAAGTTTGTGATGGTGTTAAAAACTGTCGGGATGGTTCCGATGAGGAACATTGTCCAAACCTATCGTGGTCCGACTGCAAAACAGAACAGTTTGCTTGCAACATTTCCAAAATTTGTATTCCCGCGCAAAGTGTGTGCAATGGTGTTAATGATTGTGGTATTGAGGATACTTCCGATGAAGAAAATTGTAGAGATTTAGACGGTTGTCATCCGACCCAATTTGCATGTCATAAAGGAAATCAATGCGTTCCTAAAATAAAAATGTGCAATCAAGGGAATGATTGTAGGGACGGATCCGACGAAAAATATTGCAACATTACCCAAACGACCAACCTTAAGTGCAAAATGTCAAATAAATTCTACAACTTGGCGGACATCTGTGATGGCTATTCGTCCTGTGGTTTACTCGATGCATCCGATGAGGAAAATTGTCCGCAAGGCACACACGGATGTCTTTGGAAACAATTTCCTTGTCGCCTTAATAAAAAATGCATTGACGGTGGGGACAAATGTAATGGAAAGGAAGATTGTGAGGATGGGTCAGATGAAGAAAATTGTCTGGATAGTTCCGGATGCTACTGGACACATTTCGCATGCCAAAATAGTAGTAAATGTTTACCAAGGAGCTACATCTGTGATGGAAGCCCTCATTGCATCGATGGCTCTGATGAAGAACATTGCGATGACGGAAGTCGATGTCATTGGTCGGAGTTTGAATGCCATGATAAGAATGGATGCATTCCTGGACATTTTTATTGTGATGGTGTAAGTCAATGCAAGGATGGCTCCGATGAAAAAGATTGTTTGAATGAAACGTTTGACGGAGCACCTGGGATAGCTTCCTATTGGTACAGCCTTTTTGGAATCGTCATTATACTCGGAATCCCACTTATTTTATTGTACAGGAACAACCGCCGACGAAGTGTAATTTATTATATTTCATTTCACCTGTTGACAGTATTAAAAGAACGTTGACACTGTTACGGAAACTTCAAAAATTCTTTACTTTCAGGATCTTCTCACTGCCTTGGAAATTGAATTGTTTGAGAAAGGAGATGGAAACCAGATCAGAGCTGACAAGTTTGCTCACGAAAATGCCCAGTTTGTACCATACAACCAAGAATATGAGATAAAGTGGAAATATTTCAAAATTTTAGGTTCATTTTCTTGAATCTCTTGAAAATTAAATTTTTATAATTTACAAATATTATCCAGTCCCTTAACCAGCATGTATTCTGTATCCCTTTATTTTGTATCCGGCAGATGACCAACTACTTGGAGAAGGTGCGTATGGTATAGTTTTTAAAGGACAGTTGGCTGGAAATTCCAATGCTGAAAACATTGCAGTAAAAACGACCAAGCCCAAAGTTGACAGATCCATTCTACTGGCACTTATGACCGAGCTAAAAGTCATGATTCACCTGGAAGTGCACGACAATATCGTGAAATTACTTGGAGCATGCACAGAATTTTTGAGAGAAGGTAAAAAGTTTAAAATATATAATTCCCTATGTGTTATTTAGATAATCCTGATTTTCTAAAATAGCTGTACCCTAGGTGGTCTGAACTTAAGTCATCATGACAGAGATATGAGACTATCAACAATAAATGTTAGACAAATTTCCCGAAAAACAATATATGAAATTATAATATAGCCATCAACTGTCCTGCAGGTATATTTATAAACACAGTTTACTCTCCTTATAATTGAACCCCTAAAAACTCCAGAGTTTGACTTGTAAGGGTATCATGCTCTTGTAAGGAGTCAAATTATCATTGCAGTAGATGGAAATGTGCTCAAATATTTATGCTTTATAAAACGTCCTGTTTTAAGGACCTCACAATTAGTAAGAGTTTACTGTTTATAAATATCGATTTCCTCTATTCCATTGCATCAGTATTGGTTTTGTAACTCCGTCTCTAAATCTGGCCTTGTTGACATAAAAAATCATTACAAAGCGGCTCTTACAAAGGTTATTATAATAATTGCCAAATGGGAGGGAAATACACGTAGAACTATCTTAGAAAGCTAATACAACTAGTGATGCCAATGGTCTGGTCTGATCCACAATTTATGAAACTAGTCTGGTCCGAAGGTAAGACCAGACCAGATCAAAGACCATTGTCCGGACCATGGTCCATAAAAACATTAAGAGTAATAAAATATTCAAATTTTATAAAGTGAAATTTTGTTTTTATCTCTAAAAATGACAATTTTAAACGTTACATGGGATTTTTGTGAATCCATAAATTTTTAATTTTGCGAAAGGTTAGGACCATGGTCCTTTGGTCTGGTCTGGTCCTGATACTGGACGGCTTGCATCTGGTCTGGTCCAAGTGTTGGACCAGACCGGACCAGACCAATAACGGACCATTATAAATGGTCTGGACCAGACCACTGGCATCCCTAAATACAACGGTTGGATCCATTTAGAGCTACTTGTGGGAACGAAAAGTTTGATCCCATTCCCGAACCCGATCCCGAAAATCGGGTCATCAATATTTTCGGACTCACACCGAACCCGTTCCCGAAATACTGGGATCGGGTGCACGAAAACCCAGACATAAAATATGTTTAAATCTTTGATCTCAAACCCGATCCCGATCTCAAACCCGGAATCAGATAAACTTTGCTCCCAATCTCGATCCCGAATCCCTTGAACCCGGACTCGTTCCCGGGACCAGTGCAGTTAGTGTAAAACAATTTTTTTCTTCACTATTTTATTGATTTAACAGTAGTGGATTTAATGGGAAGGATTTCCGGGAACCAGCCCGCCAGGCTTGTTCTCGTAATTCCTTCCCATGGCAGGGTTCGGGATTATTGATTATCCGGTTCGTGGATGTTTCGGGTTTATTGATTTTCCGGTTCGCGGGTTTTTTTTCACTCGCATTGTGTGTGTATGTATATATGTATATGTAATACTGAATACAGACGTAAGTCATTATTGAGAAATAAGACCATTTACGACATCTGTGTTCAACAAAGGTGTTTCGTGTATACAAGAACATGTATTTACAATGTGACACAACTCTGAAATAGAATCGTGCATGCCTCCTACCCGGGTGTCTTAGTTGTACACTAAAGTGAACGTAAACCTACATGCTCCATACTTTAATTATCTCTAATTTTATCACCCAGGTCATTACAGTTGTATCGTTCCTACAAGTGTATTATAATGAGGTATTTATTTGCTATATACACACAGCTCGACATTACGTCTACTACCCCTGGTAATCTAACAGTACAATATTTGGATGTTTAATCCATTGTGTATATTATTTGCACGACGTGTTTGCCATTAGGATCTAATAGACTTATACCACCTGTGTATTTACATGTAACCCTACGCTTAACTACAGTTCAACACTGAACAACGGTATTACATTCAAATAAAATCGTGCACAACTCTGAAATAGAATTGTGCACAACTCTCATATAGTATTTTCAGGCCCTCGTCGGACGAAAGTCATTATTGAGGAATGAAACTATTTACGACATCTATGTCCAATAAATGCGTTTTGTAAATACAAGAGCATGCATTTACAATGCGGTCGAGTCATCTATGGAGGTCGTGCCCAACTCCAAAATAGAATTGTTTACAGCTGTGAACTGGAATTGTGCACAATTCTCATAAAATTTTGGAGCTCGTCGAAAAATAAGTCTGCTTTTGAGGAATGAAACCATTTACGACATCTGTGTCCAACACATGTGTTTTATGTATACAAGAGCATGTATTTACAAAGCGGTCGAGTCATCTATGGAGGTCGTGCCCAACTCCAAAATAGAATTGTTTACAGTTGTGAACTGGAATTGTGCACAATTCACATAAAATTTTGGAGCTCGTCGAAAAATAAGTCTTGTTTTGAGGAATGAAATCATTTACGACATCTGTGTTTAACAAGGGATTTTTATGTGTCCAAGAGTAGGTATTTAAAATGCGGTCGAATCATCTACGGAGGTCGGGTACAACTCGTCACTATAAATGTTGACATATCTGAAATCGAATTCTGTGCACAGCACTCATATGAAATTTTCAGGTCCTTGTCGGAAGGAAGGCATATTTGAGAAATGACACCATGTACGACATCTGTGTCCAAGAAATGTGTTTTATGTGTACAAGAGCATGTATTGACAATGCGGTCCAGTCATCTATGGAGAATGGGCACAACTCGTAAATAGAATTGTTCACAGCTGTGAAATGGAAATGTGTACTCAAATGCCACATGGAATTTTCGGGCTCGTCGCTTGAAGTCATTTACGACATCTATGTCCAGCAAAGGTATTTTATGTACGCAAGAGCATGCATTTACATTGCGGACGAGTCATCTATGGAGGTCGTGTACAACTCTGAAATAGAATTGTGCACAACTCGGCAATAGAATTGTGCACAACTCTGAAATAGAATTGTGCACAACTCGGCTATAGAATTCTGCACAACTCGGGAATATAATTGTTCACAACTCTGAAATATAATTGTGCACAACTCTTATATGACATTATAATCATCATTATAGTCATCTATGAAGACCGGGTACAACTCACAAATAGAACGTCATTTTCGAGGAATGAAACCATTTACAACATCTGTGTCCAACAAAGGTGTTTTATGTTTACAAGAGCATGTATTGACAATTCGGTCGAGTCATCTACGGAGAATGGGCACAACTCATGATTAGAATAGTGCACAACTCTCATATAGTAATTTCAGGCCCTCACCGGAAGGAAGTGTTGTGGAATGAAACAATTTACGACATCTATGTCCAACAAATGTGTTTTATGTATACAAGACCATTCTTTTACAATGTGATCGAGTCATCTATGGAGAACGGGTACAACTCATAAATAGAATTGTGCACAACTCTCATATAGTATTTTCAGGGGCTTGTCGGAAGGAAGTCATTATTGGGGAATGAAACCTTTTACGACATCTATGTCCAACACATGTGTTTTACGTATACAAGAGCATGTATTTACAATGTCGTCGAGTTATCTATGGAGGTCGTGTCCAACTCCAAAATAGAATTGTTTACAGCTGTGAACTGGATTTGTGCACAATTCTCATAAGGAATATTGGAGCTCGTCATATAAAAAATAAGTCATTTTGAGGAATTAAGCAATTTACGACATCTGTGCTCAACAAGGGTGTTTTGCGTATACATGAGAATGTAATTACAATTCCGTCGAGTCATCTATTGAGGTCGAGCACAACTCTAAAAGAAAATTGTGTGCACAAATGTCACATGGAATTTTCCGGCTCGTCGACAATAAGTCATTATTAAAGAATGAAACCGTTTACGACATCTATGTTCAACAAGGGTGTTTCATGTATACATGACCATGTATTTACAATGCGGTCGAGTCACCTATAGAGGTCAGGAACAACTCTAATATTGAATTGTTTACACCTTTGAAATATAATTGTGCACAACTCTGAAATAGAATTGTGCACAACTCTGACATAGAATTGTGCACAACTCTGACATAGAATTGTGCACAACTCTGACATAGAATTGTGCACAACTCTGACATAGAATTGTGCACAACTCTGACATATAATTGTGCACAGCTCTGACATAGAATTGTTTACTTCTCTGAAATAGAATATTGCACAACTCTGAAATAGAATATTGCACAACTCTGACATAGAATTGTGCACAATTATGAAATATAATTGTGCACAACTCTGTTATAAAATTGTGCGCAACTCCGATACAGAATCGTGCACAACTCTGAAATAAAATTGTGCACAACTCTAACATAGAATCGTGCACAACTCTGAAATAAAATTGTGCACAACTCTAACATAGAATCGTGCACAACTCTACAAATAGTGTGTATACCTGTTTCAAACCATATTGATTCGGCTCCAGGAAAACAAACCCTCCTGGAAAAATTCAGTCCCTCAGGACATTGACATGTTTCTTTGATGTTTTTTAGTGGATTATGCTAACTGAAAATTCTAAATTGCATTTTCTGTTCGAGCGGTGCTATTTAAGAGAACGTCATAGTAAATATTGACATCACTTTCAAAACTCCTTTGTCTCTTACTCCTTGAAAAACAATTTCCAGCGTCGACGTCATGCCAGTGAAACGGGAAGTGCGTGAAATTATTTGTGCAAAGTGTAAATATAACATTCTTACGGAAGGTTCTATAAAGTTTACAAGAGTGCAACCGTTTCCGGGAATAATTGCCCAAAATGGTCAGCTCGTTAAAGACATAATGCAAGAAATTGACGAGTCGCCAACTGCAAACTGGCCCACAGATTCAATCGTGAGAATTCTCAGGAATGGAAATGCATCTTCCACTTGTTATCATCTTATGCACGTCAAGTGCTTTCTCAAACATAGCCAGACTGTTCTGGACTACAAGAGGTCCAAGCCACAGTATGACATTTTTGACATCCGTGTGACGTGCCCAGTTGCGTTCTGCAAAAATAGTTACAGTCAGTTGGACCATGTAGAATGCATTCCTAGAAGTGCATTTCAGTGGAGTCCATTTGCCTGCAAAGTATGTGACAAGGAAGGTTACGCCAACAACAACAGCAGCAGCAGTAGCAGTAAATCTCTAATTCCTCCGAAACAACGACGTTTCAGGACTCCAAGGGTAAAGGTTGTAGCTAATCCTGACTGGATTGATACTTGTCCACGCCCTTCTGATTTACATCTCAAAACAAAAGTTGATAAGGAGATTTTAGAGTTGAGGAAACAACAGGGGATTACCAAGTTTGAAAATGGAACAAAGCTCACACTAAACAGTGGTGAAAAAATTGTTTTTCGTTCAACTGTCAACGGAGAGGTTTCACCTTTTATTGAGACTCCATGGGATATTCCTGCAATGCAAGGAAGTGCATTGCCTAGTCTGGACAGTCGAGCAATTATTTCAACGGCCAAAACTATTCCTTGCTCAATGAGCTCCACACCTGGCCTACAAACCAGCGGAGAAAACTCCACAACTGATAACAATATTTCGCCAACATTTGGAACATCTGCTGCGATGAATGCACAATATTGCAATGAACAATATTGTGAAGCTGTACCCGGTAAAGGTCAAGAATTTCTCAAGAGCAAGATCAAAGACATTGTTAAAGCTGTAAATACCGAGCCGGCAAATACTTCCAACGAAATTGAGCTGCAGTCCGGCGAGAAGATTCGTTTTATCGATCAGAAAGGTAACTGTACCATCAACTGTATTTAATTAATTTGGTTTAACAATACTAAAATACAGTGTATGATGCTTCAACATTTTGCTGAGAAGTACGTTTATGAATTTATTTAGGAAACCCAGTCATGGTTAAAGACATGCAGTGGTTGAAAAGTGATGTTGAGTATGAGCAGCAGAAACTGGACCTTGAGGCGTGTGCCGTGACGGTAGGGAATTTCCATGCAGATGATTCTATCAAGGAGGAGCAAGCAATGTTCTCCCGTGAAACTGCAGCATATGAACCAACATTGCAACAAATCAATACATCGATTGAAGGGTGGGATGCAGATGCAGCAGCTGTGGATGACAATGCAATGTTCGATTGGAGTGAGTTTAATTTACATGCGTTTGAACATCTGTAAATATTGCAGCTTACATTTTGTAAATACTCAGTGAATTGATTTTAGGAAGTTGGAGTTAATTAATTTTGTGAATCAACCTAGTCTAATCTTATATGTGCGCGTGAATTGAGCGTGGTTGTTAGTGTAAAAGAAACTATTTTTATTACTGGTCTGGACTTATTAAAAAATGATTAGTTGGAAAACTCCAAATGGGTGTGTATCAATGCGATTCAATAACTCATACATGTATACGAAGCATAATACATTTTCCAATCAAGCATTTATTTCCATAAATGTAAATAATCTAGATTCACTAGCACACGAGAAACATTTGGCATGCATAATATTTGAAAAAATAAATTAAATATGTTTGAACTTTGAAACTTGATTCATACAAATGAAATCCTGCAATGCAGTAGCATTACATGCTGATATCTGCATTGTCCTGACTCCCTTCAGCTCCAGCAGCTCCTTTATTATTCTGTTTGTTCGGGCGAACTGTGATGAAAGAATCGATTTTGTCCTTCCGATTCTCCAGTATAAATGCCTCCAAGTTGCTGCATGCGTTCATGGACAGGGTTAAAACTGGTCCTGGCCATCCTGATACACAAAATATAGTATATACGTAAACTTGAACATTAGCTACTCTTTATGCAGGCATACATTCTCTCATGTCTTTATTTTCACTACTACTACTACTACTACTACTACCACTACCACTACTACTACTATTGCTACTACCATTCAACTTGTTGCTCGTTTCAATTGGAACTGGACAGTTCATCATTATTTCCGGTGAGCCCAAAGTCGTGTTGAGCAACACACTCAGTCGCACGTTGCCCAAGTCCAAATCCACATCTTGAGCCCAGTACTCTAGGCGCTTCTCGTCCCTGCTTGAGTAGCATCGACCTTCCTTCCCGCGTAGAAATGGAATAATTGGCATCTCCTCCAATCCCTTTTCAGTTGCCCTCGCCTGCATTTCAGCATACTCATCGAGAATCATTCCCAAAAAGCTGGCAATTTTTGCTCCTTGGTAGAAACTGAATTTAATGACAGTTGGCTTGGTAGTGTTTGTGGGTTTCCCCAAGTAAACAAAATCCACACGATGAATTGGGTTAAGCGCAATTTTTCCAGAGATGTCATCGCTGATCTAATGATTAATGTAATAATTATCCTGCTCACACCACATCTTCTTTTTTTAAGTGTTACATAAATGGCAATATTAAAAATTGTACTTACCATTACACAGTCCGAAGTTTCGAAAAATTGCCATGTGCTGTACAGATCTTGCGAGGCTAGCTTCTTAGCAGTTCGCATGTACGGATCAAATCGCGTCAAAGTTGGTCTCACACGAATTTGCTGACCTGAAATTAATATTTAAAAACAATATTTTGATACTCGTAAAATTGCTTTTCTATTCCACGACAACTAAAAATTTCCGCAAACAATAATAATAATAACAATGTAAATAAAGTTACCACTAGAGGTTTGCTGTTGATCGTTCTGAGCACTGCTTGCCATTTTGTATACGTGAAGAATTCGTGAACTTTTACAAGCCTGTGCTATCGTTTCTTAACGCGAGATGAACTTGTGAAGGAGTTTGAAGGTGGAATGCGGACTAAATCCTTAAACTTGCTTTTATATGCTCAAGTCAAGCTGTACTTTGCGCACTATTCTATGAAAGTGAGGACAATAATTTCGAGAGCAAAAGGAAGTCTACCTACAATTTTCGATTACAGTAGGAAACTTGTGCGGCACCATGGAGTTTACAGCTACAGAAGTAACATCGAAGGTATTCAACTGTTGGAAACGTCAATGGTTAGCTAAGCCTGTGCTAGCTTTAAAGCCTAAAATTCCCTTCGAGGATCTTAGTGAAAAACAAAAGTACGTAGTTTCATTAGTCGAGGATCATATTAAAAAAGATTTTGATGAGCAGATTCGCTCACAAATTCGCTTCCTTGTAACAGCTATGGCTGGGGCTGGGAAAAGTGAGTTAATAGCTCATCTACGATACGCATTTGAGCGGAAAAAGCAAAGCTGTCCAGAGTTTGAATACATACTTGCTAGTTTGACAGGGTCAGCCAGTTATCTCATCCGTGGAGCAACTATACATTCATCTTTTTCCATACCTGTGTATCGCTCAGCAAATCATCTCATAAATGATTGTGACAACAATGATATCGTAGAGGAAGAGGAACTTGTAAACAGGAAAAAAGATCGGCTATCAAAAGTCAGTATTATTGTACTGGACGAGTTTTCACTTATTGGTCAAAATCTACTGAAGGAAATTGATTTGCAGCTGAAGAGAGCAGACCCTGGAAACTCTGACAAGCCTTTTGCTGGTAAATCATTTCTGATGTTTGGAGATATTTATCAAACTCTGGCTATAGCCGATACGCCGCTCTTCTATCCATCATCTAAACGTCGAAATTCACATTTGCGGGATGTATACAACATGTACAAATCTTTTGACAAAGTAGTTGTACTGGAAAAGCAGTTCAGACAAAGTGGTGATAGCGAAGAACAGGACTCATTTCGCAGCTTCCTTGACAGATTGAAAAGACGGGAATGTACAACCGCCGACCTCGAGTATTTACGAGCCAGAATGAAAGCGAGGCTTTCCCCCACGGAACTGAAACTCTTTGAAAACGCTATACACATTTATCCATATAGACGTATGGTTTGGAGTCACAACAGGTATGTATTGCCAGATTGTTGCACTGATCCGTAATTCGTCAAACTAAAATGATTTGACAGCACGCGTTGCACATTTAGTTTTATGCTACTTTGTGTTTTTTTTCAAGGAACGTTCTACACAGTAAGTTTACAGACTCGGAAATCCTTTGCTTGGGGAATGGAATATCATCCCTAGAAATTGCGATTGGCTGTAGAGTAGTTTTACAGAAAAACCTGAGCGTCAACACTGGACTTAGCAATGGAAGCCCTGGCACTGTTCGCGATGTGGTGTATGAGAGAAACGTTGGCAATGAAAAGGGGAGCGAGGTGGAGTATATTATTGTTGAATTTGAACAATACGAGGGGGAAAGGTTCGTATGCACGCCAAAAGGTCGAGGCGTTCCTATCTTTCGACAACATGATTCTCAGTATGATGAAGAAAGGGGTTCATATATAAACTGCAAGCGATTTCCTCTTGAATTGGGATACTCCATGACAGGGCACAAATCTCAAGGGAGAAATCTTCCACGTGTGGCTGTATTCCTTGGGCAAAATCAATTATTTGTTGGCTTGGATTACGTTATGCTTTCCAGATGCAAAAGGATTACCGACATTTGTATTCTAGATGAGAATATTTCTCCAGGTCGATTGCTCACGCCAGCTGAACTTAACAGCCCAACGTCCCTGCAGAAATACGAAGAGAAGAGACTACTTGCTCTGCAAATGCAATGCTTTGAAAACTGAAACTGTTTACACACACACAAGTAATTAATGTTTATTCTGTACATAAAAAATATTTCACATTTGTTTCTTCATTCTGTAATGACCAAAGGGGTACGACAAATTAAAGTCATTTGAATCTGGGTAAGATCTATACACATCTAATGCATGGAAAGATAACTTATTTTGCAAGATAAAATTTAGTGTATGATTAGATGATCGTATCATATTTACATTTAGTCTAATGTTTGAGTTTTTTTCAACAACATTCTTGTATGTGTTGTGATTACAAAAATGATTTAACGTAGTAGCTGGCACACCCTTTGGTTTCATTTCGCTCTGTGTATTATGCATCAAAAGACTATACTGTTTTGATTTTAATGATATAATCTGTGATATATCTAAATTCTCAATTTTCCAAAGCCCGCTTTCATTTTTGTTAGCCAGTCTCAAGTTGGGAATATTTGAATGTAGATGGAAAAATTCGTGTGACTCAGGGATTTTGCTGAAGTCGAAAAACTCCCTGTGTGTAACTAAATCATTCCAAATATCCTGCTCGTTCCCTAGTATTTCACATACAGCTGAGTCTGTATCAGTCTGGATAACAGTTATACGATTGCCAAAGATCATTCTCAGTTGATCATAAAATCCAGTATAGAATATGCATTTTGCCATTTCCAGAACAGTGAATCCACACGAGAGCAAATTATTTAAAACCACGCGTTTGGGCTTCATTTTAATAATACTTAATTTCTCGTTAACAACCTCAAAATCAACGCAATCCGCCGAGGCAAGTAACTCTTGAGCTTTCGCTCCACTCTGACATAACTTCATCTGAAAAAAGTTTTCTCCACTCATTAAAGTTTTCCCGTACAGTGAATTATTCCACTGTTTGAGATCAGCGCGTTCCGACTCTGTCTGTGCAACTTTACGCTTTGCAATATTTTCCTCCACAAACTGACGTAAGTACGGTCTTTCATGGAAAGAAAATCCCGAATGAATTCGGGTGAGAGTCATTCCCTTTTGTAAATAGTAAGCAAGCGTACGATAATGTATTACATAGTTCTTACGGGGGAAGCAATGAAGTAGAAGCTTTTTAACTTTCATATATGTTCGTGAACTCACATTGCCAAGCAATGCAAGCATTTCCTTTTGCCTAGTTGAGAGCCATTCGGGTTGTACGCAACGTTTTTCTGGGCATAGCGGGAGGCTGCATGTCTCATCCTGAATACATTCTGGATACTCTAAATCCACCGTTAGTATGTACCCTCGTTCGTTGCTTTGACTCAACAGTTCTTTGCACTGCCAGTCAATGTTTTGCAACGTTTCCAAGCTTTCCCATTTGAAATCGCTATGTGGAAATTTATATGATTTCATTACATGGCTATAAAGACCAACAATATCAAAGTACATAATACAACTGCCCGGCTTGTCTGACTGAAATCCCAGAGGATTCCGCGGCGTATTCGCAGTGGTAATTTTTCGAGTAGCGAATGACTGCCCTCCCCGTATTCCTGCTCGCAACATTTTGTACATTTCACGATCCCTCAAATAATGCACTTCTTCCTCGGATGAATAAAGCCAGCATTGCCATGAGTAGCCGCTACTAGTACAACAATATGTAGGATCCAGACCATATGTTTTAATACCATTGAGGACAAAATTTATCCAAATTATAGCAAGGTGAAGGGAATCTAACGTACAGTACAATCGTGTGTATGTTTTAAAATCAGAGATCTGATAAGTGCTACATACACGCAGTATGGTCTCCCATTGATCATCTGAACAAGTCTCATGTGTTAAATCGTTAAAAAAATGATTCCGCGTTGGGAGTGGAACTCCCGGGGCAAGTTGATCAGCTGATGCTAGAAACGAGTATGGAAATGGAATCTTGGCTAAGAGTAGTTCAAACCCATTCTCCTGTACTTTTGCATCATGCGGTTTCACTAGTGTTTGCGTGGGAAACATAAATGTTTCCATTGCGTTGTGTAGCAGCGAGAAATGTGGAGACTGTTCCTTTCTTAGCCTCGCTACTAATGTTGCTAGAGAGCTGGGCTGAAACTGGCATGAATCTAAAAATTTTATTTTTACTTTACGGCTACCACACGCGCTCTTCGTTGCATTAGCCTTGATACCTCCATAATTTTCATACAACTTTGGAATGTACATATCCCTAGCTGTCAATGTCATTTGAACAAATTTCTGTCCGGACTTAGCAATTATATTTATATCCTCAAAACCAAATAGGCTTGAGTCCATATACTTTAGAAGCAAGTGAAAATCAAATGAGGATCCAGAGTGGCATAGAAAAACCAATTCGTTCTTATACCTGATTTTAAGATTACATCCCTGACAAATAGTCGAGACGTAGCGTCCATTGTCATGGTTATGATTATAACATTTTATGACCCTTACATTTCGAATCTTTTCATTTTTCTCAAGTCGGTTTGACCGTGTAGGAATAGACTCATCTTGTTGGTTTTCACATTCACTATCGGAACTTTCAACCAGATTTCCTTCCGCGTCAAATAAATCGTATGCAAGATCTCCTTGACCTGTACCATCTTCAGATGAGTTGAATTTTCGTTTACAATGCTTGCAATGGGTTGCTTCGTTGTGTAGCCGAATTTCCTCCTCACTTGGTACAACCATATTATTGGTTGCTCTGACATGAGAAAGTAGTGTCTGTGCCCAGTGGAAGGCCCTAGTAAAAAAATGCTTCACTGGAGATTCCCCGTCAAAATATTCTGTGGCTAGCAATTCTACTTCACTGCCAGTATTATGTGCAATAACTAGCGAGTAGCTTGCTGGGATATACTCGAACCGCTTAACAGTAGCTGGACGAGCAGTTCCATCTTCTTCCCCGTTTGTTTCCAAGGGCTTACTAAAACACTCGAAATCAAATGTAGCAAAGTAGGGATAGGGATGTACCATCTCCAGTCGTTTGAACTTTAGTGTTTCTCCTTCGGCTGGAAATTCATGTGAAGGATTCCATTCTTCTTCTGCCTTCTCCTCATCTTCCACGTCTATGTCAGTCGTGTTATATTTACAACACACGGAATGATTGAGTTGTTTACCCCTGGTTTTAAATTTTCGGAAGCACTTTGGACAGGAATAAACTGGAGTTTTAACATCGTCTTTTAAAAATCGCTCCAGATCCTTAATCCATGCATAATGGTATAAGTCGCGACTTGTTTCCTTGTCCCCATCTTTGCTTTCAACGTTTTTATGTATAAGAAATAAGTTGACAATCACTCTGCCTTTGTGTTTGCTTGCTCTCATAAGAACGACGTTCTCATTTCTGTGGGTAAACACATTAACTGTTACATCATTATTTCGTTCAAATTGAGGAATGTCTTGATAGGGATTTACAAACCCCTCTGGAATGCCTGTAAAGTCAAGCTTGCTCATGAATTTACGATACGACATGTAATTAGACAGATCACGATTCTTTTTGCCGGCAGACTTATTTTCAACCATTTTAGCTGAGTAAAATATTGCAGCTGTCACGGCGTAGCGAAAACAAAAGTTATCCGTGTTTTTAAAGTTAATAACACCAAATCGTTTTTTCTGGAATGGTAGAGGAAGGAATCCACGAACACGCGCATTTACGAATAATTTTAACTGTCCAATTTTGATTTCCAGCCTTTCCAAACTTTTTACACGCCAGTTACTTCCGTATTCGAGAAATGTCTCTTTTTTGTCAATAATTTCAGCTGCACAAATCCAAATTAAATCTTCAATACCGCTCTCATGATACAAATCATGATTACTTGATTTAAAATATATCATGGCTTGATGAGTACTGCTTTCACCTCCATCCAAAAGTATATCTTTTTCCATTAATAAGGACATGCTGATTTCAAGACGAATGTTACCATAAATAGAAATAATTTGTGTGAGAAAAGTGGCAAGATCATTGTAGGTTAAAGTAAATGCCGTTTCCAAGTCGTCGGTATTTAACTCGTGACGATACATATAGTGCACTATAACTCCCAAATGCGAGCGACTCAACTCTGCAAAGTTACGTAGATCTATCGGATGTCCGCCGTCAACATGGCCAAGCCGCTCACCCGCGCGTTGACAACGATGCTCCATCTTGTAGGAACAGTATTGATCACAATGTTCGCACAGATGAATTTCTTCTACATGATTTGCGTAAAGAACGTGAGTTTTACAACTGAAACAGCATTCGGGCATGGAGCATCGGAGAATCTAAAAAGAAAACAAATGGCGCATAAATCTTCCATAAAATTAAATGTATGCTTAGAAGTCTATTTCGAGCTCAATAATAACGTTTACTTACTGGTTGTGAAAACCCAGTCGTTAAGCACGATGGATAATTTGATGTTTCATATGGAACTGTAACTTGACTGATTTGATTTTGAATGGAATTTAGTTCTGGGTATTGTTGGTATTCCCAGTCTGCTCCCGGATTCATTTCAGGTTCTGCTAGTTCCGACGAGACCTCCATGAACGTATTAATTCACTTGAAAGTTTGTAGAATTTAATCAAAACAAGGATGAAAAGCAAGAGTACAGTTGAGTATGACACTGAAACGAAATAAAACCATTCACATTTAATTTGTAAAATTTGATGATTTAACAATTCACAGATAAATTGGAGGAAATGCTTTATGTATACGGTTACCTGCTTTATTTTCAATAGCGGAGAGAGAGTCTTCAGCACTTGCCCCGTTTATGGTTGAGGTTGAATTCCTCTCACCTCCTCCTCCGCTTCCCCTTTGGTTTGCGTCATTGAGAATTTTGCGCAGTATAAATTGAAAGTTAGCCATTAGACGGTCGGTTGAACTGAATATATCATTAGGCGCCATCTCGGAAGAACACACGTTATTAACACACTTCACCTTTTCTTGCTTACTCACAGACGGTAGTTGTGTCGACGTTTTTTCCAGCAAAATACCTTGGTCACTTCCAAACGTGTAACAACTAAATTGACACGATGTCAAAATGAATGTTATCAGAGTGATAAATTTAGCCATGTTGTCGAGACAATTACAATTTTAAAACTGACTTAGTGCTTCCTCCTAGACTTGTACTTATTCCGAAGTTGCGACGTTTTCTTAATCCTTTTTATATTTTTTGCCGATTTAGAGAGTCCGTATCCTCTCTGGTTTTTTCTTGGACGTAGAGTTCTCTTTTGAGATTTTTCAGAAGTGCTTGGTACAACTGAAGCATTTCCAACGTCATCTATATTCGTCGGAGGATTCTCGGGGTTTTTCTCAGGAATTTCTGATCTGGAAATCATACCTTCACGAGTCGCGTCGTCCAATGTTTTCCATTTGACTGGCATTGCGTGGGATTGTTTGCCAGTTGCACAGCAGCAAATTCTTATAATGTTTCGACTTGCATGTTCTTTGGCGTTTTTAGTTGCGTCATTAGTACTTGTATCTGCCACACTCGCGGGTTTAACTCCATTTATTTCATTAGTTAATGAAGGTTTATCAATTTTAACTGCTTCGGAATTATTTTGGAGCGCTGGAGGGAAGTCGTTTATATTTTCACCTTTTGCAAATGTATTGGCTACATCCGCATTATCTAATTCTTTTCTATAGATATTCATAAGACGTTCATAGAGGGCAGGAGATATTACTTTCATGACCTTTGCCATTGCTGACAACTGAATAAAACTATTTCACAAATATACACTTTGAGAAAAATCGTTGCCAATAATGCCTGGACAAGTGAAGAATTTCTATACAAATTCTTTCGAATCAAGTTTATATTTCCCGCTTGACGTTCTAACGTTCTTACGTACTTACAGACAACTTTGGTCGAATGCTTGCAAAACAAATTGAGATTTATGATTGCTTCTGCAACATTGGCAAGTTCTTGGTCGGAACAGTTACGTAAAATGTTTTTGAAGGATTGACGCTTGCTCAGAGCGAGATGTCTTAGAAATTTGAAGTTATTTTCAAATGTGTTTGTTTGCAACAACATATTATTGCGGACTGTATACTTCACTATGTTCGTCGTCTGGAAATATTGCGTTTCTCACCCAGTACGAATATTTTTTATTTTTAGGGTGCATGTCTAAAAGTATATGCCCATAAGGCTTGCTCGTTACGGCTTTCACGTAAGCGGAAGTCAAAAACCCGGTTTGACCTGGACAAATTTGTCTAGCAATATTAGTAATTACACTGCGGTCTCTCGGAGAATCGTAAAGTATAAGTATTTGAGTGTTTAAATTAACTTCCCGGAGACCTTTTACGAAGGGATTTTGTAATATAAGAATAATACTAGCTCCCCGATGATGACTGTGTTTTATAAAGTATCGAATTACGAGGTCTCGATACTCCTGCTTCGACAATAAATCACCTTGATCATCGAGCACGATTAAACAGGGGTCACTCGTTAGTTCTTCAATGTCAAATATTTTATTAGTAAATATTATATTTTTGTCCTGTTCCTGGAGACGATAAAATTCCTTCTGAAAATCACTATAGACATATATAACCTTGTCTATTCGTGTATCAAAAAGTTCGTAGCGCCTGCGTATCATTTCTAATGTATTAACCGTTTTACCACTTCCAGTTGCTCCTGATGCCAGAATTGTTGCAGGATGTGGGAAAGCGTAATTTATTGAATTTACAACAGCAGCAGCACCACTTGTGTTGACTTCCATTCTCAATGTGTTATATGCGACAGAATATATACAACTGGAATATTTCAATGTACAGGACCGAATGTTTATTGACACAATTACATCAAAAGTGTAGATTATTTAAACAACAATTTATTTACGATTAATTTTCTCAATTTGCTACAGACTAACCTATCATTATAAATTTGTCCAGATTTAAACTGTGACAAATATTTTTCAAATGACAATCCTAATGCTCTATACAATACAAATAGTACACAATACTGCCCGCAAATATCGGAATCCCGCTTTTGCAATGATCTGCAATTTTCCTTATTAATAAGATTTTGACTTATATTTATATTTTTGTATATTTTAATGTTTTTACCAAAACTGTCAAAAAATTCAAAACTTCCAACATTACGCATGTAAAAACAAACCCAGTGTTTTCCTGGCTTAGTAGCTACATCTGTATTAACTACAAAAAACATGCGCGTGCAGTAGTTTTTAAATTTTCAACTACAGAACTAAATTCATCTGAAGCAAGTACATGAAACGGAATTTTAATTTTGTAAACCCTTGAGATGTAAGTTAGTATATTAATTAAGGTATTAGTATTCATATTACTAATAATCTAGCAAAACTGCTTTATTTGAATCAATTTCAAGAACATTTTGAAAGTGGCTGTAAACTACAACTTGAACAGCTTCATCTAGTGGAGATTTGAACCTTAAATGAATTTTTATATTTCCACGACGGTTCACAGAGAGGGCGTCGCTTTGGTTGGGCAGCAAGTCCACCGCAATTAGGACATTTCCTTTAAACAAACCCAATGCAATTAGAATTCAAATGCATAATTTATAAATAATCTATGCTTGTAATTTATTTATTCGGGTATACCCTCTTTGTAGCTGTCACGACAAATCGAATTCCCCAAGAGTTGTGACCCTGCTGTATTTTGCAATGAGCGCAGAGCTAGGAGAAAATTGTCCTCACCAGCACCGTTAGCGGTTGTAAAACTGAGTGGAATTATGCGGTGTTGGATTGTCTCACCGTTCCATGAAAATCCAATTTCCGACAGGTTTTTGTGCACAAAATTAAATGCATCTTTTGTTACGCTTCCCATAAACGCATCAGCTGCAACTATTCCACAAACAATTACTTTTGGAATTCTTCCAAGCAGTATACCTTCAGTTGTGACCTGGCTTAATCCTTGGGGCACAGAAAAGGTTTTCAAGTCAGCGTTGACAATTGGGTATTTAAAGGTTCTTCCCAACGACAATTCATGCCGATGAATGTCAATTACTTGCTTTGACACAACCTTTTTCGAAACGTAAAACACTGCCTCGTTTATGTCATAGCGGTAGGGGGTGCCTGAGATACCTGGCAGGGAGGCAACACTGGAATCAATACAAAGTTCAGGAGGACTGCGCCTCAGCAGAATTCTTAAATCGCTTCCAGCTGGCAAGTATCGATTTTGGTTGAAAATGTTGCAATTGAGATTCCCCAAAAGGGTGAATTGCTTGGAATTCTTGCTTTTTTCATAACGGTTTTCAAATCCGGCATCGGTTATCTTAAATTCTTCCTTTTTAACGTTGGGATACCAAAACTCATTCTTCAATTTGTTGGTTTTTTCAACGCCGCTTGCCGATAGAAGTCGCTGAATGTATGACATTGTCGGGTAATGGTTATTACTGTCCGATATCAATGTACCGTTCAGATAAACTTCCAGGTTGTTGAACATTGCGTGAAAGAAATTAGAACTGGGTGCGCAAATATCTGTGTCGTCACAATTTTTCCCATCAGCTCTTAATATGCGACATGTCATGGCGAGGAAACAGTCCGAAGGATCAATATACCCGTTCGTATCTGACATTAAATAAAACTCTATTGGATTGTACGTCTCCTTGACGGAGACAAGGGGGAAACATGGAATATAGTCCGAGCTCTGTTGAATGCTAACGTCAGTTGGAGGAAGTTGAAATAGGTTCAATTCTGATCGAAGAGATTGTGTCGAGCCCTCAAACACGGTGGGACGCTCCAGAAACACCGAGTTGGCATCCATGTTTATTTTATTTAATTACGCCTGACGCACTTGCGTTTTACTACTTTTGATCTCCGCCTTCCCGCTCCAACTTGAATCTTTCGTAGAGGTCCTCGACGACTTTTGACTGACCTTTTTCGTCTACGCTTGGTCGTTGTTGTACTTCGTTTACGCCTTCTTCCGCCTCCGCTCTGTTGCTTCTGTCTTCGTTTCCGTCGAGGTACGCCTGCTCTAGAACCGCTTGCACTGTTTTTCAAAGGTATGAGGTAAGAGCTGGCTTCTGAAGAAAGACCACTACTGCCACCAGCCATTGACGATGCGTCAACTGAACCACTGCCAATCTGCAACTGAGTAGTTTTTGGTTCCAGATAGCAGGCTTTATCGTCGCACTCTACTTGCCTCATTATATCGACGACGGATTTGCACGAAATATTTAAATTCTTGGTCTAAAGTTTAAAATAACGCTCGTCTCCTCCTTGGATAAATCCCAGGGTTGAAAGTACTCGTCTAAAAAGTCGACACGTAAAATGCTAAGTTGTTCACAGTTGACTGGTATATATGAAACTGGATGGAATTCCTTTTCAACTTCCTTATTTGGTTCTGTTTCCATTGCTAGCTCTGCCAACAGCGGAACAAAATGGTTTTTATAAAACTGATTTTCCACGCAATTTAGTAAAACTAATAATCGCTTTGCCTCAGACAGGACAGGTACAATTTCGTCTTCACCCTCCTCGACCTCACGCATTTGCTGTTCCTGAACGACTATTTCGTGCCCAACCTCGATGCTGGTACCATTTTCAAACAGTGTCAACAACGGTATTTCAAAGTATCTCTTTACTGGCACGGGTAACTCAATGGAAAAGTAGCGCGGAATTTGATTTACAAACATTGCTCCGTTTCCATACTGAAACTTAATGTCAAACTCTGGGAATTTTTCATTTTTAAATGCTTCGTTTAATTCGTCAATAACGTCATTAACTGACATTGTTTTCGGTTCTTTCATTGGTATAAACAATTTGCTGGTGTAGCCTAGTCGAAAATACAGTGGATCATCTGCTGGAATTTTCTTAAACTCCGCTTCGTTGATACTGCCAACACCTTCGTGGCGACCAGTTGGAAGCCTCTCGCGGTTGAAGCCCAAACTATGAACAATGGGCTGGGGAAGATTTATATAATCGGACTTATGTCCTCCAGAGACTCTTGCAACAGAAATTGTACATTTTTTGCCATTACTAAATTCAAACTTTACATCGAACCCAGATTCCAACAATCGAGTAGAAAGTGCAGAACAAAAGCCTTTCACTGTCGTCTCTTTGTGTTTATAAACGACCGCCAAACTTTGAAATTGCTGATGTAGCATAATTAAATTTCCCTTGTAATTATGCTTCACAATGGAAACTTCGAACTGCGTGTGCGCTGTCAGATTTTTGTACATATCTTCATTTACAATGTCTTCAGCCGTGAATAGGCCTCGCTGAAATAGCTTACGCTTGAATCCTATTAGAGAGGCTAAATTCTGCGATAATTCTAAAACCTCCTCTGGATCTTCCATTGCATTAGATACTGTAACTACATATTTCGATTCAGGCAACGCTCGAATATTGAAGGATATTTTTTGCTTACTAGCTTTTAACGAGTCGTTAATTCGTATAATAAAGTTTAATAAACTCGCATCTTTATTTTTATATTTTAATGTTATTTTGGCAGGTGGTAAATAATCCTGATACAATAGACCTGACGGTACTTTCTCGTCAGCTGGGATCATTCGTCGAGTTATCCGAGGTTGTGCCACTCTACTAACTGTTTTAATCTTGCGCACTGTTTTCGTTTTTGGTTGTGATGTATATTTAAGTCTTGTTAAACCAACGTCATACATCCCCCGTTGAAGTTTGAGCGGTCGCGTTAATCCATTTACAATGTTTCCAACCAATCCAACCCCATCCGGGTTTGATTTGCTTGAGAGAATCGCGTAAAAGTTTCTCAAGGAGCTTAGACCAGTTTGATCACCCTCCAGGGTGTAGTCTGTGTGCATGGACATGGTTAGGCTGTTATGTCCTTTTCTTGTGTGCCAGCTCCTGCACTGGTTTGTTCTTTCCTTTCTTCAAGCGGGTTTGTATTTTTCGTTGCTGTTCGATCCTCTTCGATTTTTGCGAGCTCCAATTCTTCAGAATAAAATTGTCCTGTGATATCTTCAGGAGGATCTGACAGATCCTCAAGTAAGTACGTGTATGGAACCGTGTCTTGTACTTTTATAATACGAAATATCTCCCTGGACCAGTTTTCCGCGTAACCTAAACAACACAAGTTACCTCTGTCAATGGCACCTTCAATCTAAATCCAAATCGTTATGATTAGTTAGTAAAGTACTTACCTTTTTCAAAAAGTAGCTTTGCGCGCGAAATTCTTACCAGGTCGTTAACTTTGAACTTGGGAGGCTTTCGGGCAGGGTTTTTCATTTCCTCTATGTATTTACCATACATGCGAGACCAAATATCATACTGATCTCGCACTGTAACTGCATTAGGAGCCCGACCTATTGTGGAATGATATGTGTTGTTATACGTTGTAACAAAATCTTGAAGTACGTCATATATACGACCTGAGCTGTGCTCAGTCATGTATCTTTGCAATTTAGTAAAAATAGATCGAATAAATCTTTCTGCTATTCCTGCTTTAATGTGACTGTAGATGTGGTAAGGCTTAATTTTGTTTTCTTTTAGGAATTTGCGAAATTGTTTTGAAGTGAATTCGCGACCCATATCACTGAAGAGAAACATTGGTTTGACGCCAGCTTCTGCGAAGATTGAACGAAATGATTTTATCATAGATTCAGAATCTTTTGATTTTATCATTCTCGCATATGCCTTCTTGCTAAAGCTGTCAACTACAATTAGGATGAAAGTGTTGCAATTGTTCAATGGTGCAATATTTGCAATATCTTTCAAATCAGCTGACCATGTCTGATTTATAAAATTTATCATAATTTTACGCCTCCTAAATTTATTGCGGACAGGACGGTGGAGAGCGTATGAATCCAGTTTTAATAATTCCTTCTCTACTTGGTGCTTGTCCGTCCACTCTTTACTTCCTTTGATAAACGTGCCAATGCCAGAAAATGAACCATTAAATCTTTGATTAAGATAACTTTGTCTTACTGCTGACATTGCGTCGTGCGTCTGAAATTTACTGAAGTGTAGCTATGTAATGTAATCGATTGAGTGTATTTGTGTAAACTGAGTGGTAACTCAATTTGTGCACAGATGTCGTTAATAGTTTTATGCTTCAATAATGACATGCATTTAGTTTGTACGGTGTACACAATGCGAGAATAATGAACACTGATGACACCCGCGAACTCGGAAAATCAATAAACCCGAAATATTCCGATAGAAAATCAATAAACCCGAACCCTGCCATGGGAAGGAATTACGGGAACAAGCCTGGCGGGCTGGTTCCCGGAAATCCTTCCCATTAAATCCACTACTTTTAACAATACTTATGGATGCGCACCGTGCAACAATAGATGTAGCCACTATTAAAAATGGTCATTATACTAATTGTAAAAGTCTGGTCTGCGTTGTCGAAGAGGCTGCAGGAAGATTGCTTAAACGATTCCCTCCATTGCGTGTTGAAATGACGTTTATCTTGCAAGTTAGAGTAGGTGGAAATCACTACTACGCGATGCCAACTCACAAAATGTGTAACGGCTCAAGCCGCGAACGTAAAATGATTATCTCAGCACTTTCACGAAAGAAACCGTGCATGCTTTGTATTTTTTTCTCCGCTAGATGGATGCGTAGTTCCCGGGAACGTGAAGCCTGTAACGGGTGAGGGAACGAAGATGTTCCCGGTTCCCGACGGGAACACAAATCCCTTCATCAAGCTTGAACCCGTTCCCAAACCCGGTCCTGTTCCCGAAATCGCGGGTCTGCTGAACATGTTCCTGAACCTGGTCCCAAAGTATTTGGGAACATTAATTTGACACCCGAACTCGAACCCGTTCCCGATCCCGAACCCAATTCCCGGGTGTATCCCGATCCCAAAAGTAGCTCTAGATCCATTGAACCTTGAAAGTTTTGTTTACACATTGTAACATTAGTCGGTTTAATTTACTGTACATTTTTCAGGAAGAGTCTACGTATTGGTTGAGTACTGTCCTTTGGGAAGCTTAGATTCGTACCTTCGAACGACTGTTAAGACAAAGCTTGACAGCCTTGTTTTAATTCCTGAACGAGCTAATACAAATGAGGGAATCCCTGGAACAGTCGATTCAATGAGTAGCAACGATTTAGTGAATTGGGCTGCTCAAATTGCTAAAGGAATGCAACACTTGCAAAATAAGAAGGTACCTGGTTTCGTTTTAGAATTTAAAATAAATAACATTTATTTAAAAAATTGTCTACAATGTGTGCTTTCTTTAAAAACTAGGTAATCCACGGGGATTTAGCTACTAGAAACGTTCTCTTGTACAGCGGAAACCACGTCAAAATAACTGATTTTGGGCTATCTCGCCAGCTCCTAAATTATGACAGCTATGTCAAACAGTCGCAGGTAAGTTTGAATAATTGTGTACACATTTTTGTTTTTATGCAAAATTACCTGAACATAGATTCGAGATACCTTCCTTGCATGTTTAGATGTATGTGTTTATGAATGTAAAGTCTGCACTGGTGTAAAAAGTAAATATGGTTCTTATTCTTTAAAAATTCTTCCCATATAAATGTAGCAGAAGGTGGATTTTTTACTTTACAATTACCTTGTACTTTAATCTATAACCGGAGAAATTCCACAAATATAGGCACTTTTTGCATTCTTAGGCGAAACTTCCATGGCGCTGGCTAGCGATCGAAACGTTAAAATCTATGATATTTACCCACAAATCTGATGTATGGTCTTATGGAGTTACACTTTGGGAAATCTTCTCCTTGGGCTTGATCCCATACCCGGGCATGGGCTGGACCACTGAATTTGTTGACTACTTGGAACAAAATCTGAGACTCTCGAGACCAAAATATGCTTCTGAAGAAATGTAATAATATTTTTTTTAATTGACTCACTCAGTACTGAAATGTGAATTTTCCATTAGTAGGGTTTAAAGGATAAAAAGTTAAATATTTGTTAGTAGCTATAAAATCATGATGAGTTGTTGGGAATACGAACCAGAAATGCGCCCAGAATTCAAACACATCGAAGATATGCTGCGGGCGCTCATTAAATTTCCTTCATCATCTGGAACCTGTGATTTAAATGTATAGCGATTCAATGGATACTTCAACTTCCGTGTTACCACAAACAGCACACCAAAACGTACCTTTACTACAAAGGCATATATTTTCCAATGATCTCCGTTTTTATATTGAAAGAGTAGGTTATGGTCATACCATGAAATCCTAACTCCTGGATTATTTACTTATGTAATTGTCAAGAAATTGTAAATAATTGGAAATCGTGCTGATGGAAGGAATGATTATTAATAAACGATCGATTGTGATTTTCTATTAATCAGAAGACTAATTGCTTTTATTTAATAAGTGAAACCAAAAGGAAAAGGAAATGAAGATTAACAACTAAAAATAGGTGTTACTGGAATGACTCTCAGTTATTCACTGAAGAGTCTGGAAGAATCTTAAACTTAACAAGTGGCTACTTAAGCCTATTTTTACAATCTTAAGTCTAGACGTTACATCATAACGGATGTAACGGGACGTTGACACTTGTCGGCTTTAGCCGATGGGAAGTGCTTACTTTGCACCTTTACAATAAGTGTTGGAGTTACTTTGAACTGACTTAACCTATGGTTGTGTATTTCACAACTTAATTAATTATTCATGTGAGACTTAACTAATTTATGTAATTTCCATATACATACCTAACATCCCGGTCGGTCGGGGGAAATTTTGTCCCCAAAATTTAAGAATTTGTAATTAAAATTCATATTGTGTTAGTACAATTGGTATGTATTTTGAACAAAAGATAGGTAGAGTAAAGAAGAGATAGTGCAAAAAAAATTATTTTTGTGTTTTTCTTTACAAGCTAGTACACATACTGAAATCATTTAAGGTGAAGGTGATAACAGGTGTAAAAATCAATGTAGCATTAGTACATATTATTATCACTAAATTAAAGTACGTATTGGAATTAATATACATGGGTCTATTGACCAAATCAAACTTAAAACTATGCTGGAGTCCGGGCAGACAGCTGATTGGATAAATTGTTGAGGGCAACAATTGGAGGGTAGGGGTCATTATTGTGTGGGCGGGGATTATTGATGAAGTAGGCGCTGGGTAGGGCATGTGAGATTCTGGAGTTCTGACGGTTTCTTTGACGATACCGATAATAACAATATAAACCATATACAATTAAACCAAAACCAATTAGGGTGGAAAGAGCAGTACTTAATAATGTAAAAATACGGAGAAGAACTTGAGAATCTCCCTCGCCAACGCCAATTTCCATCTTTGGAACCGGAATAACGGGAAGAATGGGTTCCGGTGCCGTTTGCTTAGCATGTACAGGCGGTAAGAGTTTAGTAGTGAGAGTAACTGTCTGGCCGGGCTCATCCTTTTTATTCTGTAAAGAGAGAAAAGAATTATGAATAGATTTCCATTCTGCTAACATTTGTGTTATGTTAGCATCATAATTATTAATGTCTTTGAAGGGCTTAAAAGTATCATCTTTATAATCGTCAATCGTAATTGGTGTGTCCATCAATAGTCGTTTTTCGAGTGGGGAAGGAGTGGGCGGAGGAGAAGGAAGGTTTTCCTGGTCAGGTTTGGGAATTTCCGGAAAGGTGTTGGAGCGAGAGGGAATAAAATCCAAGATTTTACTTATAATTGGTGGAGCTACCATAAGAGCAGCTCCGGCAGCCATAACTTTGACTACATTATTTTTCTTGGCAGGTGCAGCCTGCATGGGAAGATCAAAATTTTTGTTACTGTTTTGAGCCATGGAAGGTAATGATTGGATACTGACTGACAGTTGAAGGGGTACCATTTTATGCATTGAATTTGTCCGGGCCATGTTGAGTTTGGTTCCGGCACCTGTCATTTTAGAGAGGTTGGGGAGGCTTCCCCAAATGCCTAGTGGAGCACTTTCACAGGCGAAAATAAAAATAAAAATCATAATTATTAAGGTTGAAAAGTTGATGGGGCTTCCACGAATTCCCCTTGTTCGTTGAAAACGAGTTCCGGGTAGATTCGGTGAGGGTGGTGAAGAGGAGTGAGTTGTATTGTTTCCGTTATCGGTTGGGGTCTCAGGTCGATCACCGTCCCAGTCGTCGGAGTCCATTGCTGCTGCGGCTTGACATGCGTCGTACCAGTCATCATAAGAGTCGTTGGCGGGGGGCCTGGAGTCAGAGTTGGGAGAGGGCGAGTTTGGCAAACTGTCGTCATCACTTCCGGTGAAGTCACTTTCGGAAGTGAAGGTATATGTACAACGCCTGGTTGCGGTGGTTGGGCGAGAGGGTTGAGAATGGGGTCCGGAGGAGAAGTTGTCATGAGTTGCTGAGGCATTGTTAGAGTTGGGGTTAGGCGTGGGCTGTTCTTCTTGACCCAATTGGATCGGCGGGTTTGGATTGCACAAATGTTGGCTGATTCCAAACATGCCCGAGATATTTGCTCGAACCGAATTTGCGGATCGATGGAAATAACGGGCGTCGCTGAGACGTAATTAGGTGGGGCGTCGCGTAATTGGAGGAGAAAATCGTTCCACATTTGAGACTGTTTCACAGTCGCTTGGAAGTATGTTGCGCTCAATTGGTCCAGAAGAGAGGGAATTTGGTCCGGTAATACAATTCCCACAGCAACATGGCGGAAGGTCCTCTTGAGAATAGGAATTGAGGAGTCGTAACAACTGAGTTCGTTCCCAGACGCGTCGGCAAATTGATAGGGAAATATTTGAACCGTGCAGATTGATACTGGGCAACAGATTAGCGTGTCCGGGGTGCCGGGGAGATAAACTTTGATCAGTTCCGTCCAGGGGTTGTCGGAGAGTCGAATCGCACCGTTGATACCCAGAGTTGTCGGGTATTGGACAATGCCTGGTACATAAGGGTACACAGGTGGGGGCTGGGGATTGTTGCTGGTCATTGTTGTACGACATGGGAAAATGTTACTTTCTTTGTTTTATTTCTTAAACGTGTCGTGTGTGAACGTCGAAGTGTGTGATTTGTATCAACTGGTTGGGGTGACTTGAGAATAGATTTTAATTGTGTAGGGCGAGAGCTGGGAGTGATTTGTGGAATTTGTGGAGGAGGAGAAGTTAAACGCTTAACTGGACTGTCTTCATAAGAAGTGGACGGTTGTTGTTGCATCTTTCGTGAAGGACGTGTAGAAGGTTTTCGTATGGGAGACGGGAGAGAGGAATCGGAGGTTGGGGTGTCGGAAGGAAATTGTGTCAACCAAGCATCAAATTCATGCTGGTCTTCCGTAGTATATACATACTCGGGATGAATAATGCCATCCCCCAAATCAATTTTTATGAGTTTGAGTTGGGAGAGGTGACACTTAATACTAGGTCTAAGCTTAGTAGAGGGAAAGGTTAAAACTAAGTCAGCATTATTATTCTTATCAATATATGTAATGGTATAGGGTCCAACCCAACGACAAAGAAGTTTGTCAGACAAACCAATTTTTCGCTGAGGAAGATAAAAACGAACGTGGGAACCAACTTTAAACTCTAAGGGTTGATACATAGCATCAAATCGTTCTTTGGCTTGTAATTGAGCCTTTTTAATTAACTGGGATATTCGTTGGTGCATAATTTTGACCTGAGAAGCGCTGAGCTGCGTCATTTGCAAAAGTGTATTTGGAATGGAGTTGAGTAGAGGGGCTGGAGGAGCTCTACCGAAAAATGCTTGAAAAGGGGAAGTTTTTGTAACTGAATGCTCGGAAGTATTATACGCAGTAATTACATATGGTACAAATATGTCCCAATCTAACTGATTGTCCGAGACAAATTTGCTGAGCATAATTGCGAGAGTTTGATTTAGTCTCTCTACAATTCCGTGGGAACGGGGGTGAAAGGGCATACTTACATTATGTGTAATATTAAACCGTTTTAATAATTCCTGTAGAGTTGCAGATTTGAACTCCGCAGCTCCGTCAGAAATTAATATAGACATGCCTGGAAATGTTAAAATAAAAGATTCCAAATGCATGGCTATGTGAGCAGCTTCTCTGTTTGGAAGGAGGGAGGTATGTACCCATTTGGTAAATAAGTCGGTGAGGACGAGTACATATTTATTGCCTCTCGGAGTTTCACGAAAGGGGCCTAATAAATCCATAGCATATGTGCTCGCTGGAATTTTTATGGGAATGTTTTTCAGACTGTCCATACGTAATTTGGTAAGGTGCTGGCGACTTTGGCACTCTGGGCAATGAGTACAGTGCTTAAATGTGTCTGAGGTAATTGATCTCCACCAATAAAATGGACGAAGACGTGCAAAAGTCCTTTGAAAATTCAAATGACCACCAAGGGGATGATTGTGAGCATTTTGTAACACGATGGGAATCATAGCTTTAGGGATGACTAAAAGTTTAGGGTTGCGGGGATTAAATTGAATAAAATAAATACCATCATCATTGGGAATTAATTTGGAGCGCTTTTTCTGCAATAATTTATTTAAAGTATGATCAATAGCTTGAGCATGCTTTAAATCAGCAGGATTAATGAGAGGGATAGCTGGAAGTGGAGGGGGTGGTGATTGTGTAGATTGGGCTGATAGACCTGGAATTGTAAGATCATCTTCCGTGTCTTTGGAAGTGGAAAGGGCGTAGGGGCATCGAGAGACACCATCTACGTTTCTATGGAGGGTACCTTTCTTATACCTAATTACATAGCGAAATTGTTCTAAAATCACAGCCATACGAGTGAGTCTGGCGGTGGGGTTACGTTGGCAATTTAAATAACATAAAGCATGATGATCAGTAACAATTATGAAAGGTTTGAGATATAAAAATTCTCGAAGCTTTCGTGTGGCAAAAACTACCGCTAAACATTCTTTTTCGGTAACACCCCAATTTTTCTCAGCTGGAGTCAAAGCTCTGGAAATAAAATAAATTGGGTGTTCACCATCCTCAAATTGTTGATGTAAAATGCCAGCTATGGCTAAATTACTTGAATCTGTGTATAGAATGCATGGTAGTGTAGGGTCGTAATGTCTAAGTACTGGAGCTGTGCATAGCGCATTTTTGAGAGTCAAAAATGCCTTATCACAGTCAGGGCTCCAATGATATAGTGAATGTTTCTTCAATAATCCTTGGAGAGGAGCAGCTATTTGAGCAAAGTTCAAAATAAATATGCGATAATAACCTATAGTGCCTAAAAATTTACGTAGAGTTTCTAAATTAGTAGGTTTGGGCTGTTGCATGATTGCAGCTACCTTTGCTGATTCAGTGGATAAACCTTTTTGGGACAAAAAGAATCCAAAGACTACATGTTCTTGCATACCAAAGAAACACTTTTTGGGATTCATGCGAAAATTAACTTTAGCTAAGCGTTGGAATACAAGTTCTATTGCGACCAGGTGAGAGGGAAAGTCTTTACTTTAGGGTATAATGTCATCAATATAAGATACAGCGTGTGTGTATCTTAAAGTACCGAGAGTACGAGTAGCGAGCCTTTGAAAGTAGGCGGGGGCATTTTTCAGACCAAAACATACACGTAAGTACATGTATAGTCCGAATTCAGTGACAATAGCAGTTAAATGTTGATCATCCGGGTGGATGAGGGCTTGGTAATAACCGCTAAAGAAATCTAAAGGAGAAAAATACGCAGCATTTCGTAATTGAAAAAGCAAGTCATCAATCCTTGGGAGTGGGAGTATCTCGTCTATAGTGATTTTATTCAATTTTTGAAAATCACAGACGAGTCGCCATTTACCTAGTTTTTGGCGTACCAAAAACACAGGGGTGGCGTAGTTGGAGTTTTCACAAGGAACAATTATACCTGCCTGAATTAATTTATCTAATTCTTGTTTTAAAATCTCACGCTCCGTGGTGCTCAAGCGATAGGGTTTAGCTTGAACCGGAGTGTCAGAATTTAATTTAATTCGCATGGGGGGCAGGGTACAAACGTGAAGATCCATAAGTGTCCATGCAAATAAATTTGAATATTTATTGAGGAGACTAATGATCTCGGCGCGTTCAGCTGGCCTTAATTTGGGATTAATATTTAATGATTGAATTTGTTCTGGGGTGAAAGGGGTTGGATTTTGAGGAATTACCGGAGCTGTGTTTAAGCTTTGGGTAAAATCATAGCGTTGAGCATGACCTAAAAGAGTATCAGCGGGAATAATCTGGGTAGACGTGGAAATGTTTGTGGCGAGCAAAACATTTTTCGCTGGGTTGATAACGGGAGGAAAAATTACTTTATATTGTTTTTCTATGAGTGGATGAGGGTTGAAAAATGTCGTGTGAGACGTGTGTAGTGGTGTAGTAGGTACATACATTTGGTGTCGAGGGGGAAGTTGGATAGTAAATAATGTTTTGACGGGAGAGGAACAGCCGCACTCAGATGAGCAAGTGGCTGAGTATGCATGTTTACGAAAGTAATGACATACGTGAGAGTTGTATAGGGAGTTGGAGTTCAGATGTATGTGAAAGTCAAATTGTGTAATAAACTTACAGCCAAGAATGAGTGGAGGAGTGAGCGTTTCAAGGACATGGGCTTCTGTTGTGTAAAAGTAGTTATCAAGTTGGAACGTTAAGGAGGCTATATGGGATGTAGGAATGCGTGCTTTATCTGCTGTGATAACAAATCTTTGTGGGCAAGGAGTGATGACTGCACTTGAGGGGATATGATTCTTTTGTATTAAATTATGAGATGCTCCTGTATCAATTAAAGCATCTATTGATACATCATCAAAATAACACATAATGTACGGGCACATTGATGAAGCGGGTGACAGGTTTATTGTGGGTAAGTTATGGAGGGATATTGAAGATTCGCAAAGTGATTCTGGCGAGTTTGATTGGTTTGGGGCGGATTGGGATTGAATGAAATTTCCAATCTGTGGGCATTTTGGTCGTTCCGGCGACTGTTGCCGTTGTTTTGTTGATTGTTGCGGAAGCCATTGTTGTTCCCGCGGAAATTGTTGTTCCGGAAGTTCGGGCGGGGACCCTGACCACGCTGGTTGGGCCCCCTCTGTTGGTTTCCCGAACGGCAGTCACGACTGATGTGACCAAACTTATTACAATTATAGCATTGCATGCCTTTGTGGGGGTTTTGATTTTGTCCTCTGTTATTATTGTTATTATTATTATTATTACCTCGGGGCTGATGGGGAACTGGTTGATGAATGTTGCCTTGATTACCGCGGTGATTATTATTGTTATTATGGGAATTGCCGCGGCCATTGCCACGACCTCGTCCGCGGCGAGGGACAAAAGCAAAATTAGCTTGGACATTAGGCGCATCAGACAAGGTAAGGTTTTGGATGGTTTCTTCCAAAGACTTAACTTTTGCGGCCATGTCTGAAGGACCGGAAGTCGTATTGGCAAACTCGCGTTGTTCGCAAAAACGAACGAGAGCAGCAATGCTCGTGAATGGGAAACCTGCCGCTGCAGTATTGTATTTGGGAAGGAGGCCTTCCATTCCCCAAGCAACACGGTCAGGTTGAGTCATGGTTGGGTCATAGCGAGTGCAAATACTATCAACATCATACAAAAATTTGGCGCTTGTTTCATTGTCTTTTTGTTTACGGGAAATTAATTGATTGAGATAAACCTGTCGAGGTTTTGCATAACGCTCACGGAGAGCTGTGAAGAATGTGTCAATACTAACAATAGTGGGTTGTGCTATTGCGAGTTGGGTTTGCAGCCATTGAAAGGGGTCACGAGCTAATAAATTGGGAGTGTGTCCTTGGAGGGTGGGCCAATCCCATTGGTATTGGGCCACGACACGTTGAACGTCAATAATAAAATCATGAGTTGCGGGAAGGAATTGTTTGATCTTTTGAAAGTCAACTATGGAATGAATTGGAGCTGTATTAACAGTAACATTAACAGGATTTGTAGCTGCCATGTTGAAGAACTTTACTGTGCGAGGACGTTTGTGAGGGTTTATTCGGTAAAAGTTTTGGCGTTTACGGGCTTTGGTAATTTGTCGTTTTAAAGAAGGAACTATTCGTGTGGGTGGAGTGACGAGCGAAAGAACGGGTAATGGTGGTGGTGGTGGGAGTAACGAAATCGGTGGAGGTGTACCGGGTGGGGTAGAATATTGTGGACTTGGAGTTCGTGGAGGTGAAGCTTGTGCTGGAGGAACTACTGGAGGAATTGGCGGCGTAGGTAAAGTTGGAGGCGGTAACGGCGGAGGCTTGGGCTTTTTACTACTGCTAGTGATTGCATTTGCATTTGCTTTTGTTGGTTTAAGACTTTTGCTAATTCAGAAGCGTCTTTTAAATCAGGGTCAGAATTTTTACGAGTGACTCTACTTGTAGAAGGCTTAGGGTCAGGTTGTGACGTTGAGGGCTTCTTTTTATCGGACATAAATTATAACGTAAGTATGTACGTACCGTGACGGCGGATCATGGATATGAAACTTAACACTGTGTGTTTACTATACAAAATTCCTCCTGGATGAGGTGGGAACGGCACTAAGCTCCGTGGCTGTCCGTTGAGTATACCCAAATCCTCAGGGCATCGGTCGGTGAAGCGCAGGTAAATCCGTCTGCCTTCCGTGAGCAAGAAATAATAACCCCGTTTATCAATTAAAACTTACGAGGGGTTCTTCGACCGGTCACAGTCAATAAAGGGTGACTCCTCTGGAGAGAGTCCCTATGGTGCTGTGCGAGTTGCAACGTCAAAAATGCAGGAATGATACCTCTGCGTGGCCAAAACTGTAATTCTCAAATATTCTCACGAAATATGACACATTATTCAAACTTGCCTGGTAATGAAATCAATTCTTAAAATAAATCGATTGTTTCCCAAGGGGAGTGATAATTGAGAGTAATTCGGGAGCATTGCCGGGGCAATAATATTTTGGCAATGTTTTACAAAGGCCACCATGAAAGAGTAGGTTATGGTCATACCATGAAATCCTAACTCCTGGATTATTTACTTATGTAATTGTCAAGAAATTGTAAATAATTGGAAATCGTGCTGATGGAAGGAATGATTATTAATAAACGATCGATTGGGATTTTCTATTAATCCGAAGACTAATTGCTTTTATTTAATAAGTGAAACCAAAAGGAAAAGGAAATGAAGATTAACAACTAAAAATAGGTGTTACTGGAATGACTCTCAGTTATTCACTGAAGAGTCTGGAAGAATCTTAAACTTAACAAGTGGCTACTTGAGCCTATTTTTACAATCTTAAGTCTAGACGTTACATCATAACGGATGTAACGGGACGTTGACACTTGTCGGCTTTAGCCGATGGGAAGTGCTTACTTTGCACCTTTACAATAAGTGTTGGAGTTACTTTGAACTGACTTAACCTATGGTTGTGTATTTCACAACTTAATTAATTATTCATGTGAGACTTAACTAATTTATGTAATTTCTATATACATACCTAACAACATGACGGGACATATTTGCTAGGGAATTTTTGTATTTACAGCGTGATTTCTAAGGAATTTCCAATATTTCATCATTCTTATGCAAGTGTATGCTTATATGTATTTACATGCACATATGCATAATTATATCCTTATAGCATAAATGTATTCCTTAATCCTTGACATTTTATGTAAATTATAAAGGCCTGCTATGGAAAAGTAAAACGAAATATGTAGGAGCTTGTATAATTGGGGAGCAATTTTAATAAAGCATGGACATGTCTGAGGCCATTAAACTTAATTCGTTCTTCTAGGACTTCCTTGGTATGCTTGTAATACAGCCAGAGCATGCATGATTGTAAATACAAATTCAGCTCAATGCTAATGTGTAAACATAATCGTGCAAAACCACATTTTAATTTTGACATCGGAAGGATATCCTATCTATTTGGCTACCCTCTTTTTTTTGTTCCAGGTTAAGATCTACTAGTATTTACCGGATAATAACACAGTACGAAATACTTTTTATCTGCTAAATTGTATTTTTGTCAGAATGCTTGTGTCAACTTGTCTTCTTTACAGTATGCATGCTATTCATTATCAGTTGATAATATAGCATCTTACTTTATAGAAGTGTAATCATATCATAAAGTATTCATTCCTCTGATATGTGAGCCCTGGTTGGTGTACATCTGTCTCTTTCACAATCAACTAAAAACAATAAATCACTTAAAATGTACCGGAACAAATATAACATAAGTTCTTAAAAGCTTATTAAAAAATGGAGGCCCACGTGGAAAATGTGGGTATGCAATTTAATCTACTGATGGCTATGAGAATTTTCCATTAGGCTATTAGATACATGTATCGCAGGTTGTACTCAAGATTCTCAATAATATTACGGATGTTAGAAGTTGTAACTGATAACTTTTAATTAGATTTTTTTGATATAATATTTTGGGGCTTCCCTCGTGGTTCTTCATCCAAAATTCATGAAACAGAACGGAGGTCCCAGATTAAAACTGTAGTTCTACAAATTAATCAAATTAAGGCTGCATAAATTCCACATTACCTTATTATATGTCAAAGGCTGGACACACGATTTGACCGTCTGACTTTGACGCTTCCCTTGTACCACAAAATGCTTAAAAGCAGATGGATGTGCCATCCAGAGCTTAAAGCAAAATTTCGAAGAATTGGTGTAATCAGTTCGTTAAGGATAAGAGAGGCATCTTTAGTAGCCATGTACTCACCCACAGTACGGAAGTACATGCACAAAGGATTTATTTGGAACGAGTACTTGTATTTTAGTCCCTTTGAATGGCACGCGAAGGAACAGACCTTTCGCTTCACAAACTCCAAGCTTCGGATGTTCCTGTGGTATTTCCACGTCTGCATACTTCTGACATACGAAATCTTTCTGGGTGTGCAATTGATTCGATATTTGAATAGCCAACAAGATTATTATACCAAAATGACACCATTTATATTTAACTTTTTAATAATCGGCTGCATGGTTTTGGGCTTCCATGCCACACTACTTCTGGGAAATAATCCTTTACCAGACATTACTCGGAGAATGGATTCACATGCGCGTTTTTATTACGGTAAATTTTAATTTCTTTCATCTTCTACATTGTAGATATGCACATATGTATATATGTAAACATGAAACCGATTAATATAGTATTTGTGAGCTTACTCCACATTGATATCTTTATGGCAGCACAAATATTTAAATTCATTTGCATTCTGGAAAACGTTTTCTTAGAACTGAGTTTGTTTTCCTGTTTTGGTTAAAAATGTTTCGTTACATTGAAATGACACTCGGGCAACGGTTAGCACAATGTAATAATAATTGTAAGCGCCATTCTCATTAAATCAACGTTAATATTATAATAATCATTAAATTAACTATTCAATTATGGAAACAGAAACGTATGGGAGTGATCGGAAAGAAAGAAGGTTTTTAGGCTTTGAAGACTTCACAAGTGCAGTAATTGTCACTTTTTACAAAACCGGCATAATAACTACGGGTTTAATATGTTCGATGTCATATTTTTATCCTGAGAACCCAATATTTTTCACATCATTGGCGAAGTGTCCAAGATGTCTTCATTACAGTTTGTACATACTACAAATGGTCTGCATAGGATACCTTATAAGCACATACTTTGGTGCGATGATGCAATGGTCTTTCAGTACTCTTCCAGCTATCATAAACTGTCGTAGAATTTTAATGGAAATGGGGTGAAAATTTATAAAATAATTTAACATTAATACTTACATTCAACCACTGGAATTTAAAAAATTGTGTTTTATGAATCACAGGTATAACAACTGGACAAAGAGAAACAAGTGCTCCGAAATGGAATTTATCAAATACTACAATCATTCTCAAATATTAATCAAACATACGACGCAATTTTTCAGCGTCTTTATAATTCCAAATGTACAAGTTTGCATTGTTATAATAATTATTTGTTCTACGTATGGAACCATTCGTATGACTGGAATTATCTCTTTGATGCTATTCTGCGTTGCGGTGATGGCGTTGGTGGTCGGGGTCAATTTATTCGCCGGCTTGGGTAGTTATAATGATCTTTCTACGTCCGCTCTTTTATCGTGGAATGGAAGAAGCAAAGATCCTTGGTTTCGGAAAACTCTTAGATCTTTAGTTCCTGCCAGAGTTAATGTGGGTAATTATTATTACGCCGACAGGGAACTGGTTCTAACAATGTTATCCACCATTTTAGAAAATGTAGTGAACTTGTTGGTAATGTTTTAATTAGGAAAATAAAATACATGTGCTAGTGGTGACTATTTTTCTATCCTATTCTAATGAAATATTATTCATGGCATAACTTGTGGTCTTAGCATAGTATTTTACTAAAGGTCTTAGCATAGTATTTTACTAAAGGTCATAGCATAGTATATATTTTACTAAAGGTCTTAGCATAGTATTTTACTAAAGGTCATAGCATAGTATTTTACTAAAGGTCTTAGCATAGTATTTTACTAAAGGTCTTAGCATAGTATTTTACTAAAGGTCTTAGCATAGTATTTTACTAAAGGTTTAGCTTAGTATTTTACTAAAGGTCTTAGCATAGTATTTTACTAAATGTGTTAGCATAGTATTTTACTAAAGGTCTTAACATAGTATTTCGCTATGAGACTTAGCATAGGGATTCTTGGATTATACGCCAAAATATTTCCCAGACCTTGGAATATATGTATCTATCTGAAATTATAAAAATGTTTCGAAAGGAATAAAAACTTTGAATTTTGAACCTTCCAAATTTTTGGAAAATAAAGTATTCTACTTGAAACTTGGACAAAAACAAATGCACTAGCATTTTGAGCTGACCTATTTATACTAATCCAATTCCCTTTACGTTGTACAGGTCAACCATTCGTATTGAAACTCATCGGGAGGAAGCATTTCCTGCAAATTAATTATTACAACTGGAAGGGCAAGCTGGAACAAAATAAACTATTGGGGTTAATAATTAAGCCCTATGTTTTGCCCTCATAAAAATTGTGCGTATACGAACAAAGTGTTATAAACTATACATGACGTGTCTCTGCGTCTTGTAAATCATTGCTTGTATTAATTATTGTTTTGATACACATCATACAACCTGTCAGTCAAGAAATATTTCATAACAAGTTTCCCAAAAATTCCTTTCTTATTTACGTCAGATATTACAGGCATATGCATAATTAGTAAGTATATAATTACATGTCTCTATGCATTCATAGTATTGTTCTTCAGTAGTCATTTTATAGGAAACGATGAAATGAATAGAAGAACCGTATAGCTTTTATTGTACAGTGTTATGCTGGGGGAAATAAATTAAGTGCACAGGAGTAGATTTTATTGGATTCCCGGTGAGCTTTAACACAGGTCCCTTTATGTTGAATTTCAGACCTGGGATGTCATAACAGAAGGTAAGTTGGGATTACAGATAATTCATCTTGAGCAGAAATGTGGAAAATGAGAGCCTCTGACCATTCTTCATTAACGGCCCAGAAAAATTTAATGCATGAAAATTATCATATTATACACTGCATTTGTAGCAAACTTCTTGGGGATTCATTTGATTGTGAGTCAGATATCGCCGGGTAGAAAATGGTTACATAAGACTTCCTGTATATGCTTAGAGGGGTGACCATATAAATGAAAGGAATGAGAGTACTCACACTTGTAGGTATTTACACGGCAAGGCAAGATGTATTGTGAATTGTGAACAATGCGGATCTTTAAAAAAGATATAAGTTAAAGTTTTAGTTTTTTGAATACAGTTTTAAATGTTATAGAATCCCTTATGAGAGATGTACAATTTTTCTAAATCATGAAAATATTATTTTGTTATAAAACTACTCACAAGATTTTCAATACTAAAGTTTAACTGAGTTTTAGAACTGAATGAAACTAGCACGAGGATGACTTAATTATATTAATAATTATTAATTATATTTAATGATGACGAGGAATATCACCCATACATACATTACTTCTTTTTACAACTAATTACAAGTCAGAAGCTTATACTGGCTCTCCTCAGTCTGAATGTTTTTTGCACCGGCAATTCCTTATGTACTGGGTATCGTACACGGGCCGGCGTCTCGTGCTAGCATTGTGGCCGCGGAGCAAGTGGGACATATACCCATTGTCCATTCCTCACTAACGAGTATATCACAAGTCCTGAGCCACGCTCCTTAAAGATAGGTTAGAGGGGAACTGTGTGTAGGAGTGAGGCAGCGAAGGGCAGATGCCACGGACGCTCTTTCACCAGATTAGGGTATGCAGATGCGATAGGTCAGAAGTATGCTAAAGAGCTCCTTATTAAGTCATTGCTCAGCACACTCCAGCACTACCGCATCAGCACATCCAACCGGATCCAGAGTGCAACAATGCCGCCAACACTCTTCCACACAGAAAGCTATAGTAGGAGACAGAAAATACCCAGGAAGTTATGTGGGGCGAGCTGGAGTCGAAGCCGACTCCTCTGCAACCGAGCAGACACGCTACACCACCGAGGCGCCGGGACACCTCATTATTATATTATAAGGTATGATTCAAGAGCATGAGGCATTTGTTTTAGAAATTATTATGTGAAATAGTAACGACGTAGCGTCAAATGTTTCATGAAGCAAGCCCCCCTGTGTGCCTAATGGAAAATTCTAGTGAAAGCCCAATGAAATAAACTAAAATTATCTTTCACATTTAAGTTGGTTTCAGTATTATCCATTCTTTATTATAAATAGCAAGCTTTCGAAAAACAACTGCATTCATCTCCGGGCTATCTACAACTAACTTGTAAAACAATCACAGCTAACTTTCTTTTACATTGTAATAGGCTTTTACAAAGTAGTTGTATTAATAATTTTACAAAAATTGTAGAATTGGATTATTGACAAAAAATTAGATCCATTGTTGGAATTTTGGTTTCCAAGCAACACTTTTAGTATGTAACCCTTATTGACGTTCGTCAAGGGATGTTTACTTTGTTGAATTATTAATCCTTCTTTCATTTCTCTTAAAAATGGGATAGGTTTTTTAAAGATAATTTAGAATTTGCCCATTTAATCCGATGGTTCAATTTCTTCTTATGTATAGATATGGTTAGCTACAGCAGATTTCTTGTAATTAGTTTTTTCAATATGTGTTCCAATTGATATGTGTTCAAAAATAAATTTTCAATTCACAAGACAAATAAAATATCGCATGTAAGAGCCTATATTTTAAAATAATTTTATTTTTGGAAAGTTGCTTTATCTTCTCTCTGTCACGTTTTTAATTTTTTGCCAAACAACTTTTCTGGCCTTAAAAAGCAACTACCTCTGCTATCACTGGAGGGTAAAAAAATGCTTTTTCATGTGACTTTTGAACGGGGGGTCCGATTGGCAATTTGAAGGGCTTAAAGTCGATTAGAGACTTCAATTAATGTGCGTGAATATTTTCAATGTTGCAAATGAAGGGGCTCTAGAGTTATTCGCATATATCAACATTTTTTTGGCATCGTTGGTATCTAAGACCTATCCTAGCTACCATTTAATTAGCATTGCAAAAATTCTAAGGGTGTTCCTCACTAGCGATTTTCTTAAAATTTGGCACAAATGTCCCTTAATATTATGTAAACCGATGTAAAAAATGGCATGTTGCGACAAAGAAGGGTTCTCACTGTAGAAATTAATTTGCGTTAAAGTAGACCTTTTGGTTACTGCAGTTAGCATAAGATTATTTAAACATTGATAGTTTGAAAAAAAATAATACTCGGATACTTTGAAACATTAATCTTTTGAAAAAAAAAATAATAATCACATTTTTTGAAACATTGATCTTTTCAAACAAACAAAATAATAAAAACGTTCACGAATAAATCGGATGAAAAGGAATTTTGGACCGAAAAGTCTTTCATATCATAACGATACTACAACTACTGATATGTCAGGGGAAATAAGAGTTTTCACAGAAATCCACTCACATTGAAGTGAGCGTTGCGTGCATGCTAACTATAGTTTGCTAAAGCAGTACATCCAGCAGAACCCAAATCTCTCTCTCACCTCCACGACAGACAGGGGCACTGGGCTTTGAAGCCATTCCTCAACGATGGTATTTGAATACATTCAGTGCTGGGCTACTCCTGTCCAGAGCTGCGCTCAAGTTCAAGTAGACCATCGCAAACGTGGGCAAAATAGTGTGCCTCGCCTATATCCTACATTTATTTTTAATACCCGATACTGCCTACATTTTGCCTACATTGAAGTCGCTAAAAAATATACCGACATATATGAAAGGATTATTCGCAAGCCTACTTTTTAAAAAGAAAGCTATAGCCTACATATACGCCTGCATATTCTTGAAAAATTCCACAGCCTACATTTACGCCTACATAATTGTAGCCTATATTTGCGCCTATGAGTAATATGTAAAAGTTTATAGGGAATCTATGCTGATATGAGAACGCCTGAGTTGTCTCCCTACACAACGATTTCCTCTATGTCAAATTGGGGTTTCCCAGACGTAGGTATATCATATATAATTAAAGTACCTCCATTAACAATAAGAGAATTATGTATAGTATGTATGATAGCGCCAATATATAGATGTGTTTGTAGTTCCCCTTCGCCCTTGACATCACATGGGAAAACTTTATCGAAAGCAAACATAATATTATTTTTCCTTTTAATACTATTAGGGAACTTACTGTAAGACTTTTGAAGTGTTCTTTTCCTTAGAACATTTACATAACCCCATGCATGCACCCTCAGGATAACCAATTTGAATACTTCGCGAAAATTAAACAAATTTATAACTTATAACTGCACTTAGAAACAAAATTAATTTCCTAGCTATTCGTCAATTTTAGGGAAAAAAATTTAGGAAGCAATGTTTAAACAGTAGAAATTGTCCACAGCATAGTAAGTACATCAACCAAACATATAAATGCATGTAAAATGTGCGCCTACATTTAGTCTACATTTATATGAATAAATTATTATGCCCAGCACATTTTATAAGCAATCTACACAACAAGGTATCCCCCTATCCTATATTCCCTACAATTAGCATGAGCATTTTTTTGCATCCTATATTTTGCCTACTTGTAGGCCCTACATGTAGGGGAGGCGCCCACCTTTGAGACCATGAATATTTCAAATCACGGTCAAGTACGGGTCATGGTCAGGTGTGAATACTATTTTTCTATTTCTATTTTGAAAAATACTTGACAATTCAAGTTCAAGTTCGGGTCATGATCACGTCATGGTCAAGTCAAGAGTTGTCCCGGCCTCCCGGCTATATTTGGCCAGGTTCAAGTTACGCGAAAAGTAATTACTTGAATACTTGACCCTGAATTTTCATGTAATTGTCTAACCATGTACCGTCAAGTTCAAGACCGACTGAAAAATCTGCTTGACAATCAGGGTTAAGTCAAGTAAGGGTCAAGTTTGGGATTTACTTGACTTGAGCGCAGCTCTTCTCCTGTCAGTCCATATATATTAATAAATACATATTTCATTTTTGTTACAACGGTTAAGTTCAGCATTAGAATAAATTAATACATGCATGGTTTAATTACAGCATTATACTTGCAGATGTATCCATACTTAACAAATATTTATTGTAAAAGAAATAAATAAACTTAGCAGCAAAAAAGCTTACAAGTAAAGTTGCTTTTCCGCTCTTAAAAGTAATAAACAAGTTATGGTACAATAATTATTTTGTAGTACAAAAATATGCATGAATAATGAAATTATTTATTGAAAAAGCAACGCGATCACACATTATTTTTAATTCACACAAATATTTTGTAATGTGTTATTACAGATTCAATTTTATTTCGTATGGTGTTCCCGAAAATGCATGAAACAATAATAATTTGTGTAATTTTATCGTAAAACGAAGTTCTGCTACAGCCATCCTACATTTATGTATACATCCAATGTTTGCTTCATCAGAAAAAAGTCAAATTTTGTAAGCGAAAAGAAAAGTTCATTGAAGTGATCCTCTGCTACAAATTCCAACAGACTTAAAAAATTATAAAATTCCAAAGTTACGTGCACCAGATTATCACAGATTGCGTAATAATAGCAAAAGACAAAGAAAACAGATATTACAAAAACATGACATGTGTGAGAAAAAGTTTTTTATTAAATCATGTGTGATCGCGTTGCTTTTTCAATAAATAATTTCATTATTCATGCATATTTTTGTACTACAAAATAATTATTGTACCATAACTTGTTTATTACTTTTAAGAGCGGAAAAGCAACTTTACTTTTAAGCTTTTTTGCTGCTAAGTTTTTGAATAGTCCATTGTCAATGTCCCTACTTTTCAACACACAAGTTGGCCAGCAGCCAAATACTATAATAAGTAACATCTTCTTTCTTGTTCTCAGTTTGATGGCTAGTGGTCACATCTGGTTACGTATACGCAATTTATCTAATACACAATACTGCTATTGCGTATAACTCAAGGAAAGAGCTCTTGGGCAATGTTAATACAAGGAAACAGTTATTTCTGATTGTGTCAAAATCCTTTGAGGAACAGAAATCGGCTATGTGAAGGTTCCGGAAAGTATGATCAATTGATTCGAATAAACAACAAAAAAATATCTTGCATATTATACATCAAGCTAGAATAAATCAATGAGGAAAAGGGAATGAACAATACGATTAAGATTTGTTGGAGATTGAAAGAGCTAGTAATAGTAGATAGCTTTAATAATTAATAATACTTGTAATTTAAATCCTATATACTAATTTGAAAGAGGTCGTCTTGATGATGATGATGATGATGATGATGGCAGTCGTCACTTATGTGCATGACATGTTGAAGCATGGCGGTTAAAAAATGCTTTGATTTTTATTTTAAAGCATTTATTTTTGCTCGAATGAAATAAATACGAACCGCTATTCTTTTTTAACATTTCTTTTTTGTTTACTTTAACAGGCTAAAGTTATGGTAACCAAGTGTTACTGCAACTTAATCCTGTTCAAGTCAACACAAAATAATACCATTTAGATTACAAAGCAAAAATTAAAATAGAGAGAAAAGAAATACCGTAATGTTAAACAAGTAGTTACTACCTTGAATATTGGAATATGTGTGGTTAATTCAAATCAACTACCGTTTGCTTATTGTGTACGCCTTTGAATATTAGTACAGTTTGGCTAATATGATCAGTCATCATCTTTTAACCACCACAATTAAATTTTAACTTTGGGTAGAAGAGCAAGTAGAATTTAAGAGTAACTTTTTGGTCCACCAACACATGTCAGACATACAGTTCATTAAAATGATATAGCTATCATGCATTAACAGCGTTCACGATTATTAAAAACAATTTGACCCTATCCTGGTCCATGGGTAAATAACCAATTTTTGTAAGCCAAGATTTTAAGTTTGAGAACAATTCTAAAATAGTAAAAGGAGAGGCTCCAGTTTTTAAAAAACACCTAATATTATTTTTGACCAAAGTCATTTTGATGTCGCAATGTTGCTAACATAAGTAGGATGCGTTTAGTTTTCTTAAGAGTGTGTTGCCAATTCCATTCGATGTTTATTTGTGACTACAGATAAAGTCAATAAAACTGAAGTTACTTCAAAAACCTACGGAATGTAGGCAAAACAGTGAATATCAAGCCATTCCTTATGTAGGTCAGTGACGGGGTACTTTGAATAACATATAAATAGCCAAATAAATAGAAAGGGATTTCTGCATGGAATCTGAGGGACATTTTTTTTACCCTGACCGGTCCAGAGTTGAACCCCCTTAAAGGAGGTTTTTTAAAAAAAACAACAAATTTTTTAATTTAGTTTTTCTCAAGGAAAGTAATGAAAAAAATGTATGAAGCCATTAATAAGCGACGAAGTTGGTTTCTGTCACAGATTTTACCCAATCGAAACGGGTTGGAGGTTTGAAGGATCCGTTGCATTTATTTAAACGAAGAACAGCCTTATATGTAAAAACGACCTAATTATATATTGTGAAGTTTCACTTATCACTATCACTGCAATCCCAGTTTTCCCATCCACCTTGGTGGATGGCTTTCATGCTAGTAAACTATATAAGGATGACCTGTAAACATGTTTGGAAAATATAAAATGTCAGAAGTGAATCATATCCAATGAAAAAAAGGAGGCAATTTATTTCATTAGGGGGCATGCATAAATTATATAACGCTTAGACGGTCCGTGGTGGTTTTTCTTAACGCTACGCTAACGTTACGCACAGTAGGTAGTACCTGTGTACTCTTTTACGTAACGCAATATTTAATTAGACCCGATTTTAACGTGTAGGCACTGTTGGCATATTTAGTGAAAATATTTGCGTATAATGTGCCCTTTCACATAATGCGATGTAGCTATATTGGAATAAAAATTGGATTAACACCAGACATGGAAAACGTTATCGGATAACGTTATTGAAAAACGTTATTAACCGAAAATTTGATCTAACGGTTTTTGATAACCAAAACGGAAACCGATACATAAAAATTTGGTTAAACGAAAACAAACGATAAACTGGTTTAATTGAAAACGGAAACGATAACAGAAACGGAAAAAATACGGTTATTTTCGGTTTTCAGGTAACTGCAAAATTGAACAGTATGCTATCTCCTGGTCGCCAACTGGCACCAGCGTGGGAGCACATTACATGAATACATAGCTGTAGTTTATTGTAAATCCGTACATTGGAGTAAACCTTATTTAATTCAATCAACTAATTTATAGTTTCCAAAACCTTATCGTACCTTATTATTAGCACCATTTAAACATTTTTTCATTTATGCTTATTGTTAGCCCCATCAAAACATTTATTCTGACAAGGGGAACACCAAATTTAGTGCACATATTCGTTCATGATATTATTTACAAAGATGGACAGACAAAAGATCAGTACAGTTTTTCAAAACTTTGAATTCAGAAGTAAGGATGAAACATGTCCATGTTTAGTGGAAGATTGTGATTCAGTAGTTCGTGAAAAACCAAAAGTTTATAGCGAATGTATAAAAATACAGATATTGTTCAAAATACAGTGAACTGTTCGAAGCTTTTTCTAGTTATGACAATATTGTGACGGAAAAAATCAAATTGGTTTTAAATTTGATTCATTCGATTGTTGGACTAGCAATGGTCCAGCTTCGTTGAAAGTTGTAGCAAGAGTATTTATTTGCCTCCCATGTACTCATTTTAGTGTCGAACGCAGTTTTGTTCCTCCGAACCAATGGCTTTTGAATAAAAAGCGAAAAATGGTTTTATATGATTTTTCATAGTACTAAATATAGTTGAAGCAAAATGAGCTGTGAATACCGTTATTAACCGTTTAACGGGATTAGTTTTGAGCAGAAACCATTTTAACCAAAAACTATATTCCGAAAAACCAAAAACAAAAACCGAAAACAAATTCCCAAATACGTTTGACTGGCAAACGAAAACCATATTTTTCGGTTTTCCAAGTCTGATTAACACAACAAGGTTAATGGGAGTGTTCCGATATAATTTTAGCACTAATTATTTAAGTTATGCATAAATTAATTATCATTGCGTTATGTATGATAGTGGGAGTTAGATGACAGCGTTACGTATGCGTTACTTGGGGTCGAAAGTGGTCAAAAATGTGGCAAATTAGCGTTATATAATTTATGCATGCCCCCTAAGAGCAGGTGATTAAAAAGTTCAACACGATTTTCAACACTGCTATTAATGATCAGTTTAATTACAAGTTAATTCAGTATTTAGAACCACCTTTTTACTTCAATGGGTTCCAGTTACACATCTTGTTGAAAAAATGCAAAATGTAATGACAATCCCAAGTTTGGCACTCATTTTAAACAAGGACTATTCTTTTGTGATACTTTTTAATATATTTTGCTCACTTTGGAAGTTTATTTAGAGAACTACAATTCAGTAGCCAGGGATGTTAGAGCCACAAATGCAGTCAGTAGAGCCGCAGTGCATCGGCAGGTATTTGGCGGGCTTTCCAGCCGAACAAAGTAGGCATCAAAACTAGGGGAGGTAACACCGTCTAAAAACGATTTTGGTAAACTATAAATATTTTAAAACATCAAAGCCAAGAACATCAACCAAAGTTTATACACAAGAAAATAGTTAGGAAACGAATAGGCTGTTGTGCATTTGCATTGAATACGGCCCTATAATTTATGGTATATTGCAAATCAAATAATAAATTACATACCGTAAACAGCAGGAAAACTAGTCATGATGACTTTTCACAACTCCTGTGTTGAGGACTTTACAAGCTCAGCATTACTACTATAATAAACTAATGGGATTGTTTGAAAGGGCTGGGTATGTGCAAACTTAATGGTGGTAACTTTAATAATAAACGATACGGAGTAATTGTTCGTCGGAAATATTTACTCGAACGCGTTTTGAAGGAATGTTTTATCAGAAATTGACGTGCAGAAAACTTGCCACAAATGCACGACGGACAATTTTGTGGCTAAAAGTGCTAATGTATAGAATTGAAGTATGAGAAATTCTTATATCCTTATTTCTAAAATGCTTACGTTATATGCACATGAAGCAGGAAAAAATAGGAGAGAAACGTTGTCATTAACAGGGACTGTATTGCCTAACATAGCCCCACCCCCAATTTTACACCTAGCACGAACGACCAATGGTATTGTCCCCCAACTTTTTAAGCCCGTAATAAGTCCCATAGAACACAGTGTTTATCTCTGTCTATTATTATTGCTTATAAGATGCGGTTAGTCCGTTCAACTTTCACTGGGTATTAAAGAACATATTCTTGGATTATTTGTACGTTCAGTAAAGCCACTGAAAATATGCGGTTGTAATGTAAAAAATTATCCCGTAATTAAATGCAAGCTCGAAAATGAAAACATTAAACAGTTATTTTAGAGTTGAAAAATTAGTCCACTACTTTTTTCATTCAATTATTTGGGGAATGGTGTCTTATTCCGTGATTGTTCGGAGGCTCAACATTTATTTGCACAGTTAATTAGATGATGCCCTGTTGAAGCAGGCATTACTTTTCTGTTATTTTATTACGAAACAGTTGTTTAACGAAACTGCAAAACGTGGCATTGTCTAACATGCAAATAATCACTGAACAAGAATTTTAAAGTGATTTGTATTAAGGCACACGGACAGATAAATACGATAATTTTATTTATTGCGGTAAAGCGGACATGTAATGGAAATATAAACCGGTTTATTATTTTTGGAAACTTATTTTAAGAATATTTGGACGCTTCACGGGTGTTTTTGTCTTAAGTTTACGAAAAAGGATCTTCATAGGATGTTCATAATAAAGGCGTATATGTAATCAATGAAGGTCCGTTTGCCAACCCTAAAATGGTCGCTTTGAATAACCGGTATCACGATAGAAGAACTGCAAACATTACACCGTCGACAAAAGACCTTACCCAAAAGAACTTTCCCAAAAGACCGCGAAAACTTTAAAACCTTGGTTCCCAAAAGACCGTATCCAAAAGACCTGGGACATAAGAACTTTGCAGTAACACCTACGACAGAACACCTTTTCAAAATGACCTTTGACAAAAGACCTTTTCAAATGACCTTCGACAAAAGACCTTTTCAAAATGACCTGTGACAAAATACCGCGAAAACTATAAAACCATGGTTCCCAAAAGACCGTACCCAAAAGACCTGGGACATAAGAACTTTGCAGTAACACCTACGACAGAAGACCTCACTCCGGATTGCTTTTGAGAGTAACTTAATTGGTTTTGTTTGAATCTCTATGTGGGGATTTTGATAGGGGAAATACACACTGGACCGGATATGTACTATGCTGTGGATTATAATCATCACTTAAATGGATGTGAGCTGGACAAAATCCAAAAATCATCTTTACTTATTACAGATTCCTTCACTTATGTTCAAGCTAGGAGAAGGACGCGGGATGAGCAGCTTAAATACAAATACAATTCATAAATACATTAGGAGGGGTTAGAATGAACTAAAATAAGAGAGCTGAGAGCTTATTTGTGTAATTAGGATCCGTTAATATCTACAGTGGTCTTATTTACAGGTATTTGTAGTGTAGTTAAATTATATAAAGAGTTGACCTGTACGATGGAAACTTGACGTTGTTTTTTTAATTGTTGTATTTGTAAGTATGGGGAAGTAAATTATTGTGGAAATAATTGAGGCATAATATAATATTTTCGAGACTTGTGTTCGAGAATAATAATCAGTATCAATTATTACTATAGGCATTGAAGATTGAAGGATTAATAAGGATTAATATATGAAGGATTGAATTGAGTTTATAATAAAATGTTTTTTTGATTTTTGTAGGGGACTAATTGGCTTGTAAGTCCAATATAGGATCTCTATCATGCCTTTTGGATGTACCGTTTGTTTAATGTCCTACATCAGAGAACGATGATCCTGACAGTCCCATGGAATTTGTGTGTCAATTGTGACTGTAGCGGTGAGGGCTGTCCGTACTTCCGTACTGTCGTGTGAGCCTTTCGAAGAAGACGAGATGCAAGAATTGTTGTATAGCAAACTTGATGACGATATGCCGACTCTAGCTTTGGATGCAAATGTGGACGAAGAGACAGATATTGATACTTTACGGACAGCGATTAAAACTCTTAAGTGTAATAAGCAAATGGACGAGACTGTAATTAAAAATTTAAGGTAGAGCTGGTTGAAGAATATTTTTGAATTAAGTGTGTTATTGGCTTCGAATTTTGGTCTCGAAGAAGCTAAATATTTTGTCCGGATTATGAACCTTTAAGGAGCAAAATCTCCCGAGTGAATTCCCGTTGGTTTCTGGAGAGAACGCAAGCTGAAAAGCAAAAGGAGCATTTGAGACTGAGTCTCCGCAACCAGGAGAGAAAACTGGCGGAGACTGAATCTCTGCGGGACATTTATCGTGCCAATTTGGATGATATGAGGCGCCTTCGGGAGGATCTGGAATGTGTTCTTTACATTGAGAGACTTGAGGCGGCGGATGCATCCATGCATTGGAAGCTGGAGATTGAGGTGGAATCCGTTAGGTTGGTGGAACAAAACCAGTCCCTCAATAGAAGAATTAAGGGTTTCAGAGATATTGACCAACTAATTAATCCTCGGGTGGGAAAACGTTTAGAGGCTGAAGCAATACGGTTAGGAGATAGCTCGGACATTTACTGTACTCAGTCTTGTAAGTAGTCACGGAGCAAGCCCTCATCGGTTCGCTTGTATACTTGTCGTTGTACGCAGGTATGTTCTATAATTTGATTTTACAAGTACAAAAAAAATGTTTCCATTCACGACAATTGAGCACTTTTGTGCTTACTAATTGGAAATTAAATTTTAGGCAAAAAGCAAAAGGCGAAATAGAACACCCAGCGACGTTGATCAATACGATATTATCCATCGTCCCAGGAGTCGACCATCAGAAAAGAAGCGTCCCATGGTGATTGAATCTGAAACGGAGCCGGATAGTTCCCCTGATGAACGTATAATGATCCGAGCATAAAAACGCAGGATGACCGCAAGCGTACATTCGTGTCCTAGTCGAAGTCGAAGTTCAAGGAAACTAAGGAGGAACTCGGGATCGTCCTTCGTTCTCGAGACGGTGCAATCGAAGGATTGAGTCCGACTAGTGATTAAATGTATGGGATCTGCTCTTGATAAATAATTCAAAACTCAGAAAATATTTCAATTACAATCTCATTTGATTTGTCTTCCTACAGAACCAAAATGACTCGAGAAGCTACTCTACTGGTCAGTTATTTACTTCGCATTTTCACCAATCACGTCTTTCAAATTAAATATCTAAAAATGAGAGAATTCTCTAACTTACTATATCTTTCAGTCTCCAGTCGTCACATTCAGTTCTTAATACTTATATTGTCTTATATACTGTGAAACTTCCTATTGTTGCACTGAAGGAAGAGAAAATCAACGAGTCAAACTGTCTGCTAAGTGTTATTTTGTGTATTTTTTAATTAGCATTATAAGGTTTTGGGTGCAGGTAACTTCCAAATGGGAGTTCGGATTCCCATTATTAGTTTAAAAATTTTTTGTGAAATGGACTGCAGGAAGCATGCTCCTACAATATATCGAATTTAATAGTACAGTCAAAAGAAAGATTGGTTCCTGTGTTAGTAAGTACATCTGCATCCTTAAACAATTTTATGAATGAACTATTTGTCTGGAAATTTACCGTTATAGTCAAATGATCCGTATCATTGTAAAATATTTCGCATGCTTACTGTTTGTATGATCATCCTAATTACAATACTTATCGTAGTAGAGATTATCGTGAAATATATACGCTTAAGCTTGTGAGATATTCATAACTTTACATCGTATGCGTCATCATTCATCAAAAACATGTTTATTTATTTCGATTATTATGGAGTAAACACATATTCATTTCTCATAATCAGTCTTATTATTTTTGATTGACTATTTTCAGCAAACAAGATAAAAGCTTCTAAATTTAAGTACCAGTCTTGTCAATAGTAAGTCTCACAGGGACTATTTCTCAATATCACAGCTAGTTGTAAGTACTACTCACAATACGAATGTAATTACTCATTGTTAAAGCAGTCCGTTCATTTTCCTTCAGACTGTCAAACTTCCAAATTATTAACTATTACTGCCCCTTAGTCCAACATCTCCGAAACTATTTAATCAAAAGAAAGGGCTCCAGAGGAATTCCCAAGCATCAAAAATTCAATCCACATGATATAATTTTATTATCCGACAACACATAAATATTCTAAATTTCAGAGTACACACGCAAGTAACTTAAGTATACGTTGAATTAGAAGAAGTGCATATTAATTGGAAGGTATTAAATTTGTAAATGCAATAAAATTCACAGATTTGAATTTGAGAAGGCGATACACAGCTACTCAATCTTACTAATTTGCTTTCTAACTTGTCCAAACTCAACACAGAACCAACCGACCTTTTTTTTGAAAATTTGAGAGGATGAGCACAGATGAACCAAGTTTTCTTTCGTGCCAAACATGATCATTCTACTTGAATCCTGCCCATCGTCGGCAATTAAAAATTCGTCTCCCCACTGTGTAACTTTGAAAACGTCTGGTAGTACAAGCTCGTTAACCCCCTTCGGAATCGGTAGTGGTGAGTTTGACAATTGCCTCGTCCGCTGAATTATCCTAACCATGGCAGATATTCTAGGAATTTGAGCCTGTCCAGCCGGTGGCGTTGAGGGTATCACTGTAGATACAATCTGTTGTGGCGGCTCCAAAGACGACTTGGCGAGTTGCTTTATTTCTTCTACCGCCCTTTTTGCATTGATTTTGGCCTACAACAAAAGTAGGTGGAAACAAGATTGGATTAAATATTGATAAGTTATCTTATTGTTGGACAGTTGACAAAAAACAAATACAAACTGAATGTACCTGCGAAGGAGTGTGATTGTGATCATTATTGAATCGGATGACATCATCCCCTTGAGTAGTCACTCTCCCTCTGCATTTAGATATCTTGTACTCGACACATTTCCAATGTTTTTTATTCTCATTCCTGTTTTTACTATCAAGAAGGAAGCGATATCCATGATGGACAAGATGGTCCGCTCCTTTGTTGCTCTTAACAAATTCTAATCCCATGTCCTCATAAAAACTGAAAAAATAAAAAATACAAACATGATTTCGATTCAGTTCAGTTTGATTCACTTCAGTTCACATTTTTTTAATTTCAGTTCAAGATTGAATTGAACTGAATGATTCAGTTTTCAATACTGAATTGGACTGAACCGTACGCTTTGAATTCTTTGAAAGTTCTTGTGTGTAAGGTCAGTCGTCCAAGTTCATGTTGGACATAAGTTCAAATAGTTCCCGCGGTCTTTCCGCAAAGGTCTTTTGACCAAGGTATTCCGACCAAGTTCTAAAGTAAAACGTTTTTCTGTCGTAGAACCGAATAACCAGCAGAGCTAACCCGTTTTAGGAACGGTCTTAACGGCAGTATGAAATGATCACCAGCTGGATTTTATTTTCCCTTGCCAGGTTTCAGCACCGAGACGGATCAAAAATGCTTTGAGTTTAGTATCTCTAGCAAAGGTGCTAAACTGATTTTGCCTATCCTACATCCTACCTATACATTCAGTTTAGGAGGGGTCTTCCTTCTTCCCTATTTGTGCAATTGCTAGGCCTATATCCTTGCCTACAAGTAGGCATTTTTCGCTGCCTACATTTCTGCCTATATACTGTAACGGAAAGTGTTAGCTACATGGGACCCTGTACTGTAGAATTAAATTATATTTTGATTAAAATTCATAATTACATTTTGCTGTCTTTATTTTAGCAAATTTATTATGGACATATTATTATCATTTCGTTTAAAAAACAATTAGTCTATCCCTCATATGCAACAATTATTCAGCAAACACTCACAATTGTTTGTTACTTTCTTTTGTATCATATTTTTAAACAAACTGATTGTGAGTACTTCTTCAAAATTAATGTTACTCATGCATTATGTGAAAACTCGTATTGATTGGTCGTATTGCACGTATTACATTTACGACACCACTGTTTAGAGCCCATGGTAATGGTAAGGCAATAGCCAGGGGCTGCGAAACGTGGATTTTTCAGGGTGGTACCAATAGGTATAGCGGCGTCGTAGCAAAAAGTTTATTATCAAAGTTTAATACCCAATGTTATTGTATTTTTACATTTATTAAATTATTAATTCAGCAACCAACCATACACCATGTAGCATCTGTAGTCATTGATTATTAATTTGTGTAATTATTTATCCAAAATTATCTGCTAAAAGTTAAGTTGAACTTGTGCCACTGCTGACTTATACTTTCCCAATTAGTTTATACATACAGTGATGTTAAAACATTATCCTTCTCACAGTAAAAAAAACATCCGAGTTACTCATAATATTACGATTTGACCCTCATGCCGGAAAATACGGTACGTAAAAGTGCGGAAATAATTCACACTGGCAATTATGAAAACGGTATTAAAACTGTATTTCGCAGCACTTGAAATGGCTTGAAATCAAGTTTTAATTCGCCTCCCTTAAAAGTGTTTTAAATTCCTTGTAGAGATGCAAATACGCAGGTATGGTTTTTATAAGAGACAAGATCATTGTAGGTCCCATTCATGTGCAAGCAAAATATATTATATAACTTTATGGGATTCTCCTAATTAGAACATTACCAACAAGTTCACTACATTTTCTAAAATTATGGTTAACATTGTTAGAACTAGTTCCCTGTCGGCATAATAATATTGCCCCACATTGACTCTACCCGGAACCAAGGACTTGAGAGTTTTCCGAAACCAGGGATCCCTGCTCCGTCCGTTCCACGACAGAAGGGCGGAGGTAGAAAGATCGTTATAACTACCCAAGCCCGTAAACAAATTGACCAGGAAGGTAAGTGACATCACTCCAATACAAAATAGCATCATGGCAATAACTCCGGTCATTCGAATAGTTCCATAAATAGAGCAAACAATCATGATAATAAGACAAACTTGTGCATTTGGTATTACAAAGATACTGAAAAACTGGGTTGTGTGCTTTATTAGGACTTGAGAATGATTGTAGTATTTGATAAAATCCCCTTCAGTGCACTTGTTCACTTCCGTCCAATAGTTATACCTTGGAATCATAAAATATCAAAGTTTAAATTTATTTTATAATGTCATCAATCATATCAATAATATATGTATCAATTGCGTTAATATTGAATTATTTTAAGAGTATTTACCCCATTTCCATTAAAATCTCACGGCAGGCTATGACAGCTGGAAGAGTAGTGAAGCACCATTGGGTCATTATTCCAAAGATGCAGCACGAAATGTATCCCATAAACATTGACTGAAGTGTGTATACCCCAAAATGAAGGCATTTTGGACAGTCTGCCAACGAAGTGAAAAATACTGGGTTTTCCGGGTAAAGATATGGGACAGATAACATTAAGCCAATCGCTGCTAAACCATTGTTGTAAAAGATGACAAGTACGGCACTCGTGAAGTCTTCAAATCCCAAGAATGTGCTTTCTTTCCGTTTAGTTCCGTATGTGTCTGTTTTCATCAAATATTTAGATAAATTCAATGAGAGTCACGGCAGGTTATGTTTACATAATTACATACCGTGCTAGCCAAATTCGGAATTCCTTTTTAATGTAACAACGATTAGTACAAACAATATCAAATAAGCATCAAGTGTTAAGTGATGTAGGCTTGTCATGATGTCATCGATAAACCTCAACTGGGAGATTTATCAGACACTGTCTCTATTAAAAGACTAAAAGGTCATTTTGACTCTTACATAATTATTACTGTTTGTTGTCTTCTCAACAAAATCTAACTCACGAAAATATAACAGGCACCAAAGAATAAATAGAAATGACATAGGATGTGTCATCTAAGTCTGTAAATATGTATACAATAAAGGGGATAATGTTCTACATGGGAAGCAAGGCTTCTGGGTAGGGAGTAATGCTGTCCATAGGGGGTAAAGCTTTGGGGGTAATGCATCCTTATAAATTAACCACCTAGGCATGGAGTTTGTGGCTATTAAAACTTCGCGCTCTACTCTTAAGATCAGCGCGCAAGATTTAGGCATACAGTAAGTCTCCACGACTGGGCTTGATTCCTGAGACATTTATAGCCTCTACACTCATACTCACACTACCAGCCATCCAAGTAATTGTTCCTGTGAAGCACAGGGCTGCTACTAGTATAGTACTAAAATGCTAAAGTAGTAATTTGGCTAAACGAAATTCAAACGTATACAAAAACAAAAATATTCGATAAGAAGTTGCTTTACTTCTAAACCCGTTGTCAACCCTTTAATAATTAGAATATTTTGCAAAAGTAAACTGTTTTCACCAGAAAACGTAAATGCGGAAAACCGAAAACGTAATTACTAATATAAAATAAAATTTCAAAAGCCGTTGTACTAAAACCGTAAGTTCCCAATTTCCAACCCTGATTCATCCCCTAAAACTACAAACTTCAACGTACACGTGTGCCCTCTGATGAGCTAAAATACAAACTACACGAATTGACGACAAAATGAATTTTAAGTACAAATTTTACCAATAAATAAATATGAAATAAATCAAGTAATGACGAATTCCGAATGAATCTAACAGTAAGTATCTATTTGGGATGCTATGAAGAAATTCGTATAGATATGTTTATACGTGGATTTATCTTACAACGAGAGACTGTGCGGACATATAGTAACACTGTACAAGATCAAGTCTTACCATAATAAAAGCGCGCATGGGAGTTCATTCTGCGAGTAATATCTGGCAAGGGATTATTTTCCAGAAGTAGCGTGGCATGGAGGCTCAAAACAATGCAGACAATCATAAGGAAGAGAAATATAAATGGTGTCATATTATTACAATGGTTGTTTTCGCTTCTTAAATATCGAAACAATTGCACACTCAAAAATGTTTCATATGTCAGAATAATGGTCACGTGGAAATACCACAGAAACATCCGAAGCTTGGAGCTTGTGAAACGAAAGGACTGTTCCTCCGGATGCCATTCAAAAGGACTAAAATACAAATACTCGTTCCAAATGAATCCTTTGTACATGTACTTCTGCACAGTTGGGGAGTACATGGACTCAAAGGATGGCTCCTTGGTCCTTAGCATATTAATGATTGCAACAACACTTCGAAATTTAGCTTTAAGATCTGAATTGTATTCCAGTCCATTCTTCTTAAACATTTTGCAATTGTTTACAAAACCAATTGTGAAGGTTCAGTAGTCTGAAACTATCAGAGGCGAAGCGTCAAAATGAGACAAGTTAAATCTGGTTGGCCTAGTCATGAATACAATATGAACTGATGGGGAAATCTTGTAACCATAATTTGATAAATTTCTGTAGCTACACTTCTTACATGTGACCTCCATTCTATTCAATGAAATTTTGAAATGCACTCATGTAAAGTTATCCGAATGCACTATGCAGCGCAATATTTTACTGTAATATGAACGAAAAACGAGTTCATTCTGGAAATCATCACAGGAAAAGGGTTCCACGAATGTAATAGAGTCACATGGCTGCCCAGAACTAATAAAATAACAACTGCTACAAGAACTTTGAATGGTCTCATTTAGACAATATTTGTCTTGACGTTGTATCTGATCAAATGTAAGCCCAGGAAGGTTTCATATATAAAGAGCATGAAGATATTCAAATACCGTAAGAATATTCGGAGCTTTGACTTTGTACATGAAAAGCATCGTTTTTTCGAATAACACACAAAAGAGCTAAAATACAAATACTCGTTCCAAATAAATCCGAGGTACATTTACTTCTGCACTGTGGATGTGTACATGTTTTTTTCAAGACACAACTATTTTACTCTTTAAAGATTTATCAGTCCTAACAATAGATTTAGAGTGTATTCAATGTGTATAGTATGAATGTCAGTTCAGTTTCACATCTTAGTTTTTATACTGGTTCTGTCTGCGGTTATACTTTTGGAAATATGTCAGAAAGTAAATGGAAACCATGTAAATCCTGTCAGGCTGTAGATCCTAGTTTTAAATTATTCCTTCATTGATAAATAAACCAGTACATTATAGTTTTGTATGTACTGTGTTGTCAGCAAAATGCCCCAAGAAGCACTCCTAAATACATACATAATAATATTATTATTGACATATTAATTATGTATATACTCTACATTACTTCCTTCTAATGTCCTTCTAATGTCCCTAGTAATACATATCGTCGAAAATTTCTTATCCAGGTCATTTTCAAACTTTCAAACAACTTAAACAATTATACTGTATACGTGTAGGTATATAATTGTTCAAATGATATTTAGCTCCTTAAACCTTAAAATTTCTGCATACGATTTTCAACGAAACTTCGTCACGATGCGAAATATTTCCTCAATGCTAATGTTGCATTTTCGAGTGAATTTCCTGCTGTCGATTGGGACAATTCCTATATGAGAATAAGGTGATGGTTGGTTTTTCAAGTATTATTTTTAGCCAATTGTCTATACTTAAATTATATCCACTCCTACTGCTAGGTCAATAAACATATTAAGCTAATGCATTTTTGTTGAAAATATGTCAACTATAAAAAGCAATATTTCTTAAAATGCTGGACCAACACAGGAAGCGCTTCTTAGAAATTAAATTGAAGTTCTATATTCTCTGGCGCTGCATTATAAAAACATGTTGTTTTTAAGGGGATTATTGTTAATTACTATAATAAATTTTGTAGATAATGTGGATTATAGTTAATAATGTAGGTTCGTTTGCTTGTTCACGTATTGCCTCTGCAAGATTAGATGTAACAATTAACCCTAAACGCTTATACACACTACATTTAACTTTTAAAGAACTATCTAGAATTTCCAAGGTTTTGGAACTAACTGTGTCTAAACATACTGGTAATTATTTCTCATTTGGGAAAAATATGATTCCTTTTGTATGAGAATGTCATTGCTCTAAATCAGCCGAATTTGAGCTCAAAACCTTGTGAGAATACTAATTGTGAAGATAATACGGATAAAAACTGTTTCTTTATTCTTATTTCGAGGACAGTTTTCGGGAAGGAAAGGGCATCTATGGGAAATACAATGAGTCTTAGGAGTGTGAATGTGAGTTTTGTTTTAATAATGGAGGAGTTATTGTGCCCGAGCCATAAAAATGGTTCAAAGAAAGTGTTTATAATGTATTTTACACCTGTATGAAATCTATCCCTCAAGGGATGGCCGGATACCTTCCAATACATGGGAATGTCACTATGTCTTACTACAATATGCTTACCGCCGTTGAAGACGCAAAAGGGTCTAGATGCGTTCTCAATTATAAACAAAATGGTCTACATGCAGTTTGACAATGTGAATTACATCCAAGGAAAATTAAAAGTAATACTGTCTACATACCCTTTTTTAATAAAATGCAAACGGTCTAATTGTAAGTGCATCATGTATTTTACTACGCACTAAAGGTGTTCAATTCACTCTGCCTACAACCTTCCTGTCTATCTTATCCAGAGGTGTGGAAAATACATGAACTTTATTATTAAAATACAAAGCTTTTAGTACTCACCCTCGCCCTCGTTTTAGTACGTACATTTTGCTATGTCTCGCCCTCATTTGCTGAGGGCCTTCTTTTATGATGCGAACTCGCCCTCATCCCTCAAAAATTGAGGGCGAGGGCGAGGGATGAGGGCGAGGGAAGAACTCATACCTCGTGAGGGCGCCCATCAATGTACGGGGCGGGGTGGGCAAACGGTACAAAATAAATAAATGCAAAATACCATCACGTCCGTAGATCTTCAAAATACGAAATACAAAATACAATCGAAATTTTGGTGACAATAAAATACTAAATACAAAATACAAAATATGAAATGTATTTCAAATAGTATTTCAAATACGATATTTCAAAATATTCCACACCTCTGGTAATCACTATATCTCCATAACAGGACAAATTAACGAAATGATACAAGTACCAAAAAATAGGTTATTCTCTTTTGTTGTGGGTTTTCATACTTTCGATCACAAGCTGGGGCTAGGTGAATTGAAATAATTGAAATATATATTGAATATTGAAATTGCATAATATACCTTTATGTATAAGACAAAGCAAGTATTACCATAGAGTAGTGCCCCTCTTGGGTACAGGTAGTACCCGGGTACATGGGTACAGGTCCAGGTCCAGGTACAAAATGGGTACATAAATTTTGTACCCAAACATTTTGGGTACTTTCTGGGTACACACGGTTTGTACCCGCAAATTTGGGTACAGGAACAGGTATGGGAACGGGTACGGAAGAATACCTTTTTGAGTCGATTCCATCAGGAACAGGTACGAATGCCTGAAATACCTGAACCTAATCTCGAAATACCTTAAACATTTGGGTACTTTTATGAAAACCTAAAATCAAGAAAGCAGCCTACTCTACAACATGCGCTGTGTTGAGCACAGCTGGCACAGCACGAATTTATTATTTCATAACTCCATTTGAATTTTTGGCATGCGCGCAGCCTCCTTTGATTTCATATTGCCCCATGGGTCGTAGGCTTTTCATTCTTGTAGATATGTTCATACTTTTGTTTTACAGGAATTTAAATAAATTTGCTAAACAAGGTATTCCACAACTTTAATGAAATTTGATGTAAAGGGAATATTGAGAAGATCAGTAATGCAAAGTAACTTTGTTTAGGAGGAAGTAGTATCGGAAATATGAAAATGTCAAAAATCACCAGTGTAATGTAGTATTGCAACAATTTTATTATTAAAACTAGATAAGAATTTTCTACAAAACTAGGTAAATTCAGTACCGCATTTGTATATCTCATATTTAATGAGACAGCAAGCGTTTCTACCCTACACGTTGCACAGATTAATAAACACACAGTATTGGACATCAAAAAACCCAAATATAATTTAATTCAGGATTTCGCTCGCTTGCAAATCCAACCTAATCAAAATAGGTTAAGCTTGCATTTTTGCTATATAAAATATGTAAAATATATCGTTAACAAATAAAATGGTTGTAGTAATGGTAATTAGTTTGATGATTTTAATATAATAATTGCGTAGGAATACTTGAACAGTACTACAATAATTGACCGATGAACATAAAAGAGTGCATACTGACGAGTTGATTAAGACAGGTGACAGTATCTTTGAAATGCATTAAACGGTGACTTTTGGTAACCCGTATTTAAAAAACCACTCTTGTTTCATAAAAACAATTTCAAACTCTTGATCCTTTTCGTATCATTTTTGAACAATTGTTCATTAAATAAAAACAGCAGTTAAATTAAAATACCCAGTAATTAAACATGGTCGAAACTATTTTTGTCGCATAATTTAATATAGGTTTTCGGATTTACTGTTTCCGTGAAATATCTTGTAAGTCATGAAGTTTGATTGCAACGATTAATTTTCTTAGTGTGGAATACTAGTCAAATTTCAAAGTGAAGTACAATTTCTGAGCATTTTAAAAGAAGGACCTGGGTACAGGTACAGCCAGATACCTGTACCCATGGGTTCAGTATTTGGGTTGTTTCTGGGTACAGGTACACTTCCGGTACAGGTACAAAGATTTAAGTTGAGATCAGGTTCGGGTACAAACAATTTGGACCCGTTAATATGGGTACAGGTACGGGTAAAGGTACACCATTTTAAAGTACCCATTATTCGGGTCCAGGAACAGGTCCAGGTATAGGATTTTTGTACCCATGAGGGGCACTACCATAGAGGGTTGATTATAAATAACGTACAAGCTCCACGAATGTGCCATGTAGAAATGACGTTACGAGTTTTACATCGCGAAGCTTTTCTTGTAGCTTTAAGAGATTTTTATTTAATCGCTCACCGTAAATACCTTCAAAATTATTTTCCCCACGTTAGCTATTATCTTAAAATGACTATAAGTGCACAGTTTTCACTTTCCTGCACCTGCAAACAAAGTTTGCTCAAATTGGTGCATTGCACGGATTTGTTTTGTAGGTTAACTTGCAGTAAATCAGGCATAAAATTTCCAACATTTTACGGTGAAAAAAGTATATTCTCAACAACAAAAATCTGCCCCCTCGCAGGATCAATTTTCTTTTAATGTAGGTTTTTAAAAAATTCAATTTCGTGCGCACTGGTGCTGAAAATTTTGGGAAAAAAATTTGGGAGCAGTTGTGATATTCGAAAAACTCTCACCTCTCACACAGCTGAGAGGATCAATTAAAAGTGTAAATTTCTGTAAGTGTAATGTTAGCCAAAATTTTGACATCCTGGTAGTGCAATTGCCTGGATATTCACATTCATTGATTTTGTTATCACGATTTCAGGATTTTGTTTTTGTCAAAAACGTATCATCAGATACTTGTTCTCCCCCAGGACCAGGACATATTACCCTAAGATGAAGCTTTCAAATAAATTAAAATTAAATCGTAATCTCGACCTTAAAATAATAGAGAAAATTTCAGCAAGTGTGCCGTCTTTGTGTGGCCCCAAAGGGGTCATCATAGTGACATTGTCATTTCTTTCCAGCCTGACCTATGGGCAAACCTGAACGTTCGAAAAGACGAACCATGTTTTTCTGACCGTGCTAATTCACTGTGAATAACAAGTTCTGTTTCATGTGGTTAGTTACGAAAGAGGGCTCATTTTAAAATAATTTAATTGCAGAACAACCAAAATATCAATAGTTAAATTTTGTGAAGCACAAAGGCGTTACATAGTATAGTAAATTATTTAAGAAGATAATTTAACATATAATAGTTACCACTAGCATACAATAGATATAGAATAGTAATAAATGCGAATAAATAATAGTGACAATAAATTATTATGAATGAAAAAATATTTTTAAATATTTCAGGCACCACCGGCCCTCACAACCCCAGAAATGGGTATGTGTCCCAAGGTTTAAGAAAAGGAAACTTTATATAATCTTCCTGTGACAGAACTGACAAGCAGTAGTCCCATCAACATTAACCGAAGACTTGAAGTGGTGTATAATCCTTGCTACCCCCATACCAAGTGGGAATAACTTTATTTGGCAACTGCTTCTGGAGTGCCGCCCGCCACTTGTCTTGATCCGCACTAATCACTTCAATTTTATCGAACACTCGTCCCAAAACAGGTCGGAGGGATTCAAATGCAAGGGTTGCAACGTAGTTTACTGTTAACAAAAAATATAAATAAGAAATTACCACTCACCCCATTTCATACGATAATTTATTGAATTGTTCGAAAAAGTTTTAAATATTTTTAATATTCCATAAACTTAGTCTGAGTTAGTTCTAAAATTATGACATATGAATTTGCAGATAGAGGCCAGCTATTAACTGAAACTTACCATTGAACGCAACGGCATGTCCAACCATCAGAGCCAGGAAATCATTGTATTGTTGAATCAGGTTGAGCGCAAAAGACACAGCTGAAAGCAAAATTCTGGAATTTTAAACCTTGTCACTCCAATGTTTACAATTACGTGCAATCACTAATTTGTAGATGTTTACATAAGAAATTGCATAAGAGAACTCGGCCGGTCTACAATAGTATGACATTGCATATCTGAATGTAAGCTAAAACATGACACATTTTTGTACTAACTTGGAATATGCGTTGCTTGATTAAGGTCTAAACCTTCAAAGTCACCAACGAAAAATGCGGTTCTAATTTCTTTTCCAGGAGTATCTTTTTCCCACATGCTGCATTGGAGCACCAAGAAATAAAAATAAATAATTTTAAAATCAATTTAAAATGTATCTTCTGATTCTCCGAACTTTCAACGCTTCATATTTTTTGTACCTTCTGTAAATTCTGTGAATCCCTTGAAATAAATATAAGGTGAGATTGCGAGCTGCCTCCGGCCCCTTTTGAATCTGTTCCTTCACATTATATTTCCCAACCTCGGCAATCCAAACTTTTAGGACAAAAGACACAATTTTAATTAACCATTCATAGGATTTGAATTTTGGAAGATAAAATGTGGTAAACGCTTAAAAGGTACCTGGCTGATCTTTGTGGTCATAGCCTGACAAATAATATGGGAATTTCCGTTGGAGCTCTTTAGGAGCTTTCCAGCTGTCCACCTCCTTCACATGATGAATTGTGTCCTATATGAGCAAAAATTTTAAATATAAGATTAATTTTTATTCTACTCCTCTTTAATATTTAGAATATGATATGGGATTTCAAAATTCAAATGGTTACCTCCAAAGTGAAATTCTGGTAAACGCCGGTCTTGCTCAAGTAGCTATGAACCTTAACATAAAATTCCTTCGGGAGATCGTCGTGTCCGAGATCTCCGTCAATAATATTTAAGGTAGGGTGAGTGGGCCCCGACTCTAGGTCCTGTGCCCAAGCCACGTTTAGAAAAACGCAGAGTGGTAGCAAAGTAACCAAAAACATTTTCGGATGGGCAAAAAAAAACTATTTTTGTGAGGAGAGAATAAATTTTGTGACTGGACTGACTGGAGCTGATAAATCTCTGAATGAATGCTAGTGAGAGTTAATTGTATTTATACCTTTTAATAGTAAACAGGTATTATTGTTATGAGCTTATCTAACCATTACATGGGTTTCCCTGTACATCCAGTTCAATTTTGTCTCAATGCCTGAGCTTTGAGAAGGTCCATGGAAATTTTGGAAACCTTTCCTTGTTTGCAGGACTTTTATTTTTTCTCACTGCTATTCATCGAGCCCAGTGCCGTTAACTTGTGATCCTCCTTCACAATGCTGTATATATGTATGTAGTCGCATGGGAAGTAGCTTGTTTTGTTAAAGAAATAACTACAAATTGTAAACAATGAGGGTCACAGCTCCCAAGTTTTATGTGTAGTAATATAGTTTGTACACCCATACAATGTGAGCCTTGTTTAGAGTGCCAAAATAAAGTACACATATACCTTATTTAATTAATAAGAGTCAATTGTTCACGCTAGGGTAAAAGGATAACTTGCTTCAGAGGCAGCATGTGTACTGGTAAACCTGTTATTTACAAAGGTCTTGTAAAAGGCAGACACGTTAATACTTCAGCATTTCACAGATTAATGATGTACTACTACGAAGATGGGTTCTGTGTCATCCAAAGCTATTATTTCCTTTTCATCTAAACATCGAAATCATAAAAAGAAGTCGTAAAACATTTTCGGAAGCATAAACTTGAGAGAACCTTCGCAGCGTGAGGTTGAGAGAACTCTCATCTATGTATGTGTAATTTACAGAACCATATCTCAAGAATGAATTACAAGAGCAAGATTTTACAGAAATTTGTCCAAATAATGCGTAATTTCCTCTTATTGTTAGATAGCATTCCCTTTATATTGGCATAATTAAATTTTCATAATTAAAATTCATAATAAATTTCGTCAGTTAAGAGGCAAAGCGGTCTAGATGGATTTTCGCTTTTAAGCAAAAGAACCTACGTGACTTTTCCTCTAAAGCAAAATGTACTTGAAGCAAGCCACAATAAAAGCAAAGTGGTCTGCATGCAATTTTCCGTACCAAAATGTATTACGTTCTTAGCAAAGGTTTTCGCCTATCCTGCATATAAGGGAATCTGTAGTCTCGTTCTTTGGTGCAAGGAATGTTTTGAAGAGTCTTGGAGGCAAAAAAGGGTGCAGGAATACATCTTTTATGGTCATAATGGTCATATGTATGGTTATATCAGGCGTTTAAAAGTTCGTGGCGATTTGCTTTGATGTTTGCTGCGCTTCTCTACAATGTAAAGTTCTGAATATTCTGTCCAGTGTAAACTCCAGGGATTAATTTTTGTGGGAAGATTCTTCCCAGGGAAAAAATATTTCTGGCATGGAAAATTTCAAAGTGAAAGGATTCTTTTTTGACAGATTTTTCAAATTTGGCGAGTTTTAGGTAAATGTGCTATGCAAACAGGGATTTTTAGATTGGTTCACATTATTTGGCAAGGATTTGACGTCTTGTATGAAAATTATTTTTGCGAACAGGGATTTTGAAAATCGTTGACGTTTTTTTCAGCAGGGATTCTTTAAATTGTTGAGGGCCTTCCTGCAGGAATATAAGACTCATAATGGAAAACCATAAATGATCTTGCAGGGAGATTTATAAAATTGAAACTCCTGGTAAACTTTGCAAACAATTCCATTTGACGGGAATTTCGAGTTTCGACACAATTCGCATTTAAGACTGGTTTTACTAAAGGTCTTCATCGGATCGGATTGATCCGGACGGATTCCGATCGGATTCCGATAGGATTGAAAACACAATTAATCCTATCCGTCAAACATATGGCGGACCGGATGCATCATTTGAATCCGTGTATTTATTTCGGATAGGATTTGATGCAGTAATGAATGCATCCGACCGGATAGGATGAGCATGTTCTGTGTTTTCGGATGACCCGGCGGATACCCGCGGATATCCGTCTTTTAGACGAGCCCTCTCGTGAGGAATAATGCTATCATATTGTCACGCATTTTATAGTAGAGCGATTCTTGGATTTGAAATAGAGGTGGGGCCAGGAAGCGGGCTATTTGATTCGGGCAGGCCCGAACACGACCCGGCCGGGTTTTTAGCCGGGTTCGGGCTGCATATACGAACTTACGTCGGGCTCCGACCGGGTTCGGGCTGCATTAAAACAATGAAACCGGGTTAAGATCGGGCTTGGGCCTGCATTTATTTTTCAGTTCGGGTTTCGGCCGGGTCACAAATTACAAATGACCCGACAATTCTACTTGAATATGATTTAGGACAGATAGGTGGCATGCATATTTGACGTTGCGCAGAGTTCAAGCATTGCTTTCATGTATATTCATTGCAAAGCTAAATAATGGTTCACTGTATATTTAAAACGTACACATGCTTAAACACATTAAGTTTGATAGTTTATCTTCAAAAAATTTCAGAGCTAAGTTTTGCTCCGTGTGTACACGATTCAATTGTTAGTAAAAAGCCGGATTTTTATCGGGTTTTAAAACTATTTAAAGATCAGGTTTTTAGCGGGTTCGGGTTTTAAAATATTTTGAAGACCGGGTTTTTAATGGGTTTGGGTTTCACAAAATGTGAAGTGCATAAAACGGGCCTGGTTGAATATCGAATATTTATCCCGTTGGCAGGCGGGGTCGGGATAGTTGAGTATTTGTTCGGGTTTCTTCCGGGTTCGGGTCTGAAGTCTGTAGTAAGCCTGACCTCGGCGGAGGAATTATTGTCCCAATGCTGTATGAGTAGGACAACAATAACCAATTAATGCCAAAAGTCAATAACTACTTCATAGATTCCAATGCCAGCCAATACTTCCGTTATAACGAAACATTAAATAAATAAATAAAATAAGATTGCCAGTCAGGAAACTCCTGAGGTATGCCAGAATAGTGGAAAGGGACGGAAGACTCCAGTCTGGTAACAATAATTATTAGTGCTTTATTAAATAGGATCGTTCTGGTACTACTGCTATTCCAGGTCTGTACAGTGGGGAGCTCCAGATCACACTGAGGCTCTCCTCAGACTTATCTCAGAGGAAGACAGGAGAATGTCTCACATTTAAATATTTAAACTATCTGCCTTAGATTCACTAAGGCAGATTAGGCATTTGCATAGCAAGGATACCTTCTCGTTACACTCTCCCCCCTGAAAATTAAAAATCCTTCGGATTTTTATAATTTCGGGTTTGTAAAGTCGGTGTTGTATTTAATTTTCACCGCTTGTTGGATTAGTATACAACAATTGAATATTTTGGATGTTCCAACACGATGTGAACAATTTTGAAATAGAATTAGCAAAAAATTGAATTCAGTGAATCATTACATAATTCAAAGTACAGTAATTCTTTTGGAAAACAAAGACAAACGACGAAGGTAGAATCGTCGACTGAGGTGGTAGCAGTATCAATTTGTCTCGATTCATGTGACCAGTAATTATAGTGAATTTTGAGGTTGTCTTGAATTGAAAATGCACAAGACACGCTGGCGCAATTGTGAAAAATACTCAAAATGCAATGGTTCACCATTGCAGAAACAAAAAATAAATATAGCTAATGGTGCACATTAGCAAAAAACATAAGTGCAGATAAAAGTAAATAATTAAATTGAGGTTTGGAAAACACCCGAGGGCGTGACAAAAAAACTGAAAGAATGAGACCCGCTCGTGCTTTGCAGATTAAAACTTAACCTATTCGAAAATCTTAATCTAGTATTCATGGCCAGAATAATATTAAAAAACACATGCAAACCTATCTACACAATACTAGCGTTTAAAAAATCGCTTACAATTGACAAAATCAAATTCGATAACTAATAATCTATTTGCGTTGCACATATCTTCGTAGACAAAGTTCTTCCGTAGGAATTCAATGCTATGAATATGAATAACAAGCAAATCAAAATAAGTTACGAACTATATAAACGTCAATTACCCTACGCATACAATCAGTGTAACTTCTTGTAGCTCACAAAAAAAATCAGAAACTCGGCCGGCATTTACATTTTATTGTTGCAACTAAAATTATAGTATTCAGCTTAATACTAGTGCGCACAGAACGCTCCTCACGTTCTTTAACCCAAATGTAGTACAGAGCTACAGGCTTTTAATCATGTTACTCACATGAATAATTGTATTTAAAAATTTAATACATAAATCAAAGGCTTCTCACGTTAATTATTGCATGACTTAACTGCATAACGAAACGCTCCTCACGTTTCCATATACTACGCATAGCATATCTCGTTTAAATATATTATCAAATTCAAATTGTAAGCTGAGCTAACCATTATCACAAGAACTAGATAGTGGTGGCAGATCCGTTTTGCCTAACTTGTTTAATTTGTTAGTTTTATGCAAGATACGCAATGCGTCGTCTGCGGCAGCAATTAGTTTGCCTGCCGTTGGATTTGCCTGATCCGGGTCCCACTTAATAGTTTGATAAATTCTGTGATGGAGACCATGATATGCTCGACACAACCTATCACTAAGTGATTCGTTCTTATCAACTTGGTATGCTAGGAAAATCATCTCATACACGAACTCGGCAACTGGCTCGAAATTCTTTTGCGTTTTAGTAGCTAATATGCGTACTCGTTCTTGCTTATCAAATGCAGTGTCAAACTCGGATTCAAAATCGGCTTGAATAGCTGTCCATGTGGTTGTAGCTGTAACAGTGTTTTCGTACCACTTGTGCATATCTCCCTTGAGAATGCCTCCTAGTAAATAAACAAATTTATCAGCTGTGTGATGCTGCAACGTGAAATATTTTTCTACCTGCGTAAAGAAATATTGCGAGGTCATTCGCTTCCTGTCATAAGATGGGATCTGCATGTTTGCGTTTGTTAATATGACCTGACTGGGTAGAGGAATCGGATTTGCAACTGGTACTGTCCGCTGTTGCCACACAGCAACTAGCTGTTGTGCTGCTACTGCAGCCTGCTCGGCCATTCGCAGGTAATTTGCACTGTCATTCTTGGCTTTTTGCATAAATTGCAGAACGAAAGCTTTTTCAGGGTCTCCCAAACCCTGATACCATTGTTCGGCCATGTCGGAAATAGTTACTGTATTTAAATTGTTCGTCGGATTTGTTTGTTGAACTCTGGCTGTTCGATTTATTTGCCTACGAGCCCGTTCAGAACTTAAATCGATAGTAGGATTTGACTGATTTATGATCGCCTTATCCGCCTTACTCATAAACAATTTGTTTTGTGCCGGTACTGGCCACGAACTTTTAAAATGCTAAAACTAAAATATTATAAGTATCAGCGCAATGATACCTGTAATTACTCGTAAACTATGCAGGCGAGAGTTTAAAATGCAATTTAAATGCAATGAAACAATACTGCTCTCCCTGTTTCGTTAAAAAATGCAGCCTATCCTACCAGCGGAAGAACTTGGAGTGTGATCTGGAGCGACACCTGCGATTTAAATGAACGTACTAACCTTCGCCCCTACTAACTGTTAGTGGAATTACAGCGTGGTCGTTCTACCTTATTTCTGTATGTACATATACAGCACATTGTCCCCTTGCTCTGATTTGTTCTCTAGTCTAACATGGATTTATGCATGAAATACTATTCCATGTGTTTATTTTACTTGAGAGAATGCCTGAAAATACAATTTCTGAGATAAATATATGCTACCTTTTTGTGGAAACCTGGACTATTTTCTCCTTTTTACAAAAATGTATAATAATTCCAGATTGATTTTAAGAAATTGTGTCAGTACCCGTTATTATAAACATAAGGAGGAAAATTAAATAAGTAGCTCCTTATTGTTAGTTATATCTACTAACCAAATCCTTGTTTTATAATTGAATATAATTATGTGAACTAATTTCTTATTGTTAGGTGTTTTTTGAAATAGAAAACAAATCCTATTCCGCCTGGCTTAATACTTTTACATTATCTATAATAATTACTCCTTATCCGTGAGACTAAAGTGGTCTTTATTTGAGAAAAAACTTTGCTCGGGGTCACCCAAGCAATCATGAAGCTACGGATACACCGAGCTATTTTCTCACCAAAAATTGTTTTTTGAACCAATTTACTGGACCTCGGACCTTTTCGTCAACGAATTTCACAGGAAGGATCGATTCACGGTCGCCAAGTGTAGTAAGCCTGACCTCGGCGGAGGAATTATTGTCCCAATGCTGTATGAGTAGGACAACAATAACCAATTAATGCCAAAAGTCAATAACTACTTCATAGATTCCAATGCCAGCCAATACTTCCGTTATAACGAAACATTAAATAAATAAATAAAATAAGATTGCCAGTCAGGAAACTCCTGAGGTATGCCAGAATAGTGGAAAGGGACGGAAGACTCCAGTCTGGTAACAATAATTATTAGTGCTTTATTAAATAGGATCGTTCTGGTACTACTGCTATTCCAGGTCTGTACAGTGGGGAGCTCCAGATCACACTGAGGCTCTCCTCAGACTTATCTCAGAGGAAGACAGGAGAATGTCTCACATTTAAATATTTAAACTATCTGCCTTAGATTCACTAAGGCAGATTAGGCATTTGCATAGCAAGGATACCTTCTCGTTACAAGTCAAGCCCGAATCCCACCTCTAATTTGAAACTTTAATGCATTCCAGAGAATTCTCGTCCTCCATACACGCATGCAACGTGCCCGGCATCAATTGTTCAAATTCTTCGTGAATTTGTTGTTACATTTTTAATTATTTTTCTCAGTACATATTTCCAACATGAACTTGAAAGTTATTGGAAGTTGGTGGAAAATTCAAGACAAAAGAATCAAGGAAAGCCGTGTCAATTATATCGAATGTATAATCTATTTGTTTTCAGTTTTTTGTAAGCAAAATTGGTTTTGCATCTAACGAGGTAATTATCGATATACCGGAATTTAAAAATTTTCATATTGATTTGAATGGGATAAAATTAGAAACATGCTCAATATATAAGATATATCTCTTTTACGGTTTCTTGAAGTAAGGTTCGGATATCCGCGGATCGAATCGGATGCATCCGTAAATGTATCCGCCGGACCGGACCGAAAATTTTATCCGATCCGAAAATTCCGGATCGGATACGGATACTTATAAAATGGTATCCGACTCTATCGGATCGGATAGGATGGGTGTTTTTGAAATCCGGAATTTACCGGATCGGATAGGATCGGATACGGATGAGACCAGAATCCGATCCGTGAAGACCTTTAGGTTTTACTATGAGATCCGTTGGCAGTCATTTATTGCATTACCATTGTCACAATTGTCTTGTTTAGCTGACTTTGCAGTATTCCTTAAGGTATTTAATTTGTAAAATATTAAGTATTACATCCGTTTTGAAAGATATTGCAAAACTTGGGCCCGATTACAAGCAAAAATCAAGGCCCGATGGAAAACAAAGGTGGACCGCTTTTCTGAAAATCAATATTTTCTGAATTTTCTTCTGACAATTCTGCTCTTACAATTTAGAGATTTTGGACAATAGGTGGCTAGACTCAAACTGTTTTCATTCCGATCCCATCAACCAGTTGCTTGTAACAGGGTTTCTAATTGCAGAACCATAAGGTTCTCAACGGATCGAATATGTCCGAACGAATACGGATCTGATACGGATAGGATAAAATTGAGGATTATACGATCAGATATTTATGCAAAACGTATCGGTTATGCTATTCCCATCCGAAAAAAATCCCGGATAGGATCGGATGCTACTACATAACGTATCCGAAAGGATCGGATGGCAATTTTTTGTTTTACGGATATCCTCGGATATCCGCGGATAAACGAACTTTTGAAAGCATAACAACAATTACTATCTGCTACAATCACCGACAGGACATTAGCTCGGGGGTATTTCAAATTTTTTTAAATTTTTTCAGTTCATGCAGCTTTTGTAGCAAACCTAGATCCGAACCTCACGGTTATCAACAATATTCAAGTATTTCTGTTTTTACCAGAAATTCAGACACATTTTGAAAATCACCTGCGTATTCTGGTTACCTGTTTTCATAGGCTTCGAATTGTTAATGTTTTCAAGTATGTTTTTGAGAATGCCTGATATGTGAAACAAAAGAACTATTAATTCTTAAGTTTCTTAAATTGTTTATATTAAATATTTTGCCAAACAAACATGCATATATGCACGGTTTCTTCTGTCATTACAATTCGTTATATGTTAACAGTATATTATATTTAAAACTAAAAGCGAAATTCAAGGATCAATTTCAATTTCTACAATTGATTTGTGTATCCGCAGATAGGTTCGGATATCCGCGGATATTCGGATAGCTCCTTTTTTGCATCCGATGGCTTTGGATAGGATAAACATGTCATCCGAAAAAATACGGATAAGTCTCGGATAAGGTTATTTTTAATCTGAGGGAACCGGATAGGATCGGATAAGCTTCAGTTTTATCTGCCAAAATTCGGATCGAATAGGATACGGATAGGATAAGGGAATTATCGTATCCTTTGAGAACCTTACAGAACCATAGAATTCTGTCAATTACATATAGCCTATTTAGCCCCACATTAGCAAAAAGCAGATAAGATAAGAAATACACGAAGGGTGTAGGCAGAGTGGTTTGGACACCTTTGCTGCATAGTAAAACATATGATGGACTTACAATTAGACCGCTTGCATTTTAGTGATAAAGACATGTAAACCGTTTTACTCTTAATTTTCCCTGGAAGCAATTCGCATTGTCTTAAGTGAAACTGCATGTAGAATATTTCGTTTCTAATCGAGAATCCATCTAGAATATTTTGCCTCTTCACCGACCATCATGATTATATAATAGTATAGGACATAGTGACATTCCCATGTATTGGAAGTTACTCGGCCAGCCCATGGTGGATAGCTTTTATGCAGGTGCGAAATAATTACACAATAAACATTTTCTTTGAACCAGTTCTATGACTCGGTCACAATAACTCCTCCATTATTAAAACAAAACTCACATTCACACCGTAAAGCCTCATTATATTTCCCAGAGATGTTCTTTCCTTTCCGAAAACCGTCCTCGAAATAAGAATTAGTTATTACCCGTGTTATCCTCCCATTTAATAATCTCACAAGGTTTTGAGCTTCCAATCAGCTGATTTAGAGCAATAACATCCTCGTACAAAAAAACACATTTCTCAAATTAAAAATTAGTAATTATGTTTATACACAGCTCGTTCCAAAACTTGGGAACTCAAACTTAATATAAAAACAGTGTCTTTAAGTGTTTAGCGTCAATTGTCACATCTAATTTGGAGAGGGAATAGGTTAACAAGTAAATGCGGAGTTATAATCTAAAATCTATACTATCTACGAAATTTATTGTATTAATTAACAGTAATCCCCCCAAAATACAATACATTTTTATAATGCAACGTCAGATAATATGGAACTTCAATTTAATTTTCGAAAACGTGTTTCCTAAATTTGTCTAGTATTTCAAGAATTATTGCTTTTCTAGTTAACATACTTTCAACAAGAATGCATTAGCTTAATATGATTATTGAATTAGCAGCAGGAGTGGATATAATATAAGTATAGACAAATGGCTAAATATAATGTTTGAAAAACCAACCATTGCCTTAGTCTCATAAAGGATTTGGCCCGATGGTCGACAGCTGGAAATCCACAGCCTCGAAAATGCAGCATTAGCATTGAGGAAATATTTCACATCCTGTCAAAGTTTCGCTAGAGGACTATAGTACCAACAATTTTACCTGCAATTTTACAAAGTATTATGAATTTGTTTGTAGTCTACAATCTTGCCTACCAGTAACAATACCAGCTCAATCTTGCGGCGTCATATAATATATATATGAGGAGATATCCTACTTGTAAGTGGACATTCACGCAGCATTGAATGCTTAACATTCTTGTGAGGAAACGCACTTTAGTGCAAGTTGAAATAATCAGAGCACTGTGGGTAGTATTTCCAAATTTAACTGAACAGAATGGAGGTCCCATGTAACAAGTATAACTACAAAAACTAATCAAATAATGGTTACATTATTCTCCCATTAGTTTATATATTTTTCTTGGCTATGTCAACAAGATTTCACCTGTTTGATTTTATTTTCTGTTCAGTTCCCATCTGATAGTTTCAGACAACTGTACCTTAACAATTGGCTTCGTAAGCAATTGCAACAAAATGTTTAAGAAGAACGGACTGGAATACAATCCAGATCTTAAAGCTAAATTTCGAAGTGTTGTTGCAATTATTAGTATGCTAAGGACCAAGGAGCCATCCTTGGAGTTCATGTACTCCCCAACAGTGCAGAAGTACATGTACAAAGGATTCATTTGGAACGAGTACTTGTATTTTAGTCCTTTTGAGTGGCACCCGAAGGAACAGTCATTTCGTTTCACAAGCTCCAAGCTTCGGATGTTCCTGTGGTATTTCCACGTCTGTATACTTCTGGCATATGAAACATTTTTGAGTGTGCAATTGATTCGATACTTAAGAAGCGAAGACAACGATTGTAACAATATGACACCATTTATATTTCTCGTCCTTATGGCTGTCTGCATTGTTTTGAGCCTCCATGCCACGCTACTTCTGGAAAATAATCCCTTACCAGACATTACTCGCAGAATGAACTCTCATGCGCGCTTTTATTATGGTAAGACGTGTTCTTGTACTTTGTTACTGTATAACCACACCGTGTCTCGCTGTAAGATAAATCCACCTGTAAACGTATACGAATGTGTTTATAGCATCCCAATTAGATACTTATTGTCAGGGGTAGGATGTTTGCAAATCTCCTTGGAAGTTTATTTCTAAATTTCTCTGCTGAATCAAATGTCCCTGCAGGGAAGTCCACAAAGAGTTCAAAAATCCCTGCTAAAAAGAAGGTCCAAATATATGTTGGCAAAAATAGTTTCCCTACAAGACGTCAACTCCCTGTCAAAATACTGTCAACCAATCTAAAAATCTCTGTTTGCTAAGAAATCTCCCTGAAACACATCAAAAAATTTGAAAATCTCTGCCAATAAAAATCAACGAATTTTAAAATCCATGACCGCAAAATAGAATCCCTTCCATTTGAGATTTTCCATGCAGAACTGTTTTTTCCCTCGGGAGATTCTGCATTAAAATATGCATTCGGAATTGGTCATTACTACAGTATACAGTAACTAAAATTTATCAGGGATCCGGTATAGAGAAATCGTGTTCAAAATACATGTAATTATTGTAAATTGATTTAAGCGTACAATTAGTTCTTTGGTTTAGATTCGCGTATAATTTGTATTTTAGCTCATCAGAAGGCACACATGTACATACATTTAAGTTTGTAATTTCAGCGGATGAATCATGGTTGGAAAGTGGAAACTTACAGTTTTAGTACACAGGTTTTAGAAATTTTATTTTGAATTTGTATTTACGGTTTTGGTTTTCCCCCTTTACGACATTTGATGAAAGCAGTTTACTTTGGCAAAATACTCTAGCTGAAGGGTTGACAACATTTTTTGAAGTAAATCAACTTTTTACTGAATAATTCCGTTTGTGTTTTTATTTACGTTAGATTTTCGGGCAGCCAAATTAGCATTTTCGTTTACATTATTTAAAACCAGTTCTTCATTTTGTTCTGTTCCAAATCGTTTTTCAAATATAGTTTTCGATAACATTTCCTATTTCTGGGACAACAAATGGCATGTCGTTTATATTTTTATGCTTCTTGAGGAGGTTTCTGTGTATTTTGGATTTCATATTTTAGTTGTCAATGTTGTTAAATCTTTCAAACAATTTAAACATTTTTGATTTGAGAGTGACTGGAACCAATGCATTTCTTTGCACAGAAGTATTTTAATGCTTGGAAAAAGTGTACATAGTAATTCCACTAAGTTTTGTGAACAATGTTAATGTGAAAACTTTGTGCGGATCATATACACTGTTCCAACTGGGAACGAGTTCTAAGTGATATGAAATCAGGAAAAACAAATAAGCATTGGATTTACCAAATACAAAATTGTCAAGACGACTTGAAATGCTATTACACTAAAATAAAAACATGCCGACACACAAAAGGTGAGGAGTGCGAAGAATCAATCAGATTTTCTTGTCTAATAATAATCCCAGATACAATTTTCTTAACCAATAAGTTTCGGGTGCTAGGTTGCAACAAGAACAACATTACAAATACAGATTGCCAATCAAACTAAATAACTGCTGTCACATGATAAATTTGATGGCACAACAATATCAACAAAACAAATAACTTACTGAAGTAAACGGTAATACTAAAACAACAAATTAGAAACTATAAGTGCAGAGGCTCACCTGCGTTCTAATCTCGGTAGAATAGCAGCCGGAGCCCCTAACTTTTATCATTGCAACTGTAATAACTTGAGTAAATTGCATATCTTAGTGAAGCAGTTGCCCAAATAGCAACGTAGGGATACGAAATCGAATAATCAAATTCAGGAAAGTGAACATCCCATGCTCACTTTTCCAATGCTATTCGTAACAAGTTCGACAGGGTAATCTGCAATGGGCCTACTCATAGCCTGAGCAGTATCCCATAACTTTGGTTGTGGGACCCCTAAAATACATACATACAAGAGTCAGAGATGAGAAGTGCGTCATACAGAACGACAGAAACAGGCTTTATTGTGCTTGCGTAACAATCAGTTCAAACGATTCAGTTCAGTTTTGCGTTGGAACCAATCCAGTTCAGTTTAGTTTGTGTATCGAACAGAACTGTTCCAACAGGAAACGGTTCTAAGTCATACGAAACCGGGAAAACAAGAGTTAATATTACAGCAAAATAATTGCATGCCGACACACTAAAGGCGAAGAGGCCAAATATTCATTCAGATTTTCTTGTCTAATAATAATCCTAGATACAATTTTCTTAACCAGTAAGTTTAGGGCGCTAGGTTGCAACAAGAATAAAATTACAAATGCAGATTGCCAATCAAATTAAATAAGTGGAGTCACATGATAAATTTGATGACACCAAGATATCAACAAAACCAATAACTTACTGAGGTATATGGTAATACTAAAACGTCATATTAGAAACTATACAAATACAATACAATTTAATCACTACTCACAAAGATCCGATTCAAATTCTCTCTGACGAGAAGAATCACGTTATCGTGGGTATATTTGATTTGATTTGATTTATTTGGATTTAATTGTCAAGCCAATTCATCGAATTTAACCAATGATTTCCAATGACGGACAATATCTAAAACTAAAATCACACAATACAATAGCTTTTACAGTATTTTTTTTCTTTAGTCATTATACCGTAGTAGGATTTCGTTTAAGCAAAATCCAGTTTGTCAGGTCTTTATAAAATGAGTTACATTCTAAGTCACGCAACAACGGAGGAAGCTCATTCCATTTTACAACATAACGGTACATAATGGATCTTTCAAAGGAAACAGATTTATGAGGAATTGTTTTAAAAGTATTTTTGTGTCGCACATTTAACAAATTGGGTTTGTAAGAAAACACTTCGTTGTATTTTAAACACGTATTTTTGAATTTTAAGTGCCGTCGCATACGGCACATTGTCGTGTACAAGATTTTTTCATGGATGGATAAGATATTTAAATTGTAAATTAAGAAATCTTGCATATCGTTGGAAAAGATTAATGAACCTCTGCTTGCACATTGTTTTCTTAGGTTACGCGTTTTACAATTTATTTTGTAGACAAATGAGTACAAGAGCTTATTGATTTTATGTTGCAAATAATTTACATCATTAGTTGTGACGCAAGCCCAAGTGGAGAGGCAATAGTCAATATTTGAAAATAGATGTGCATGTATGAGTAGTTTGAACATATTGAAATTAACATATGGCTTGAGTTTATAGAGGAGACAGATTGCAGACAAAAGTTTTTTCTTTACATGAAGATAGTGTTGTTTAAAAGTCAGGCTGCAATCAAGTTGGATCCCTAGATACTTAAAGGTATACACTCTTTCAATGGAATTTGAACTGCAACTCAACAAAAACCATGAATTTAGTTTTTTCAAAGTTTATGAATAATCCATTGGATTTACAACACGAGACAATTTCGTCAAGTGCTCGTTCGGCTTTGCTTATAGCAGAGTTTACATCTACAACAAGAGACAGGTACATAACGAAGCTATTATAGGCAACAAACATACATCATTTATATATAATATAAACAATAATGGTCCCAGAATAGTTCCTTGAGGTACACCGCAGAAGAAATTGAAGGGTTTAGAGATCTTGTCACCTATTTTAATTGAATAGGATCTCTGCACAGCAAACGGATAATGTCATTATGCAACTTGAAATCACATATAAGCTTCAATAATAAGGGTACATGTTGCACTGTGTCAAATGCTTTGCGAAAGTCTATAAAGACTGCCACCACGTGTCCCTTGGAAACATCAATTTTATTAAAAACCTCTTGAGTCAAAATTTGAACGGCTGTTTCACATGAGCGCCCTCTACGAAAACCTTGATGATGGTCTGCAAGCTTTTCAGAAACACGATGCAAAATTATACTTTGTAAGATTTTTTCAAATAGTTTGCACATAAAGGGTAAATTGCTGATAGGCCGGTAGTTTTTTGCATCATTTTTACTGCCTGATTTTTTATAGAGTGGAGTCACAACCGCAGTTTTAAATTCATGTGGAAAATAGCCTTCAAGCAAAACTTTCGTGAATAACATTGCAACTGGGGCTGAAAGGGAGGACACATGAGAAATATATATGATGAAATCACGTTATTTGCACAAAACTTGCGTTTAACACTTTTGGCAGCAGCTATGACTTCCTTTGTAGTAATTTCAATAGGTTCAGCGTCTAATTTTAGCGAACTGCTAATTCTCATAATTTCAGAAGTTAAGTCAGGAGAGTCGATGACAAAGTTTTTGTGTAGTTGTGAAGAAATATCTTCAAAAGTATCAAAACTTTTACCATTTTTAATTAGTTTCGTAATTGTGACTGCTTTAGTTTTGCCACCAGATAACTCCTTAAAGTTCTCCCATAATGTGGTTGAGTGGTTAGAGACGTTGCATTTATCCATATGATATTTGGCTTTACTCAGTTTAATTTTAGTTATCACACGATTTCTTAAAACCTTGTAATTTAACCATTCATTATTCAATTTGCTCGTGAGTTCTGAAAGGAGTGTAAGATGCAGGTTTGAATCAGAATCCGTAAGCTTTCTGATTTGCGCACGAGTCACGTAAACGTTTTTGTGAGCTTTGTTTCGTGAAATTATTAATTGTCGTATGCTACTATTTAACCAAGGACAAGGTTTTCCTTTCACACGTAGCTTGCGCAATGGTGCGTGTTTATCGATAATTTTTTTTACGGTGGTTTCAAAATGTGGCCATAAGCGCTCTAATGGGACAGAATCATCTTGAATAGTAAGATTCGAATTTAATAGATCCATATTCACTCCATCCTAATCCACTTGTTTGAAAATTCTGTAAGATAATTTAACCGGGCAATGCGTGTCTGAATTACCAAACAAATAAGCTCGTGGTCTGCGGTGAATGGCATGGTTCCACTTAATGCGATATTTCCAGGTTTTGAACAGTAGAAATGATCTATTAATGTAGCAGACTCAGATCTATTCTTTGGTTTGGCATAGCGTGTTGGTGTCTGAATTAATTGAACCAATGCCAAATGTTTAGATACTTGCTGCAGTTTAATAGCATCTTCTTGGCATTTCAAAATGTCTATATTGAAGTCACCTCCAATATATATATATATCTACATTCTCTCCAAGAATGCAGGTTAAGAGCTCATCGAAACTTTCAATAAAAGCTGGACTGTAAACAGACGGAGGTTTGTATATAGATACTACAATGAAAGGTTTCGTGAAGGGTGGCCAGACTTGCATACATATTGTTTCGACCTCTGTAGGAAATTTGACATTATATTGTAATTCCAAGTACTTAAAGCCATTATGAATGTATATTGCTGAGCCCCCTCCTACTCTGGTTTTTCGGTCCTGTCTTATTAGATGAAACTCAGGCATATTATAGTAATTATCATCTATGTCCGCAGTCCATTTAGTTTCAGTACACAGTACAACGTTAAATTTATAAATGTCACTTAACGCCCGAAGCTCACCACATTTAGATAGATTAAGACTATTTGCATTGATGTGGGCTATTTTGATGCCTTTGCATGATTGTAAAGGTATGTAAATTTCAGGTGATAGTTGAATTTCCTCACTCTAATTGACATCAATATCAATATTAGGTAAATGCATTAGCAGGTTCTCATGTAAATTTGAGGCTGATAAAAGTGAGTGACTGGAGCAAGAATTACATTTCAACGAATTGTCGCGAATACACTTGTGAAATTGATAAACACTTGGTCTGGGGATGAGGCAAATTCTGTGAAACTGCAATGTACATACACATTGAAAAGCAAGCTGAAAGAGTTTAATTTGTTTACAACAGACTGCACATGTCTGGTCTGACTCCATTATAGCATAGGAAGGACTGTCGGCTGAGGAAGCAACATGCGTTTGACAGTTTCGCACTGGGCACTATTAACTATGCACTCACAGGAATAGCAAAATTATGCAAGAGCACTAATCACTGCACTGCAAAGCAATTGTGAACAGAAATATTAAGCGTTAAAACAATCCTCCAAGCAAGTTGAACACGAGGATAAACAAGGGTGTTCGGTTTACTTGCTCACATGATAGGTAAATCACGCTCAGGTATGGGATAGGAAAAAGGTCTGCACTATCTGGACAAGTGGCAGGGTGATCCTACCTGGAGCTCGTCCAGAAGTGGAATGTGGGTGGCTACACTCTACAGTTCTAACACTTTATTTCGAATGATTATTGCTTCCATCATATTCTGGTCATTGTTTAAACTTTCATTTAACAATTATGGAAGCAGAACCTATGGTCCTAAAAATTTGACTGCGCAAATAAAAAAATATTATGAGGCTTAATGCCAATAAGGAATTTTATTTAGTGGTGATTTCTTCATGAAATGTTTTTATTACCCACCACTAAAGCTCCCAAATATACACATTTTTCTTAATCAATTTGTTACTCACTTTGCTCAAGGTTGCCACCATTGAAGCACCATGGGAGCACCATTACCCGTGTATAAAGTACGTAGATCGGTAAACCTTTTCGAAACCCCCAAAACGTTTGTCGCCATACGTACTGTATAAACTACCTCTGTGACGTCCCGATTGAAGGAAAAATGAGTGAGGAACACTAGTGAGCCGCAGCTCAACATGCAAGCTGACGAACACTAGTGAGCCGCAATACATTGAGACGCTTTTCTCTACTATGCACCTGATTGTTGCTTTGGAGATATGTATATGATGTTGCGTTTCCTATTACTTATTTATTATTATTTACTTCGTAAAGATTCTTATAAACTGATTGGTAAAGTATGCTGATGAATGTGAAATGGAGATGGGAAAAAAGGAGGATTATGATCTTCAGTGTGAATGAATCAACACTGCTTTTGTTGCTAACAAAGCTTGTTCATTTTCCATTAATTACCCTTAAATAAAACTTTTATATTTTCATTTACACATTAACATTAACAAATGTTACCACCGGTGCAAAAGTCGTGAGAAATAAACACAATTGTGACTTAATTGTCAACGTACGCTGAAGTAAGCGCTGGTCCATCGTAATTTAACTCAGATCAAAAATAGTTGCGCTCGGTCGAGAATACCATTATTATTGCAACCAATCTGAGGCTGCAACAGTTAGTCCTTCCAACCGGATCTTCACTTCATTTGAGAAAAACGATCTGCAAGCTTCACGAAATGAGTACAAAAGTAGACGGCGTGCATAGAGAAGACAATGCCATTCGAAGGATGAATGGGCTAATTGTAAGAGGAGACCCGCCTGATATTTTCAACACCCCGTTGCCATGAGCAACAACCTACAAAGTTTACCCCTACGTACCAGATTACTCGCTACTCAAAAACCTTATTGCTGTTGTAGAACATCTTCCCGTATATTGTACACGTTTTTAATTTAGACTTAGAACCCACATCCTATGCCACTTCTATTTATTCTCTTATACCAGTTATATTTTCGTGTTATATTTTGTTTACAAGAAATCAAGCTGTAAGAATTATGTAAGAGACAAAAATTTCCTTTTAATTTTATAGTAGAGACAGTGTCTGATAAAGCTCCACGTTTCATCGATGGCATCATGACAAGCCTACATTACGACATTCTACAAATCGTTGTTACATTAAAAACATTCGGACTTTGGCTAGCACTGTATGTACATAAGCCTAAATTGCTCTGACTCTCATTGAATTGATTTTTTTTAATGACAACAGACACATATGGTACTAAACGGAAAGAAAGCACATTCTTGGGATTTGAAGACTTCACGAGTGCCGTACTTGTCATCTTTTACCACAACGGTTTAGTTGTGATTGGTTTAATGTCTTCTGTCACATACATTTACCCCGAAAACCCAGTCTTTCTTACTTCATTGACAGACTATCCAACATGCCTTCATTATGGAGTGCACATACTTCAGTCATTTGTAATGGGATACCTTACTTCCTCCACCATTGGAACAATGATCCAATGGGGCTTCACTACTCTTCCAGCTGTCATAACCTGCCGTCAGATTTTAATGGAAATGGGGTAAACACTTTACAAATAATTCAAAATTAACGCAATTAATAAATATTATAAAAATATGTAAACTTTGACACTTTATAATTCCAAGGTATAACTATTGGACGGAGGTGAACAAGTGCACGGAGGGGGATTTTATTAAATACTACAATCATTCTCAAGTCCTAATCAAGCACACAACCCAGTTTTTCAGTATCTTTGTACTACCAAATGCACAAGTTTGTCTTATTATCATGATTATTTGCTCCATTTATGGAACTATTCGAATGACCGGAATTATGGCCGTGATGCTATTTTGTGTTGCTGTGATGTCACTTATCTTCCTGGTCAATTTGTTTACGGGTTTGGGTAGTTATAATGATCTTTCTTCCTCCGCCCTTCTGTCGTGGAACGGACGGAGCAGGGATCCCTGGTTTCGGAAAACTCTCAGGTCCTTATTTCCGGCTAGAGTCAACGTGGGACAATACTATTATGCCGACAAAGAGCTAGTTCTAACAATGTTATCAATTATTTTGGAAAATCTAGTGAGCTTGTTGGTAATGTTCTAATTGAGAGAATCCCATAAAGTTGTTGCATGCATGTGTTGCTTGCAATTGCTTGCATATGAATGGGACCCACTATGATTTTGTCGCTTACAAAAACCATACCTGCGTTTATATATATATGTCTACAAGGGATTAAAATCACTTTTAATGTAAGGGATGTGCCACAAATGACGTCATCCAAAAATCGGGCAAATTAAGACTGACTGACTGGATAATCATTCGTCGTCACAACGAAGGCTGACTGACTGTATATGACGTCATGTGTGTATGTATGCATGGGCATAATAATAATATAATTCGTTTTTAGTGTCGATATTTTTTATTAGCCATCGGTAACAACCATAATAAAATTAGAAGCCCAATAATGAGTTCTACTGTAACCAAACGAGAAGCAAAAATCATAAGGCACTTGTACTAATTCATGGGTAAAATCCTATAGGTCAAAGATAATTATAAATAGGCCGCTCATTTGGTCAAAAATTTTATAATAATATAGTAATTATTTTTTACATTAGTAAAACAATCACTTGTAAAATTTTGAAATGACTTAAACCGGTTTTCAATACCTCACTTTGAGGTATTATGGTAAAACATGTGGGATAGAAAAGGTAACTTGACAGGCAAAAGGACGTATGCGTAGGTTTTAATTAAAAGCACTTTTAAATAGAAATCGTACGAACTGTAACATCCAGTCAATGGTACTTATCGCAGCTGAAAAGATATATTACCGTATGTTTATACGTGAGCTATACTTTTCCAATGTTAGATGGATGACCTTACCTCCTTTAAAATCAATACGTCTGAACTTTTAGATAACGTGTCACCGCGGAAAGGTCGAATCATCTTGTGACACTGATTCTGTAGCTATCCTTATTATAGAAAAGCATGAATTTATGATATTTAAAACTATAGTACGTATCAGTGGGCTCGTATTTGATACTACGCAGCTAGCTGGTTAGCACAAAGAGCTATTATAGTTTCACACGGCTTGGTAAATGGTGACGGCGCCACCTGTCGAAAATGCAGATATAACATTCTTATGTGTGACCATTTTGATTTGATTAGGTAAACAATCTATTCAATAGACGTTATTTTTTAGAAAATCAGTTCATCCGTTTGATATGAGGAAATTTAAACTACATATGTACGCAAATGCTTACACAGACTTCTCCGACAGATGATGCAGTCAATAGGCCCTTTTTATAACTTTTTAGCTTCCCAGATGCGTCAATAAATCCGCACACATTTCAAATTAAAATTGTTATAGCACAATTTTAATTCCCCGTTACTTTAATTATGTTGGAAGTGTCTACTTTAAAAAACTAACACCAGTTACACTGTCTCGTATATTTCGATATAACTCTTTGTGGCTCGTAACTAATGATTTTGGATGGTGAAATAGTTATTTGAACTAACGAATTTACACGGGATTTCATGGAAGAGTAACAAAGGGTCTGGGCTAAATATCTGCACAAAAATGACGCTATATGATGAAGAAGGGACTGACTGAGTACGTCATGTTAAATCATGTACGGACAATATGACAGACTGACTAAATGAATGACGTCATTTGTGGCATATCCCTAAGCAAATAAAAACTGGATTTCAAGCTATTTTAAGTGCAACGAAATAGTACTGTTTTTATAAATTGTCAGTGTGAATTATTTCCACACTTTTACGCACTGTAATTTCGGGCATGAGGGTCAAATCGTATATCATGAGTAACTCGGGTGGTTGTTTTTACTGTAAGAGCGAATATTACAGGAAGTCCTAGTTTTGTATAAGAGGTTTTTAGGATGGGAATGAGGCAAGCAATGAGTGTGAGAAAAGGAAGAGGAGCATAAAATGACACATCCCATTCGCACTAAACGAACACAAGCACTATTACTCGTACTTGAGCATTATGTGGTTATAGGCAGTTTTCAGTAGAAATATTTTAAATCGTTGCAGGCCTTCCTGCAGGGTTATAAGATTCAACAGGATTATTCAGAAATGATCCTGCAGGGAGATTAACAAAACTTCGACCCCTGGCAAACAGTATAAACTCGTACATTTGAGTGGAAATTCGAGTTTGGACGCAAATAGAATTTCCAGACGGGCTTTACTATGAGATCCGTTATTAGTAATTTATTACATTCGCATTATCACATTGTATTGTTGACTCTGGAAAGTGTACTTTATGGCATTTAGTTTGTAAAATACAGTCTTAAATCCTTTTTCGACGAAATTGTAAAATTTGGGCACTATTACAAGCAAAACTCCAAGTACGATGGACAAACTGTCCTGCTCTCAGGGACTTTGGACAATAGGTGACTAAACTCAAACTATATATCATTCCGATCTCATCGACCAGTTGCTTGGCACAGGGTTTCTAATTACAGAACCATATAATTCCGTCAATTACATATAGCCCCGGTGCAAAAAGCATATAAGATATGGAATACAGGAAGGGTGTAGGCAGAGTGGTTTGGGCACCTTTGGTGCGTAGTAAAACATATGATGGACTTACAGTTAGACCGCTTGCATTTTAGTGAATTAGGGCATGTACTCTTAATTTTCCTTGGAAGCAATTCGCATTGTCATTAGTGAAACTGCGTGTAGAATATTTCGTTTCTACTCGAGAATGCATCTAGACCATTTTGCCTCTTCTCTGACGATCATGATTATATTGTAGTATAAGACATAGTGACATTCCCATGTATTGGAAGTTATTCGACCATCCCATGGTGGATAGATTTTATGCAGGTGTGAAATATACAATAAACACTTTCTTCGAACGAGTTTTATGACTCGGACACATTAGCTTAGGGAAGCTCATGGGAACAGGACCAACCCGGGTATTTGGGTACAGGAACAGGAACAGGTCCAAAATGGGTACAGTTTAAAAGTTCCCAATTGTAACAGGAACAATACAGGTACTTTTATTTTGTACCCAGAAACCCGTGACCACAGTCAAAAACAGGTACAGGAACGAAAGTCGTTCCTGTTTGTGTGTTCTCAATAGAAACAGGTCCACACTGTTGAATGACCCGTATTTAAACGTGTGAACCCGGGTACTTTGACGTTTTTGAACTTTAATCATTTCCAAAGCAACAAGGAATGCTCGAAATGAATTTTGAGCATTCCAGTGCAATTACTGCAGGTAGGTTTTATTGTAATATAAAAGTGGTAATAAAAATTATTTTAAATAAAATTAATATTATTATTTGTTTCCACTGGAAACATTCGGAAGCATTTACGAAGATAACCTTATCAGCAAAAAAGCTTAAAAGTAATAAAAAAGTTACGGTACAATAATTCTTTTATAGTACAAAAGTATGCAGGAACAATGAAAATATTTATTGAAAAAGCAAAAAAATAGTAAAAAAACGTGTAGCTTAAATTCATATGTTTAAACTAAAGTACCCGGGGACGCACCCGGGTACTTGCCTAACTTTTGGGAATGGGTACACGTTTTGGGTACTTTTCAGGAACGGGTACAATTTCAGGAACAGGTACAAGATTTTGGATGTGCGAACAGGTACAGGAACGGAAAATTTGTACCTGCAAAAGTTTAGCATAGGTACAGGAACATAAATTTTGTACCTGTATTTATGGTTTCGTGTTCAGGAACAGGTACCAAGTTTTTGTAACTTTGCGCTTCCCTACAGTAGCTCCTCCATAATTAAACCAAAACTCACATGCACACTGCTAAGCCTCACTATATTTCCCAGAGATGTCCTTTCCTTCCCGAAAACCGTCCTCGAAATAAGAATAAAGAATTAGTTGTTACTCGTGTTATCCTTCCATTTAACAATCTTACAAGGTTTTGAGCTTCCAATCAGCTGATTTACAGCAATGACATCCTCGTTCAAAAAAACTTATTTCCCAATCGAAAAATTAGTAATTATGTTTATACAAAGCTCGTTCCAAAACTTGGGAACTCAAACTTAATATAAAAACTGTGTCTTTAAGTGTTTAGGGTCAATTTCACTTCTAATTTGGAGAGGGAATAGGTTAACAAGTAAATGCGGAGTTATAATCTAGAATCTACATTATCTCAAACATTCATTATGGTAATTAACAATAATCCCCCCAAAAACAACACATTTTTATACTGTAATGCAGCGACAGAGAATCACTTAAATTTAATTTTCGAAGAAGCGCTTCATGTATTTGTTTGCATTTTAAGAAATATTGCTTTTCTAGTTGACATATTTTCAATAAAAATACATTAGCTTAATATGTTTATTGACTTAGGAGTATTAGTGGATATAATTTAAGTATAGACAATTGGCTAAATATAATACTTGAAAAACCAAACATCACCTTATTCAAATAAAGGATTTGGCCCCATCGACAGCTGGAAATTCACAGCCTCGAAAATGTAACATTACCATTGAGGAAATATTTCGCATCCTATCAAAGTTTCGCTAGAGGATTAGTACCAACAATTTTACCTGCAATTTTACAAAGTATTATGAATTTGTTTAGTCTTCTATCTTCCCTACCAGTAACAATACCAGCTCAATCTTGTGGCGTCATATAACATATAAGAAAATTATATGAGCTTTTAATTCTGCACTTAATGGAGGTACTGTCTCACTGCCAACTCCCTCCTGGAATACTGCCACAAACACAACTGCCAAACGTAACTGTCCCTTGGGTGACTGCCACAATTACTAATTGACACTTGAATCTGCCACCTTTCTGAAAAATATCGTTATAAATTAAATATTATTAAAGCATTTAATCATAATAAATATTATGTTTAACAACCATGTATTAAGTATAAACATTTCCTGCGTAGTTAGTAGATAACATCGTTTGCTTTATTATAAAAAGTTACATTTTCCCTGAGACCCCATTTAAAGTGCAGAGTATACAAATAAAAACTGATTTTTTAAAAATCCAGTCAACGAAATATTCTACTTGTAAGTGGACATTCATGCAGCATAGAATGCTTAACATTCTTGTAAGGAAACGCACTTTAGTGCAAGTTGAAATAATCAGAGCACTGTGGGTAGTATTTCCAAATTAACTGAACAGAATGGAGGTCCCATGTAACAAGTATAACTACAAAAACTAATCAAATAATGGTTACATTATTCTCCCATTAGTTTATATATTTTTCATGGCTATGTCAACAAGATTTCACCTGTTTGATTTTATTTTCTATTCAGTTCCCATCTGATAGTTTTAGACAACTGTACCTTTACAATTGGCTTCGTAAGCAATTTCAAGAAAATGTTTAAGAAGAACGGACTGGAATACAATCCAGATCTTAAACCCAAATTTCGAAGTGTTGTTGCAATCATTAATAGGCTAAGGACCAAGGAGCCATCCTTTGAGTCCATGTACTCCCCAACAGTGCAGAAGTACATGTACAAAGGATTCATTTGGAACGAGTACTTGTATTTTAGTCCTTTTGAGTGGCACCCGAAGGAACAGTCATTTCGTTTCACAAAATCCAAGCTTCGGATGTTTCTGTGGTATTTCCACGTCTGTATACTTCTGCCATATGAAACATTTTTGAGTGTGCAATTGATTCGATAGTTAAGAAGCGAAGACAGCGATTGTAACAATATGACACCATTTATATTTCTCCTCCTTATGGCTGGCTGGTTTGTTTTGAGCCTCCATGCCACGCTACTCCTGGCAAATAATCCCTTACCAGATATTACTCGCAGAATGAACTCCCATGCGCGCTTTTATTATGTTAAGACGTATTCTTGTACTTTGTTACTCTATAACCACGCCTTGTCTCGCTGTAAGATAAATCCACTTGTAAACGGATATGAATGTCTTTATAGCATCCCAAATAGATACTTACAATTAGTGTCAGGGGTCAGATGTTTGCAAAACTCCCTGGAAGATCATTTCTAAATTTCCCTGCTGAATCAAATGTCCCTGCAGGGAGGTCCACAACGATTTCAAAAATCCCTGTTAAACAAACGGTCAAGGATTTTCAAAATCTCGTTGTTGGCAAAAACAATTTCCCTACAAGACGTCAAATCCCTGTCAAAATAGGGTCAACCAATCTAATAATCCCTGTTTTCCTAAGCAATCTCCCTGAATCACACCAACTTTGAAAATCCCTGCTAAAAAATCAACGAATTTTAAAATCCTTGTTTGCAAAATAGAATCACTTTCCTTTGAGACTTTCCCTGCCAGAAATGTTTTTCCCCCGGAAGAATCTGCATTAGAATATGCATTCGGAATGGGTCATTGCTTCAGCCAGGCACTCCAGAATAAGGGCGGACAGGAGGGACACTGTCCCTAACAAAAAACGTCAGGGAGGGACAGGCTATACTGCCATCCCCCCACTTTTAAGAATCAAATTAGCCTTTTCTTAACTTTTTAATGTCAAAACTCTTATGAAGATTCATGTTTTTTTTAATCCTCCACAAACTGCTGTTAGTTGTATTTAAAAAACTCGCAACAAACTATCTCTTTTAAACAAAAATGTTTACTCAAATGATAAATTTCTTGTCCATCCTGGTATATGCATGCATGTGAAGAACGGCGGTGATCTAGGTAACTACCAAAATTGCGTAGTGAAAGTAGTGGGTCATACTCCAGTCCGAATTAGATTTTCTAAAGCCACCGTCTTCATCCTTGATAATGATTTTGAACTTATTCAAACGATTTTATGCCAGTATTGCAATACTTTCAGGGCTGAAATTGTATGATAGAGTGATTATTTTAATAGTAACTTAGGTATTCAACGCAACGCAGCCCATCAACAACTTAGAGGATATTTTTCTATCCAACATTCTTTACTGTTGCTAAATTTGAAATATTATTTCCCGCTACGTCAATATGTTTCCCGAACATATTGACCTCCCATTGCCAGATTGATCCAGGCCAAAATCTTGACCTGGATCAAAAGTTTGAACAATTTGAAACTATTGCTTTCGTTCTTAATTATTGCCAGACCAACAAATCCGTACCAAAATGTCGGACCAGACAGATAATACCATTCCTGTATTACGAGCTTAAATTTGTTAGGAGCAATTTATAAACAATAGGTTCTAGCGCGCCAATATTATTGAAAAGAGTACAACTGAGTATTAAAACGTTACCCAATGAGTTTATTTCAGGATATTAATAATTAAAATGAAATATTGTTGCTTGTTGAAACATTTACTTCAAAAAATTCACCGACACAAAATTTGGTCTGTTCCAACGGATGGAAAAGGCCATGCACTTCTAAACCAGTAAATTCACTGGAGAATGTCTCTTGGACGAAAATTGTGGAACAGATCTAGAGGCATGATTCCACACTTGGGAACCACTAAACCATTCCCGGAAGATCGCCAATCAGTTCAACGATTCTTTGATATCTCTATTTGAAATCAGTAAAATTTTGATTGTATTGTGTGTACGAAAATATTTCTAATATGAGATTTATTTGGTGTCATCTATGAAAACTTGTTCTTAAAAAAAATTGCAACAAAATTTTAAATATTTTGCATGCTTATATGAGCTAACTAACGAAAAATAAGTTCTAACCCTATACATATGTACATACATACGTTTGTGTGTGACCAATAGCGAAGTAACGAAAACTAATTTTAAAATGTTGTCCCCCCACTTTTTTGGATGTTCCGGCTTCAGTATACATTAACTACAGTTTATCAGGGATCCGGTATAGAGAAATGGTTTACAATACATGTATTGTAAATTGATAGTTCTTACAATTCATTTTGGTTGGAACTCGAGTGTAATTTGTATTTTAGCTTATCAGAAGGCACACGAGTACATACATGAAGTTTGTATTTTCAGGGGATGGACCATTAACTTTTTTTTATTTAATTTATATCATTAATTTGTATCATTCCTAAAACGATTTAGGATACCAATGAAAGTTATTGAAGAAATAGTATCTTTAGTTCTTAAGAACAGTGCATTAATTTGTAATAATAATCTTTATAAGTCATAAATTATACTAATTAGTTACTTAATTGAAAATTGTTAATAGTATACTGAGTCCATAAGAGCTACTTCTATTGAGAAGCAGTGTCAATAAAGTCTTTCTCTCTGGAAAGCTGTAGCTTACGGTTTTAGTTAGTGGTCGGACTAGTTTGGAATTTATCTAATTATTTTTATGAAAACAGACACATATGGTACTAAACGAAAAGAAAGCACATTCTTGGGATTTGAAGACTTCACGAGTGCCGTACTAGTCATCTTTTACAACAACGGTTTAGCAGTGATTGGTTTAATGTGTTCTGTCACATACCTTTACCCTGAAAACCCAGTATTTCTCACTTCATTGACAGATTGTCCAAAATGTCTTCATTATGGAGTGTACATACTTCAGTCAGTTGTTATGGGATACCAAACTTCCTGCACCATTGGAACAATGATCCAATGGTGCTTCACTACTCTCCCAGCTGTCATAACCTACCGTGGGATTTTAATGGAAATGGGGTAAATACTTTAAGAATAATTCAACATTAACGCAATTAATACATAATATAAAATAAATGTAAACTTTCTCATTTTATAATTCCAAGGCATAACTATTGGACGGAGGTGAACAAGTGCACGGAGGGGGATTTTATCAAATACTACAATCATTCTCAAGTCCTAATAAAGCACACAACACAGTTTTTCAGTATCTTTACAATACCGAATGCAGAAGTGTGTATGATTTTCATGATTATTTGTTCCGCTTATGGAACTATTCGGATGACCGGAATTATTGCCATGATGCTATTCTGCATTGGTGTGACGACACTTATAGTTATTAATGTTCTAATTAGGAGAATCCCATAAAGTTGTACAATATATTTTGTTTGCATATTCAATATTCATATTAATGGGACCTACTTTGATTTTGTCGCTTATAAAAACCATATCAGCGTATATGCAAGGAGTTAAAATCACTCTTAATGTAGGCAAAATAAAATCTGAATTTCAAGACATTTCAAGTGCTACGAAATAATACTGTTCTTATAAATATCCAGTGTGAATTATTTCCGCGTTTTTACATACTGTAATTTCGGACATGAGGGTCAACTCAATACTAAGGAAGTTCCTAGTTTCAATGTAAGACTTAGATAGATGTAGACTTGTAATACTATAGATATTATACCGGAAATTGCCCAAATAATTTTAAAATAAGCGTTATAGCTTTTTCACAGAAAAATTGTTCGTTGTTTGCTCAACAAACAATGACTCATTCGAAATTTGAATGAATAAGAATCCAGTAGGGGCGTAACTTTAAGATTATTAAACTCAGCAGAGAACTAGATATTTTATTAACATTAGAAGGAAGTAATGCAACGTATACTTATTGTTAATATGATTCACCAAATATGACCCAATGCAAGTATGTATGTAGTCCTGCTTCTCGTGGCATTTTGCTTACAACACTATATATTTAAAATTACATTGTATAGGTATATCTATCAATAAAGGAATAATATATCACTAGGATCTACAGCCTAACATAATTTACATGGTTTCCATTTACTTTCTGACATATTTCCAACAGTATAACCGCAGACAGAACCAATAGAAAAACTAAGATTGGAAACTGAACTGAAATTCATAAATTTATTGTTACGATTGATAAATCTCTAAAGAGTAAAAAGATTCTGCCTTCAAAAACATGTATACGTCCACAGTGTAGAAGTATATGTATGTACCTTGGATTGGCTTGGATTTATTTGGAACGAGTATTTGTATTTTAGCCCTTTTGAGTGGCATCCGAAAGAACGACGCTTTTCATGTACAAAGTCAAAGCTCCGAATATTCTTATGGTATTTGAACCAGAGCTGCGTTCCTTTCCAGTTATATTGGATAACTTGACTTGAACTTGACTTGAACTTGAAAAATTGTTTAAACGAGATATCCGCACTAGTACTTGATGAACCAAGTTTCTCAAGCAACTTGAGTATTCAAGTACACAATTTTCAAGTTCATTTTGTAGAACTTGAACTTGATTAGTACTTGACGTTCAAGTTGGACACATAACTTGACTTGAACGTGAACTTGTACTTGAACTTGATTATTCATTTACTTTTTTCGTAAATGAATAAACCATACTAGAAATTGCATTTTACAATTATTACAGCTGATAATAGGCCGTAATTAGGATAAACTAAACGGCATGCGGACGATATTCTTTATTTTAAAATTGCTAAAAAGTTTAAAATAGATACATGATCAAATAAATGTAAGCATTGTAGTCTAATTTATTTACAAATTTCTATAGTTAACAGTTCAGCAATCATATTATTGGCCTGTTCACATTATGTTGCACTCGTTTAGTGAGTTTAACAAGCAGTTATAATCATGAATATTTGTCGTCGATAATTTTGTTTAACCAATATTTATTTTTAAGATTTTTTGTTGTTCATCTGCGCCATCATGTTTAATATATGCAAAAATCATTCTTACAGGGAATAATAAATTGCTCTTAAACTTCTTCTTAGCTTCAGAACAGGTGAGCTAAACAATCACTTCATTTTTATAATGGAACAAGAACCCCGAGTATCAAGAACATCCTTATAAAACAATGAGTCGGGACTTTTAATTGTTCAAAGTATGGAAACAGGACACAAGAATTACTCTTAATCTTCAACACTGGGCTTCGTGGAGGCGACTTTAATGCCGATGGAATACTGTAAAAACAAACAAAGATGGTATTATTGTAATGATTCGCATGCAACATTAGTTTTATTGGGATGCAAAAATGCCACTAATTCCGCAATGCTTACATTGCTTTTCAGTGACAAAAATCCAAGTTTTATTCAAGTACTCCCATTCAGTGTACTTGAACTTGACTTGATTTTGCTATCAAGTAATAAATTATTAACTTGAACTTGATTGAAGTTAAACTTGAAAATTCAAGTTAAAATTATGATTTCACTTGAGCTTGATGTTCAAGTTTCAAGTTACCAAATTGTCTGCACTTGACTTGAACTTTTCAAGTTATACTTGAACATGAACGCAGCTCTGATTTGAACATCGTCATGCTTCTGGTAATTATATGAAACCTTCTTGGGCTTATAGTTGTTTAGATTTTTCAAAAGCCAAGAAAGACACTGTGTCGAAATGAGACTATTCATAGTTCTTGTAGCAGTGGTTATTTCATTAGTTCTGCGCAACCATGTGACTCTATTACATTCGTGGAATCGTTTCCCTATGATGATTTCCAGAATGAATTCGTTCGTTCGTTCATATTACGGGGAGATATTCCGCTGTATAATGCTTACGGATAACTCTAGTGAAATTTGTGCTGGGACTGTCCGGTCCGGAACAAATATTTGAGCCATTACAATAATGGTCTGTTCCAGGTTTCTTCTGGTTGGGTGAAACGCAAGGCTTGGAGAAATCATGGAACAGACCGGCCGACTCACAGCACTACTGTACATATAACGGGAACTCTTATAACCTCCAACGGGAGTGACTGATGTGATGTTTCGTTTTTCTCTGCAGAACTCTATGCGCGTAAATAAGTTGTACCGAAGCGAAATTCGTTCTTGGGGTTTGAAGACTTCACAAGTGCTTTTCATTTCACTTTGTACAATATTAAATTAGTGGTAATAGGATTACTGATCTCCATAGCTTACATTTATCCTGAAAATCCAGTATTTTTCACTTCACTAGCAATGTGTCCAGGATGTCTTCATTGTGGACTGTACATACTCCAAATGGTATATATTGGATACATGAACTGCACCTGCTTTGGTTTGATGATGGAATGGGGCTTAAATATCCTCTCGTTTTTACTGTCCGGTCGCAAGTCAATATGTTTACGGGTTTGGGTAGTTATAATGATCTTTCTACGTCCGCCCTTCTGACGTGGAACGGACGGAGCAGGGATCCATGGTTTCGGAAAACTCTCAAGTCTTTATTTCCGGCTAGAGTCAACGTGGGACAATACTATTATGCCAACAAAGAGCTAGTTCTAACAATGTTATCAATTATTTTGGAAAATCTAGTGAGCTTGTTGGTAATGTTCTAATTAGGAGAATCCCGTAAAGTTGTTGCATGCATATAATTGGGACCTACTATAATTTTGTCGCTTACAAAAACCATACCTGTAAAAAAACCATATATGTATGCATATGTCTACAAGGGATTAAAATCACTTTTAATGGAATCAAATAAAAACTGGATTTCAAGCTATTTCAAGTGCAACGAAATAGTACTGTTTTTATAAATTGCCAGTGTGAATTATTTCCACACTTTTACGCACTGTAATTTCGGGCATGAGGGTCAAGTCGTAATATCATGAATAACTTGGATGATTTTTTTTACTGTAAGAGAAAATATTATAGGAAGTCCTAGTTTGTATGAGAGATTTTTAGGATGGTAAATGGAAACCAGGTAAGTAGTGGTCGGACCAGTTCAGTTCAAAACTTAAAATTTCAGTTCAGTTCGGTTCAGTTTGGTTCATACCAATTTTGGTTCAGTTCAATTCAGTTCAGTTTGGTTCATACAAATTTTGGTTCAGTTCAATACACAAACTAAACTGAATGGTTCGGTTTTAGCGTAAAACCGAACTGAACTGAATTGTTTGAACTGATTGTTACACATACTCAATAAATCCTGTTTCAGTCATGACACACTTCTCATCTCCGACCGTTGAATTTGCTGTGCTATATAATTATACATATAAGAACATATCTTATATATAATTATATATATATATATGTAATTACATATATATTTTAGGTACCAAACCGAAGCTATTTGCGTTATGCTTTTAACCTGACGCGGTAAACTGTTTTGTAATCAATTCAGTTCAGTTCATAGAGGAAACCGAACTGAACTGAACCGAAGAATAGCTAACTGAACTGAAATTTTGATTTTCGATTCAGTTCACTTTGTGAACCGAACTAAACTGAATTTTACGAACCAAACTGAACTGGTCCGACCACTAGAGGTAAGGATTGACTGTGAGAAAAAAAGAGGAGCATAAAATGGTACATCCCATTCGCACACTAAAGGAACACAAGCACTTACTCGTAATTGAGCATTGTGTGTCTATAGTCAGTTTTCAGTAGGAATATTTTAAATCATTAAAGGCCTTACTGCAGGGATATCAGATTCCCCTGGCAAACTGTATAAACTCGTATATTTGAGTGGAAATTCCAGTTTGGACGCAAATAGAATTTCAGAAGGGCTTTACTAAGGCTTCCATCCGATCGGATGATCCGCGGATATCCGAAATCGGATACACTACTTATCCGATCCGAACACAATCCGATCGGATCGGATACGTACCCCTTATCCGATCATCGGATTCGGATCGGATCGGATTTGGAAACGATTTTATCCGATCGGTTCGGATAACAAATAATAAATATCGGATAACCCGACGGATATCCGAAAATCAAATTTTTAGCGCGTTCGAGCGACCAATAAGAACGAAGTGTGCAACAACAATTTGTCCAGTGAGTAACTTCGCCGCTTTTTACGTGTTTTCTCATTAATTCCGTGCTTCAAATTGACAGCTGTGTTTGTAATATTTTTATTCAGTTTGTAATGTATGCAAAAATGATTAATATTTTGATGTAGTCAAAAGCTAACGCTTTTTTCAGTGAAAATTCCTAATATTTTTTTCCATTATCATCCAATGGTATCAATTCGGATAATTTCGGATATCCGCGGATCGGATCGGATAGCAGCACTTATCCGATCCGAAAATTTCGGATCGGATACGGATGAATAAAATTTTCCGATCCGTAACGGTCGGATCGGATAATAAGAAAATTTATCCGAAAATTTCGGTTCGGATCGGATTCGGATATTCGATTTATCCGGTCGGATGGAAGCCTTAGGCTTTACTATGAGATCCGTTGTCAGCCATTTATTTCATTAACATTGTCACAATTGTCTTGTTTAGTTGACTCTGGAAAGTGTACTTGGTGGCACTTAATTTGTAAAATATTAAGTATTACATCTTTTTTGGACGAAATTGCAAAATTTGGGCACTATTACAAGCAAAAATCCAAGTACGATGGACAAACTGTCCTGCTCTCAGGGACTTTGGACAATAGGTGACTAAACTCAAACTGTATTTCATTCCGATCCCATCGACCAGTTGCTTGTCTCAGGGCTTCTAATTACAGAACCATAGAATTCCGTCAATTACATATAGCCCGGGGCAGGCGCGTAGCCAAGGGGGGGGCAAAGGGGGCAATTGCCCCCCCCCATTCGAAATAAAATACTCTCAAATCACTCAAAAAGTTAAAAATAAATCAGTCCATACCGAGACATACAAACCTTTTTAGTGATTTGACAGTACAATTTTTTTTATTTGTAAAAAAATCACTTGGAAACTCCACATATGCAGTATTCCATGTAAATATCTGTGTATAAACATCATAACTCTAGAATCACCCATGAAGTTTCCATGTTTCGTGTGAATGATTTATTACCCACGGCTCCTCCCGTCATTAATTGACACATCCATACGCGCGAAAATCGTATCGCAATGTTGTCCATTGCGAGAGCAAAGGATTTCTAGATCAATAAATTTCTATCGAAATGGAAAAGCATTTCGATACGATTTTCGCGAGTATGGATGGGTCAACTTTTGACGGGAAGAAGCCGTGGGTAATAAACCATTCAATAAAGAGACGTTTTGGGTGATTCTAGAGTATATTTTTATTGTGTTCATCCTTGCTTAGCGGGCGATTTGAATGCATTGCGAAATCCCGATTTCACTTTGACCTTTGCCTCGTCGATTTGACTTCAACCTTCAACGGCAACAAAAGTATGGTAACAGCGGCTTTAAATATTTTCATCTTAAAAGCTTTTAGCTTCTGTAACTTACACGCATCGCTTCGGGGGAATTTTTAAGCTGGATAGAATTATGAAATTAGTGAATTGTATTTAATTCTTCATTATGAAAAGGTCAAGCACGCCTGATATCCGCAGTTTCTTTTCGAAGCAAAGACGTGTGTCACAGGAACAGTAGGTTAAGCACCAGCTGAAACGATAGAAGCGAACCCAGGTCTCGAAATTCTCCGAAATCGGATCAAGCCCAATTAAAAATCTGGTCCAAAACTATTCAAATTTAATCGAATCGTAAAACGTGGAGAATTTTAAAATCTGAAATTCAGTTTGCAAAATTTGATGCGTTTTACATTCGTGAATTGGATTTCCCATAGAATGTGTCAGTTAACATATGTACGTTCTAATTAATGTTGCCCCCCCCTTGGCCAATTCCTGGCTACGCGCCTGGCCCGGGGCAAAAAGCATATAAGATATGACATACAGCAAGGGTGTATGCAGAGTGGTTTGGACATCCTTAGTTAAACAAATGATGGACTTACAGTTAATAGACCGCTTGCATTTTAGTGAAAAAGGGCATGTAGACCGTTTTACTCTTAATTTTCCCTGGAAGAAATTCGCATTGTCTTTAGTGAAATTGCATGTAGAATATTTCGTTTCTAATCGAGAATGCGTCTAGACCATTTTGCCTCTTCACCGACGATCATGATATTATTGTAGTATAAGACTTAGCGACATTCCCATGTATTGAAAGTTATTCGGCCATCTCAAGATGTGATTTTATGCAGGTGTGAAATACACAATGAACACTTTCTTTGAACCAGTTTCATGACTAGGGCACAGTAACTCCTCCATTATTAAAAACTAACTCACAGTCACACTGCTAAGCCTCATTATATTTCCCGGAGTTGCCCTTTCCCTCCCGAAAACCGTCCTCGAAATAAGAATAAAGAATTAGTTAATACCCGTGTTATCCTCCCATTTAACAATCTCACAACGTTTTGAGCTTCCAATGAGCTGATTTAGAGCAATGACATATGACATCCTCGTGCAAAAAAAACACATTTTTCCTAAATGAAAAATTAGTAATTATTTTTATACACTGCTAGTTCCAATACTTGTGAACTCTAATTTTTTTAATATAAAAGCAGTGTCTTTAAGTGTTTAGGGTCAATTGTTACATCTAATTTGGAGAGGGAATAGGTTAACAATTAAATGCAGAGTTATAATTTAGAATCTGCGTTATCTAAAACATTTATTATAGTACTTACAATAATCCCCCAAAAAATAATACGTTTATATAATGCAACGTCAAAGTATATGGATATTCAATTTAATTTTCGAAAAATTGCTTCCTTTATTTGTCTAGTATTTTAAGAAATATTGCTTTTCTAGTTAACATATTTCCAACAAAAATGGATTAGTTTAATGTTTATTGAGTTAGCAGTAGCAGTGGATACCATTTAAGTATAGACAATTGGCTAAATATAATACTTGAAAAACCAACCATCACCCTATTCAAATAAAAGATTTGGCCCGATCGCCAGCTGGAAATTCACAGCCTCGAAAATGCAACATTAGCATTGATAAAATATTTCGCACCCTATCAAAGTTTCGCCTGAGGCTAGAGGATTAGTACCAACAATTTTACCTGCAATTTTACAAAGTATTATGAATTTGTTTAGTCTACTATCTTCCCTACCAGTAACAATACCAGCTCAATCTTGTGGCGTCATATAATATATAAGGAAATTCTATGAACTTTTAATTCTGTACGTACTGGAGGTACTGCCTCACTGTCATCTGCCTTCTGGAATACTGCCACAAACACAACTGCCAAAGTAACTGCTCCTTGGGTGACTGCCACAATTACTAATTGCCTTTTGAATCTGCCACCTTTCTAAAAAATATCGTTATAAATTAAATATTATTAAAGCATTTAATCATAATAAATATTATGTTTAACAACCATGTAATAAGGAATTAAAATGTCAAGCGTAGTTAGTAGATCATATCGTTGGCTATGTTTTGAAATGTAGTGATTTTCCCAGAGACGCCGTTTAATAGTATACAAATAAAAACTGATTTTTTAAAAATCCAGTCAACGAAATATTCCACTTGTAAGTGGACATTCATGCAGCATAGAATGCTTAACATTCTTGTAAGGAAACACTTTAGGGCAAGTTGCAATAATCAGAGCGCTGTGAGAATATTTCCAAATTTAATTGAACAGAATGAAGGTCCAATGTAAGAAGTATAGCTACAAGAATTAATCAAATAATGGTTACAACATTCCCCCATTAGTTTATATCGTTGGCTAAATTCGAACAAGTACCATTTTCATTTCACAACCTATGCTTTTTAAACGGGTTCGCAAATGAAAATGGTACCTTTTAGAATTTAGCCGACGATATATTTTTCATGGTTATGTCAACAATATTTCACCTGTTTGAATTTATTTTCTGTTCAGTTCCCATCTGATAGGTTCTGACAACTGTACCTTTACAACTGGCTTCGTATGCAATTGCAAGAAAATGTTTAAGAAGAACGGACTGGAATACAATCCAGATCTTAAAGCCAAATTTCGACGTGTTGTCGCAATAATTAATATGCTAAGGGTCAAGGAGACATCCTTTGAGTCCATGTACTCCCCAACTGTGCAGAAGTACATGTACAAAGGATTCATTTGGAATGAGTATTTGTATTTTAGTCCTTTTGAGTGGCACCCGAAGGAACAGTCATTTCGTTTCACAAACTCCAAGCTTCGGATGTTTCTGTGGTATTTCCACGTCTGTGTACTTCTGGCATATGAAACATTTTTGAGTGTTCAATTGATTCGAAACTTACGAAGCGAAGACAGCGATTGTAACAATATGACACCATTTATATTTCTCATCCTTATGACTGCCTGGTTTGTTTTGAGCCTCCATGCAACGCTACTCCTGGCAAATAATCCCTTACCAGATATTACTCGCACAATGAACTCCCATGCGCGCTTTTATTATGGTAATACGTGTTCTTGTACTTTGTTACTCTATAACCACACGTGTCTCGCTGTAAGATAAATCCACTTGTAAACGTATATGAATGTCTTAATAGCATCTCAAATAGATACTTGGTGTAAGGGGTCAGATGTTTGCAAATCTTCCTGAAAGTTACTTTCTAAATTTCCCTGCTGATTCAAATGTCCCTGCAGGGAGGTCCACAACGATTTCAAAAATCCCTGCTAAACAAACGGTTAAGGATTTCCAAAATCTCTGTTGGCAAAAACAATTTACCTACAAAACGTCAAATCCCTGTCAAAATAGGGTCAACCAATCTAATAACCCCTGTTTTCCTAAGAAATCTCCCTGAAACACACCAACAAATTTGAAAATCCCTGCTAAAAAATCAACGAATTTGAAAATCCATGTTCGCAAAATACAATCCCTTCCCTTTGAGACTTTCCCTGCCAGAAATGTTTTTTCCCAGGGAAGAATCTGCATTAGAATCTGCATTCGGAATGGGTCATTGCTTCAGTATACATTAACTAGGGTATATCAGGGATCCGGTAAAGAGAAATTGGGTTTAGAATACATGTATTGTAAATTGATAGTTCTTGCAATTCATTTTGGTTTGAACTCGAGTATAATTTGTATTTTAGCTCATCGGAAGGCACACATGTACATACATTGAAGTTTGTATTTTCAAGTGATGAACCATGGTTGGAAAGCGGTAGCTTACGGTTTTAGTTAGTGGTCGGACTAGTTTGGAATTGATCTAATTATTTTTATGAAAACAGACACATATGGTACTAAACGGAAAGAAAGCACATTCTTGGGATTTGAAGACTTCACTAGTGCCGTACTTGTCATCTTTTACAACAACGGTTTAGTAGTGATTGGTTTAATGTCTTTTGTCACATACCTTTACCCTGAAAACCCAGTATTTCTCACTTCATTGACAGATTGTCCAAAATGTCTTCATTATGGAGTGTACATACTTCAGTCAGTTGTTATGGGATACCTTACTTCCTGCACCATTGGAACAATGATACAATGGTGCTTCACTACACTTCCAGCTGTCATAACCTGCCGTGGGATTTTAATGGAAATGGGGTAAATACTTTAAGAATAATTCAACATTAACGCAATTAATACGTATTATAAAATAAATGTAAACTTTTTCATTTTATAATTCCAAGGCATAACTATTGGACGGAGGTGAACAACTGCACGGAGGGGGATTTTATCAAATACTACAATCATTCTCAAATCCTAATCAAGCACACAACTCAGTTTTTCAGTGTCGTTGTGATACCAAATGCACAAGTTTGTCTTATTATCATGATTGTTTGCTCCATTTATGGAACTATTCGAATGACCGGAATTATTGCAATGATGCTATTTTGTAGTTCTGTGATGTCACTTATCATCCTGGTCAATATGTTTACGGGTTTGGGTAGTTATAATGATCTTTCTACCTCCGCCCTTCTGTCGTGGAACGGACGGAGCAGGGACCCCTGGTTTCGGAAAACTCTCAGGTCTTTATTTCCTGCTAGAGTCAATGTGGGACAATACTATTATGCTGACAGGGAGCTAGTTCTAACAATGTTAACAATTATTTTGGAAAAGCTAGTGAGCTTGTTGGTAATGTTCTAATTAGGAGAATCCCGTAAAGTTGTTGCTTGCAAAAGCTTCAATATGAAAGGGACCTACTATGATTTTGTCGCTTACAAAAACCATACCTGTAAAAAAAACCATATATGCATATGTCTACAAGGGATTAAAATCAGTTTTAATGGAAGAAAATAAAAACTGGATTTCAATCTATTTTAAGTGCAACGAAATAGTACTGTTTTTATAAATTGCCAGTGTGAGTTATTTCCACACTTTTACGCACTGTAATTTCGGGCATGAGGGTCAAGTCGTAATATCATGAATAACTTGGATGATTTTTTTTACTGTAAGAGAAAATATTATAGGAAGTCCTAGTTTGTAGGAGAGATTTTTGGGATGGTAAATGGAAACGAGGTAAGTAGTGGTCGGACCAGTTCAGTTCAAAACTTAAAATTTCAGTTCAATTCAGTTCAGTTTGGTTCATACCAATTTTGGTTCAGTTCAATTCAGTTCAGTTTGGTTCATACAAATTTTGGTTCAGTTCAATACACAAACTAAACTGAATGGTTCGGTTTTAGCGTAAAACCGAACTGAACTGAATTGTTTGAACTGATTGTTACACATACTCAATAAATCCTGTTTCAGTCATGACACACTTCTCATCTCCGACCGTTGAATTTGCTGTGCTATATAATTATACATATAAGAACATATCTTATATATAATTATATATATATATATGTAATTACATATATATTTTAGGTACCAAACCGAAGCTATTTGCGTTATGCTTTTAACCTGACGCGGTAAACTGTTTTGTAATCAATTCAGTTCAGTTCATAGAGGAAACCGAACTGAACTGAACCGAAGAATAGCTAACTGAACTGAAATTTTGATTTTCGATTCAGTTCACTTTGTGAACCGAACTAAACTGAATTTTACGAACCAAACTGAACTGGTCCGACCACTAGAGGTAAGGATTGACTGTGAGAAAAAAAGAGGAGCATAAAATGGTACATCCCATTCGCACACTAAAGGAACACAAGCACTTACTCGTAATTGAGCATTGTGTGTCTATAGTCAGTTTTCAGTAGGAATATTTTAAATCATTAAAGGCCTTACTGCAGGGATATCAGATTCCCCTGGCAAACTGTATAAACTCGTATATTTGAGTGGAAATTCCAGTTTGGACGCAAATAGAATTTCAGAAGGGCTTTACTAAGGCTTCCATCCGATCGGATGATCCGCGGATATCCGAAATCGGATACACTACTTATCCGATCCGAACACAATCCGATCGGATCGGATACGTACCCCTTATCCGATCATCGGATTCGGATCGGATCGGATTTGGAAACGATTTTATCCGATCGGTTCGGATAACAAATAATAAATATCGGATAACCCGACGGATATCCGAAAATCAAATTTTTAGCGCGTTCGAGCGACCAATAAGAACGAAGTGTGCAACAACAATTTGTCCAGTGAGTAACTTCGCCGCTTTTTACGTGTTTTCTCATTAATTCCGTGCTTCAAATTGACAGCTGTGTTTGTAATATTTTTATTCAGTTTGTAATGTATGCAAAAATGATTAATATTTTGATGTAGTCAAAAGCTAACGCTTTTTTCAGTGAAAATTCCTAATATTTTTTTCCATTATCATCCAATGGTATCAATTCGGATAATTTCGGATATCCGCGGATCGGATCGGATAGCAGCACTTATCCGATCCGAAAATTTCGGATCGGATACGGATGAATAAAATTTTCCGATCCGTAACGGTCGGATCGGATAATAAGAAAATTTATCCGAAAATTTCGGTTCGGATCGGATTCGGATATTCGATTTATCCGGTCGGATGGAAGCCTTAGGCTTTACTATGAGATCCGTTGTCAGCCATTTATTTCATTAACATTGTCACAATTGTCTTGTTTAGTTGACTCTGGAAAGTGTACTTGGTGGCACTTAATTTGTAAAATATTAAGTATTACATCTTTTTTGGACGAAATTGCAAAATTTGGGCACTATTACAAGCAAAAATCCAAGTACGATGGACAAACTGTCCTGCTCTCAGGGACTTTGGACAATAGGTGACTAAACTCAAACTGTATTTCATTCCGATCCCATCGACCAGTTGCTTGTCTCAGGGCTTCTAATTACAGAACCATAGAATTCCGTCAATTACATATAGGCCCGGGGCAAAAAGCATATAAGATATGACCAGGGTTGCACAATTGAAAATGCCATGGCATTTTCGGCATTATGCCTGCCCAAAATGCCCTGGCATTTTGGGCATTTTCATTTCATGGCATTTTGGGTATCTATGGCACTTTGGGCATTTTGGGCATATTCAGCCTAGGGCAGGCATTTTCGGCATATTCACTCCAATTGTTTAAATATATGACTTTAGCTACCTGCTAATTTTGCAAAATAAGTCTCAAAACAGTATGTTGCAAATAATTTTAATATTCAACTGGATTACATGATAAAATTATAGAAACAAACTGTTTCCAAAAAGGTTGAAACCTGGAGCCAGTTGATATAGACATATTTATGGGAAAATAATAATAATTCTATTTTTCTTATTTTGCTGTACAAATTTGTTTGTACACCGCGTCTGTAATTATTTAGATTTCAAGAACAAACATATTCGGCCAAAGATGCAACACAAAAAGATAAAATAGTTGTTAAAAGATTAACAATATCATTGCTTGTGAGCTTCAAAACTCGTCGTCATCTAAATGTATTTACTGTTACATTTTGAACTCCTAGAATTATTACACTGGTTTACTACGGCTGATTAAATGCAGTTTTCAAAGTCGACACAAAATTTGCTACGGAAGCTCCAAGTTTTGACATATATTATAACCGTCGCATTGTATGTATCCAATGAAAGTGTAAAATTTTCTATACTTTACAAGCCATTATCAAAATACAGAATTTATGCTGGCACTGTGCAAATTGTTCTTTCCAAATCCAAAAGTTTTTTAATGTACAGCGTTGAAGCAACTCCGTTGGGGCTTATTGAAATAGCTATTAGGGAATTAGACGAATTAAATTCTTTTTTTTTAAATCAAGTATAACATTTTTAAAACTGGATGGGTTTGATTATGCTACGAAAAACTCCCTGATATTTGCTAAAGGAACAAAACTGGTCATAGTGTATAAGTTTCTGTAAAAATGCCCAATATGCCCTAAATGCCTGCCGAAAATGCCCAAAATGCCGGGCATTTTCAGAGTAAGGCATTTTCCGGGCATTTTCGGCGTTTTGGGCATTTTCAGGGCATTTTTAGGAGGGCAGGCATAAAACCGAGGGCATTTTCATTTGTGCAACCCTGGATATGACATACAGCAAGGGTGTATGCAGAGTGGTTTGGACATCCTTAGTTAAACAAATGATGGACTTAGAGTTAATAGACCGCTTGCATTTTAGTGAAAAAGGGCATGTAGACCGTTTTACTCTTAATTTTCCCTGGAAGAAATTCGCATTGTCTTTAGTGAAATTGCATGTAGAATATTTCGTTTCTAATCGAGAATGCGTCTAGACCATTTTGCCTCTTCACCGACGATCATGATATTATTGTAGTATAAGACTTAGCGACATTCCCATGTATTGAAAGTTATTCGGCCATCTCAAGATGTGATTTTATGCAGGTGTGAAATACACAATGAACACTTTCTTTGAACCAGTTTCATGACTAGGGCACAGTAACTCCTCCATTATTAAAAACTAACTCACAGTCACACTGCTAAGCCTCATTATATTTCCCGGAGTTGCCCTTTCCCTCCCGAAAACCGTCCTCGAAATAAGAATAAAGAATTAGTTAATACCCGTGTTATCCTCCCATTTAACAATCTCACAACGTTTTGAGCTTCCAATGAGCTGATTTAGAGCAATGACATATGACATCCTCGTGCAAAAAAAACACATTTTTCCTAAATGAAAAATTAGTAATTATTTTTATACACTGCTAGTTCCAATACTTGTGAACTCTAATTTTTTTAATATAAAAGCAGTGTCTTTAAGTGTTTAGGGTCAATTGTTACATCTAATTTGGAGAGGGAATAGGTTAACAATTAAATGCAGAGTTATAATTTAGAATCTGCGTTATCTAAAACATTTATTATAGTACTTACAATAATCCCCCAAAAAATAATACGTTTATATAATGCAACGTCAAAGTATATGGATATTCAATTTAATTTTCGAAAAATTGCTTCCTTTATTTGTCTAGTATTTTAAGAAATATTGCTTTTCTAGTTAACATATTTCCAACAAAAATGGATTAGTTTAATATGTTTATTGAGTTAGCAGTAGCAGTGGATACCATTTAAGTATAGACAATTGGCTAAATATAATACTTGAAAAACCAACCATCACCCTATTCAAATAAAGGATTTGGCCCGATCGCCAGCTGGAAATTCACAGCCTCGAAAATGCAACATTAGCATTGATAAAATATTTCGCACCCTATCAAAGTTTCGCCTGAGGCTAGAGGATTAGTACCAACAATTTTACCTGCAATTTTACAAAGTATTATGAATTTGTTTAGTCTACTATCTTCCCTACCAGTAACAATACCAGCTCAATCTTGTGGCGTCATATAATATATAAGGAAATTCTATGAACTTTTAATTCTGTACGTACTGGAGGTACTGCCTCACTGTCATCTGCCTTCTGGAATACTGCCACAAACACAACTGCCAAAGTAACTGCTCCTTGGGTGACTGCCACAATTACTAATTGCCTTTTGGAGGTCCAATGTAAGAAGTATAGCTACAAAAATTATTTAAATAATGGTTACAACATTCCCCATTAGTTTATATCGTTGGCTAAATTCGAACAAGTACCATTTTCATTTCACAACCTATGCTTTTTAAACGGGTTCGCAAATGAAAATGGTACCTTTTAAAATTTAGCCGACGATATATTTTTCATGGTTATGTCAACAATATTTCACCTGTTTGAATTTATTTTCTGTTCAGTTCCCATCTGATAGGTTCAGACAACTGTAACTTTACAACTGGCTTCGTATGCAATTGCAAGAAAATGTTTAAGAAGAACGGACTGGAATACAATCCAGATCTTAAAGCCAAATTTCGAAGTGTTGTCGCAATAATTAATATGCTAAGGGTCAAGGAGACATCCTTTGAGTCCATGTACTCCCCAACTGTGCAGAAGTACATGTACAAAGGATTCATTTGGAATGAGTATTTGTATTTTAGTCCTTTTGAGTGGCACCCGAAGGAACAGTCATTTCGTTTCACAAACTCCAAGCTTTGGATGTTTCTGTGGTATTTCCACGTCTGTGTACTTCTGGCATATGAAACATTTTTGAGTGTTCAATTGATTCGAAACTTACGAAGCGAAGACAGCGATTGTAACAATATGACACCATTTATATTTCTCATCCTTATGACTGCCTGGTTTGTTTTGAGCCTCCATGCCACGCTACTCCTGGCAAATAATCCCTTACCAGATATTACTCGCACAATGAACTCCCATGCGCGCTTTTATTATGGTAATACGTGTTCTTGTACTTTGTTACTCTATAACCACACGTGTCTCGCTGTAAGATAAATCCACTTGTAAACGTATATGAATGTCTTAATAGCATCTCAAATAGATACTTGGTGTCAGGGGTAAGATGTTTGCAAATCTTCCTGAAAGTTACTTTCTAAATTTCGCTGCTGATTCAAATGTTCCTGCAGGGAGGTCCACAACGATTTCAAAAATCCCTGCTAAACAAACGGTTAAGGATTTCCAAAATCTCTGTTGGCAAAAACAATTTACCTACAAGTCGTCAAATCCCTGTCAAAATAGGGTCAACCAATCTAATAACCCCTGTTTTCCTAAGAAATCTCCATGAAACACACCAACTTTCGTTAATTTTAATAAAAGAGTAAAATAAAATCTAATGAGATGCTATACAGTGACTGTCCATTTGTGAATCATATGAAACCAAGCATTCATAATTCTCCCAACAAATATTTTAAATTGTCCATCTGTGAGATGTTATCCGAATTAATTTGTGACTCAAAAAAGACGTCTATCATGTTGACGGCTCTGAGCCTTCGTTCGACTCTGCTAGTGTAAATGTTAGTCTAAATAGTGTAAATTAAAGAAATTCTTGTTATTTTAATCATGGGGAGTTAGTGGAAACTATTCTAGACATTTTGAACATAAGCTCCCTGTACATTTTGATATTATTTTGAAGAATAATTGCCTTTGTGGAAGAATATGTTTTATAAGTTTTACCATTTCGCTTTTCTCTTGCTGCATTTATTGACTGTTTTAATTTTTATTACATAGCAGAATTTAATAATAAATAACAAAATGCTGCAGACATGTAGATACTCAAGAGTATATTCAAGAATAGTTTGATAATGCTATAACATACCTAAAGTGTACATGTGCTCTTGTTGCAACAAATAGTGTACCTCTTGCTTTGGGTTTGTCTGTATGTAGAAAATTTAAATGAGAGTCATATGTTTTCACTTGGAAAATCACTATATGAAAAAGTAATATTGGCATTTGGAACTTCTTTAATGATCGTTACATAGCGAAACCCTTATATGTATGGACTACTACTAGGTATAGTTGTGCACACAGGGAAATGCAGAAGAGATTTAAAAAGCCATTATAGAGGGGAAAACATCTTAGAGGGAACCAATACATAGAGAATGCACTTTGGTTGAATACTGTCAGCTAAAAAATCTTCGTAATCATTTCAGAAACAAAGGAAACAAAACAAAAGGAGCACAAAAATATGAATATTCTGAATAAAGTTTGAGCCAAATTTGAGGACACTTTAAGTGTCTCAACGCCTCTTTGGTTGCTTATCCAATATTTCATCTCCAACCCAGTCTCTTGCACAGAACTGATCCTCCCTTCAATCCAAAAGAAAATCCCGGCCTCGTAAAGCTTCCTCAAGAAGCTCAATAACGAATAAGACGACGAGTCTTCAAAGCTCCATCCGAAGTCTCCCGTAAATATTTTCTCCTTCCCCAAAATCAAGGGCCTTCTTATCAGGCTCGCTCTTTTCCCTTTGGAAATCTGAAAGTTTAGAATGTTGCTTCTGAAATCCAAAAAAGCTACACGATCGCAAGTCAGGACATGGTCCTCCAAAGTTATCTCCTGAGGACTAAGTGGATAACACAAATTCTGAGAAATCCCCACGGCCTTTCCAATTAATTTCAAACTCATTGGAGATATTTCATAATGATTCTTATTAAGAGAGGGGAATTGACGGATCACAAAGTTTACCAAAAACATTCCTACTCTGGAACCCGCCAAATAATGAAAATTGGGTGTGGTTAAACTGATTTGAAATCTATCGCGCTGCCTGGCTTCGATGGCAAAATTTTCTGAAGATGGTTTCAGTAACTCTAATAAATCCTATTGAGTAGGCCAAACACGGGAAACAATGTTTTCATTTACAAACATGTGATAAAATTCGAATTTCCATGTTTGATTGCTAAATCTTGGGTAAGGGGCTATCATCAAATCAAAACCGGTGAGATTATCAAAACTTTCGGGACCACTGACCGGTTTTAGCGCTGTAAGATCGGAAGTGAGGATCCCTTTGTATGCATTGCTCAAAACAATGGAGGCGATTAACCACGGGATCATAGCCATTCTGAGTTTCCTCGTCTTTGGAATATTGGCCATTTCCGTATCCCATTGCTCCAAAAGTGCTCTTATTGGCAAGACTGCCATTGCGTACATTTGGTGAGCATTTGTTTTCCCAAGAACTTTCAGGAAAATCACCGTGAGGATTGCAACTCCAGAAATGCATAGCCACGTGTTACCCTGAAATGGGTGGCTATAAATTGCGTAGGTTAGAGATGTTTCCACTCCAGCGCAGGAAATGAACATTAAGCTATCGGAACTCAAGGGAAGAAATGCCTGTGTACTTTCAATGGAGTGAAATGAGGGTCGAGATTCATCACGTGTGTCTCCATTATGTTTAGATTCATTGACTGCTAATTGGTGTAAGGAACTGAAGAAACTAGAATTTGAGAAATGATGCTTCGCTATCGCCATTATAATGAATTCATAGTTGATCAAACCCATTTTGGACACAAATACGTATTTACCATTGTTAAGCAAAGAAGTAACTGCGCTTTGACCCATGAAATCATAGTCAGTCATACCAAGTCTTTCGTCTGGTTGGGGGTATTCAACTTGGTATAAAGAACTGAAAAAACTGGAATTTGAGAAATGATGCTTCGCTATGGCCATTATAAGGAATTCATAATGGGTCAAATCCGTTTTGGACACAAATGCATGTTTGCCTTTGTAAAACAAAGAAATAGCTAAACTTTCGGCCTGTAATTTATAATCAGTGATTCCAAGTTCCGGTCGGTGGATCTTGTGCTGGCTTTGGTATTCACAGTAACTTCGGATAATTTCTCGGAATCGATCAAATTCATTCCAGTAATGACTAATTTGAAGATCATGGAACTTCCAATTCTCGTGAAAGCATTTCCGGCACATTTTATACCAAGCATGGATAAAAATGTGTTTTGTAGCACTCTTTGGGGTTTTTCTCATGCGGATTTTATTTAGAAGAAATACCACAAAAAACCAGTTTAAGTTGCTCCGAACATAAAATAAATCGTAAAACTGTATCAAGTAGTTTTTGTGTCTTGGATATTCTGCTGTTATAGGGGCTTTAATTATTAACCCTAATGTGACGAAAGTTTGGACTTCGTAGGTGGTTAGAAAAGCAAACGCTTCGAGATGCGTAGTACGAAAATGCTTTCGATGACTTAAAAACTTCTCCGTTAAAGAGTATGAAGACTGCAGGGGTCGGATTTTTGTAATTCTCCCTGGAAGATTTTTTTCATTTTCCCTGCTGGCCATGATGTCCCTGTTGGAATACAATTTAAAATTCCCTGTTGACAAAATAATTTTCGTAATACACCCCAACAAATTCAAAAATCCCTGCTAAAAAAGGGTCAACAAATTTGAAAATCCCTGCTGACAAAGAATCATTTTCGTAAATCACCGCAACAATTTCGAAAATCCCTGTTCACAAAAATCATTTTCAGTAAAACACCTCAACAATTTCAAAAATCCCTGCTGACAAAAATTGTTTTCCATAAAACACCTCAACAATTTCGAAAATCCCTGCCAAAAAAAGGTCAACAGATTTGAAAATCCCCGTTTGCAATCCCGTTTGAAAATTTCCCTGCTGAAAAATTTTGTTTTCCCTGGGAAGATTCTTCCCGTCTTCCCACATAAATCCGACCCCTGGAAGACTGACAGACAATTGGAAGGTTTTGAATGGGCGTGAATATATTCAATTAATCTGAAAAAATTTGCATCCCGAGAATCCCGAAAAGGGACGGTGTAGTGCACCAATGGTTGTGTGTTTTCACAACGGTTCTCGAGTACCACTTTAGGAGTATAAAGGACATTCAAACAGTCCCGAAATACCTGTTGTAAAAATTCCAAGTTCTGGAAATGTGTGGAATGATCTTTGCTAAATTTTGAAGGCAAAGCTATAAAACCAACTATGAAAATATAATTGCTGACTATGAGTTTCATTGTTGATTTAATTTTTATTCATGAAAAACACCTTGAACTAGAAAAGTGTATATTCATAAATGGATGTAATATTTCAGATAATCACAGGATAAGTTTTAATGAGTTACAATTCTCCGTGGTTAACGGTCGCCTCTCAAGGCATCAACGTCTGACTAAATGAATGTATGTATTTTCTCCATGAGGTAAAACTACGTTTTTATTAATTTTATTTCCTGAACGTTTTGCTTTCTGAAAATTACATTAAAGGAACTAGAAATAATTGAAAGACGTTATAAAAGTATTTATTATTATATCGTGTATTTATATTATATGTCATTTTTTAGTGCGTTCCAAACCTCCGTGGTTAACGGCTCTCAAAGCAGAAACGTTTGACTAAATATATCCATTCTCCACAGGAAGACCAATTGCAACGGTTACCCATTAATTCGATTTCCTGAGACGCCTGGGCGCTTTGCTTGCTGAGCAATACCGTTTATTCAATATTTCGGAAATGAGGAAGTGTTCCTTTCCGTGTTAAGTTCAATGAAACATGTGTAATATAGATTTTCTGGTAAAATGAATTTCTTACACAGCGGCTTCAGCTTAGATAGATACTCCTTAAATTGGTATCGTTAGACTAAATCTCCCCCGGATTCTATTTAAATTATACAATAATAAATAATAGGCTGGAATAAAAGAATACGAATAATTTTAAAGGCTTCATTTATTGGTAGGGAAAAGGAAGGCATTTAAAAGTTGCCTTTTGAAGGGGCGAAGTAAATCATCAGACGCGAGCATCAACGGTCGGTTTTCCAAACTTATGTCGACAGTAGAAATTCCTGGCCACAAGGCAATCACGGGTACCGGTCTATCACAAACAATTGTTAGGATATCAAAAGCTCCTCAACCAGTGCCAAGTTTGAGGACGAGTAGTTCTGCAGCAAGATTCCTTTTGAAAGTGTTGGTCATTACGACGTATGTTAATACATACAATCAAATTTTAAATTAATCGTCTTTGAAATGTCGGGAATTTGTATAAAGTACTTACTGTCGACTCTTGTCGCAAAATACCGTCTATCCGCATTAGCTGTAGTGTTCAATCGTTGGATGTTAATTCATCGGAGGATGTCAGTGTTTGGAAAAAGGTGGACGTGAGTGACGATGTAATATTAGGTCGTCACAAAGACATTTAATTGGTATGGGAACCATCATCATGACCACCACTTTCAGAAATCGTTATACAGTAAACCAAAATTGCTGTAAGTAGATGCATACCTTATACTGGAGTAATTTCGGAGGAATTTATTTCAGGGCGGATATTTCAGTTTTCATTAACCGGTTCACACGAGAGTTTCTGATTCCCGCACCACAAATGATTGTTTTTACTTTATTCTTTTTACTTACTGTAATTCAGGTGAGCCAACGTCGGCTGGTCCAAATGAAAGATATGATTGAAGTAACTTGACTAACAGTTTCTGATGGTACGTGTAATTGTATGAAGTATTCATATTGTACCTGATCCATTGTAACTAAAATTGTTTTTCTCTTCTCATAAACATGAATTGACACAAACCTTTAAGAAAGAATGTCACATAAGTTAAAATCATTTCGTTTTCCCCGTAACGGCGGGAATGCAAAATTAATTTACAAATTCACAAATACCTGCTTATTTTCATTAAAATTAAAATCGGACCTGCCAAAACTATGGTTTTACCATTACACCAGACACAAGATACCAGTTCTTATGTCTTACAATTAATGTCCTAATGCTAGAATATCCTAACTGGACAAGGGAAGCAGCTATAATTTCGTTTTGCTGACCAAGGTCTAAGAATGTTACTTTGTGGTTAGAATTTCTTGTACATAAATAAATAATACAAATAAACAATTTTAAACATTAAAATTTACGAACCCCTATTCGTGTCATCCTATAGTCTTGCGCTAAGTAGCTTTTCCTAAAATCATTTGCTGGATGTTTTTATATTAATTACTTATTTTGCATATGGACGGCTACTTAGCAATAAGGGTGATCATATTCTAAATCTTGACAACCACTGACTTATGTATGTTATGCACTAAAGTTGCGGAAATGCTTGTTTACATTCAATTACATACCACTTGGTCATCCAAAGAACTATTAATGAGTGGTTTAAATCACAATGTATTCTTCTTTTGTGGTAAAGTACATATATAATTAATTATATATAATTACATATATCTTTTATTAAGTATTTGCGCGTCGTTCCTTGGAATCATTCCATGGAATTCTGATGAACAGCTTGTTTCAACATCCCGGAAGTTGTTATGACATTTAAATATCCTCTTAGTATCAATAGACAATCAATACATCCAACCTCGGTGACCTCATTTACGTTTCAAAAAATTGCAAGTAATTTATCGTGAATATTAGTCATATATATTATATATTTATAAGTCGAATCGGATCTTTTTCCAGAAATTTGATTTTAAACTGATATTTTCGCAATAATGCCTGCCATAATTGTGCAAATTCCCGTCAATTTCAAAATAAAGCATACTTTGGAAATTTTAGACGTTTTTACCTGCCAGGTATATAATATAGATGATTTTCAACTTGTCTATATTGTGCATGATTTATGCTCTATGTATAGGTATATCTTAGTGAATGCTTGATACAAAACGAGTAACACAAACGAGAGCCAGGTTATCTCTTCAATCCCTGAAATAAAATGAGATACACAAAATATAATATTTTGTAATGCAAAAAATATCCTATGTCGACGGTAGAAATTCTGGCCACCTAAAAGGCAATTATGGGTATCGGTCCATCGCAAAAAACCCGCCGTGAGGGTATCAACAGCTCCTAAAACAATACCCAACGTTATATAGGACAATGAGGTCTGCAGCGAGATTTCTTTTGAAAGTTTTGCTCATAACGATGTATGTATATGCCAATATGTAGATGCAGGCAAATTTTAAACTAATCGACTTTGGAAAGTCGGGCAGTTGTATAAAGTACGAACGCACCAGGTACCTGTGTTGGTGTCATAGAGTTAGCATTGTTTGGTATTACACTTGATAACTATAGCACTTTTATGAACAACCTATTTTGTATCATTGTCTTTTCATTCCCCATCAACAGTCGTCTATCTTTACCTTCCCCATTTAAAGCATTTTGAGGTACATGTAAGCCTTATTTCTCAAACTTCTTTCAGAATCCTCATAAAAGATTTTAGCGCCGGGTAGAATCCAGTTAACCCGGTATCACCATTGTCGGATCTGGTGTAACTTTGAACATCTGAAGTGAACATCCTGTGGTATTTGAAAAATTATTATGGAACTTCTACATGTAAGTAGAACATTTTGTTAGTTTTTCTCAGCGTTTTTGAACCCGTAGTATTCTGAAATAGTTCCATATTTGTAAACGCGTACTTTCATCCTAGGATGCATAAGGTTCCAAAGCCTCTTATTTAAAGGCCACCGTGTAAATATTCCTTAACAAACCACTTTTAAACTTTATCAATGATTATGAATCTTTACTGGATAAAAATATTAGCTTCAGAATCAAGAAATATCAACAAAAGGTGATTATAATGAGTAAAATTATTGGCAATAATTTCTACATAAAAATGCTTTCGTGTCGGAATTTTGTTCCAAACTTATTGATCAGTTCGATTTTGCAAATGCTGATTGTTTTGCATTTGAAACCAGTTGATTGCCACCACGTGTAAGCAACTTTCCTGAAAGTTTATTTTCGAACGCAAATCCTGAGAGGATTCTGCTAATAAAATTGCTTTTGAATTTTGAGGACAACATTTTTTAAAACATTTTGAAATTATTTGAATTGACCTTATTTACAGTATTGGAGTCCTGAATTTGATTTTGATTCTGCAGTAGCTGCAACATGACTTTCATTTTTTAAATAAGTAGTTTGTTTGGATAACACGTACTCATTTGTGTTTTGGGGTTGTTTTTCCCAAAATAAACTGTATCTCCTACAGAGATTGAATTATTTATCGTCGAAAAATTTTGTCCTTGACTTGATGTTAAAACATTTGAACTCTAGGCCAGTATATGAGCATCGGACGAGGAAGTAAATACAAAGAACGGTTTTATTGCTCCATCTTAATGTGCAAAACCTAGAACCGTTTCTCCAAAACACAAAAAATCAAATCGTGTCGCAAAATACTGTATTTACGCACTGGGTGTTCAATCATTGGATGACAATTCAACGGAGGTATATATAGATACTTTAGACAAATTTGTAAATTTAACCAAATAATGTTGCAAGCATGCATGCAACTTTGGGGAAAAGTTCAATTCAAGTTCAGTTCATTTTATTTTCTTTCGCGCAGCGTTCACTCACACTCGGTTCAATGTTATTGGTTATACCATTCACATTTATTTCAATTCATAAGTATGTCTTTTTGCGTCCAGTCACGTTTACTCAAAATGAACGTTAAAATAAAAAGCTCAATTCACTTTCATATTATCCGCCCCATGAATCCATTCAGTTCAATCATGAATATTTAATGTAAAGTTCCTGTTTCAATCTTAAATTTTATTTTTAGTTGAAAATTAGAAATTTCCAGGGATATTTGCAAAAAATATTTAGTTCCCTGATGGTTTGAATCAGTTTAAGCAGAAACGTATATTAAAAAATATACGTTAAATTAGAGTTCCGTAATACGTATTCTCACATTCCGTTCAATTTAGATCTCGACCTAGACATTCACGTTCATTCGCGTTCGTTGCATTTGCCAAACAGTTCAATTCAAACTCATTCGCTACATAAATTGATAAGTTTTGAGTTCACTCAAATCTTGAAATATTTCAGAGAAGTTCAATTAACGAACTAGTTCATTGAATGAATTGTTGCATGAATGGTGGCAAGTATCGACGGATCTATCTGTGAAAGGAATCATGAATTTTTCAAGTGTGAATCACCGTAATGTATGACACCAGTTGAGTGCGATAAGTCCGTAGACAGACAATTCCCAAGGTCTGTATTGGAACAAATGTCTAGATTGAGACTTCAGTGAATACGAATTATATTGCCAAGTAATTCGCAACATGTTAACGCTACATAATTACTGAAGTCATTGTTAACAATTTTTAGTTTGACTTCAGTGTTCTCAAAGGGAAGGGTTTTTATTTTTACGGACAGGGATTTTTTAAATCGCCGACCTTTTTTTGGCAGGGATTTTCAAATTTGTTGACGGGTTTCAGGGAAATTTGTTAAGCAAACAGGGATTTTTGGCTTGATTGGCCAAATTTAGCAGGGATTTCACGTCTTGTAAGGGATTTGTTTTGCCAACAGGGATTTTGAAAATCGTTGACCTTTTTTCCAGCAGGGATTTTTGAAATCGTTGAGGACCTACCAGCAGGGAGATAATAGTTAGCAGGGAAATTCAGAAATGATCTTTCAGGGAGATTTACAAAAATCCGACCCCTGCCTAAGCCGCTGTTCCGCTTCAAGGAATTTTATATTTTCATATCCATAATTATGTTACTGAAATTTTTAAATAGTAGCCTGTACTCCGCAACCCAATAAAGAAAAGTCAAAGAAAGTAATTTGTAACATATACTTAAACCCAGAGCTATGCAAAATACTTGGTCTAAGATTACAAAATACCAAATAAAATACCTGAAGTGAAATATAGAAAATACAAAGTAAAATACCTCAGGGTACATTACTAAAATACAAATAAAAATACAATACATGGTCGGTAATTAAAAATACTCAAATACAAAATACTGTATTTTAAATACAATACTTTTCTTAAAATACCCAAATAATGCTCACTATTTTCAGTTTCTTGGACTCAAACAGGTTTCAAATTCATCATTTAAAAAATTAATTAGATACCTAATCACTTCAAGGACTGCATATAAGACTGGTGTAGTAACAAATGATTCAACGTTTGTTGAATTGGTCCGTCCGTTAATTATAATTGCATTGACTAAGGATAATCAGTTATTTTGATTGTTTATTCAGTGATGTAGATTATTATGATATTTTTAGTATCTGAGTTAGTATCTGAAAATTAAATTGAGTGCCTTGGACGGATCTTAAATATTGTTGTTAAACCGTCTAGGTGGACTATGTGATCGTGATGTACAAAAGTATGAGCGCGTAGAATATTTTGCCCTTTCAGTGACGTTATGTAATACTGAAAATGGAGAACCTGAAAATGTTTGATGTATCCAGTAAAAATGATTCATTCCATCGCATGTTATTTAATTGCTAAAATGGAATTCGCACAGATATTGAACATCATGTAAACTACAAACAATGTCAAAGTTGTAATCATGCTGGTGAAAAGTATTTTGAGCCAAATATTTATTTGAAATACATTTTCCAGGCCCTTGAAACTAAGCAAATACAAAATACTTTTGTACTTACAGGCTCTTAAAATACGGCTCCCATTCACGAAACTCAAATGGATACAGATATTATTGATTAGTTTGAAGTTTTAAATATTTTAATTAGGTAAATTAACAAAATATAGGACCTATATTACTATACAGTGGAATTGGTTATTACGAAGCATAACTTAGCCGGAGTTTTTCAAAATCAAAGTAAATAATAGCTATACAGAAAACCTTTTCTAGAAGTGCATATTACGTTAATATGCCCGAACCAGCCCCTGTCACGTTTTCCAAAGCTTACCGTAGCCATGGTTTATCTAGAGCAGGTAAAATGCAACGATTCAGAGTATCTTTGCAGAGGTTCTGTTATTACGAAATAATAAACTTGGTCCGGACCATCCCGAAACGCTTTAAAGAAAACAGCAGAGCACGCGTCTTTTAAAATCAGGGCAAACCCGGCGCTGCGGTAGTATTGCTTGACGAGGCTTCTATAGTATTAGATTCGGACCAGTCGGATACATGTAATAAAAAAACGTAATGTAATCATTAGATATATAAATAAAGGGTGTATGGATGCGTTAAATAAAAGTTGAAAGAGCAACTTGTATTCTAACCAAAAGTAAGTTAAAGACTGATTTGTTCTGTAAATTTGCATCGTATTTATACCGGTACAGTTTACAAAACAAGGTTATAAATGAGTCGATCTTATAAGCTAACATTAGCCATGTCATAAATAACACAATTAAACGTAAGATGACCCCTGGTATTTTACAACACAAGCCCGGATTTCACATTGTCTGTGAAATCCCTTAAACAAGGAAAAATACAAATAAACATTCTTAATCTAGATACCAATCCTTTTGTCATTCTCTGAGCATAAGGTTGATCATAACTGCTGCAACTTAGAAATTCCTCACAGGGTATTTTGTTGGGTCAGCAGGTCTGCTGACCCATAATGCAGATGATAAAACGCTTCATCACAATATAAGAATATTTTATACATACTAAAATATAGCTTAACGTAACCGCGTAACCTCACTTCTTGTAGTAGGGGCTTAAAAATTTACAAATTAATTGAACTGCAATATCCCTGAATGTTCGCTCGTAGGAGCCGGAGAGAGAGGTAGTGGCTGTCAGTGGCTCTCTTATCTCTCCAACCTACAGTTTGAGGGACGCATAACATTCGTTAGTCCCAAAGCCCTCTGGTCCTCTATGGACAGTGACTGCGGACTGCCGAGTTGAGTGCCCGTACCTGTGCCGGAGGATCCTCACTGACCCGGGATCCAAGGGCTAAATCCGGAGTCGGTAACTGCACAGGTAAAGTTTGCACTAACTACATACCATTTGTGTAGTGTGCTGTGGCTGTATGTGCGTTGAGCGTGTACCGGTAATCCGGGGACGCAAAACGTACATGCAGGTAGCGGCATACCTATGCAAAGTAGTTGCCTTCCTTTCCTGACTCTGGATAGGGCTGGTATGTAAGCTCGTGCAGATCTGCATGACTCTGCCTCTGCCGTTCTTGGAACATTGGACCGGGGGTAAAGACCTTACGTTGGAGCTCATATGGTTTGGTAATCTCAAGAATTAGGAATGCTGATGACTGACAGTGGGACGTATATATACGACACCATCAGATCGCCAGCAAACCTAAAATCTTTGCATAGATTATGCAAGGGCAGCTCCGACCTGCAAGCGGAGCGGTAAGATAACGTAAATCGGACATTATGCGAATCAAAGCATGCCACACAATATATGTGTGACCATGCGAAATGCAAGTCCGTATATTAAGCAATGCAAGTAACTGGGCGAGTGCAATAAGCCTTAAGGCTTGAGCGCCTCCTAACGAAATCCACAATGGATAGACTTGGGTCCCATCAAATACATACATACATACAATATCCCTGAATGGACAGTTTGTTTAGCCATACTACATTAGCAAAACAACTTCCTCCAAAAATAAAACTACATAACTATCTTTACTACAGTTAGTTTAATTTTTAGAGAATTGTAAATAGTTGTAGTATTTACATGTGTCTAAATAATGAAGCCAACTGCCATAGGCATTTGCATACTTATACAACTTCTCAAATTGTCATCCGCAGTACACGCTACACTAGTTTTATGTGTAACTATTATTAATTGTGAGTTAAAATTGTAACAAACTCAAGAACAGGTAAGTCGATTTGGCGTTCACCACAACCAAAGAATATGTACCCCTGGAAAACACGCCTTGTACATGTATGACCTCAACGTCTGTTAATGAAGCATGACGAATTCAGCGGTAATAATCTGTCTTGTACAAACGCCGAGGAACGCATAATTCTTGTCAAAACAAGTACGAAATGTTTCTAAAAATGGCCTATCGTACCCCGAACTTACCGGATACTTCTTAAAATGTCCTATGGTACTCTAGAGCTAAATGATTTCTATAAGATTCTGTATGGCTTACGGGATTTCCAGTACTAGAATGCCTTGTACAAACGCTGAGGAGCGCAGAATCCTTGTCAAAGCAAGTACAGGATTTTTTTGAAAATGTCCTATGGTACTCCAGCTTGCAAGATTTGTGCTACCAAATTTATAGAATTTTTATAAAAACTACCTGTGATACCCTAAGTTATAAGAATTTCAGACGAGCTGAATGTTTTTTAGAGATAAAGAGATCCCATATCGCTTATGGGAATTCTGGTACATTTTCTCACAGAACTAGCATCCTATAGGAATCCCATACAGTTTTGAGTGACTGGGTTGGCAGGATTTTGAGGAAAAAATGAAGTCTCATTCTGAATTAATTAGATGATTTTGAGCTGTAACATAAACGATTTTTTTGCTTTATCGGTTGGAGACATAGTGATAATTTATTATCACATTAGAGACTTTAAACCCCACCAGGTCACAATAATTTTTGTTTCTGCCTGTCTAATTTAAAATCTTGAATGCTACTTTTCATACGAAATTTTAAAAATTCGATTTCAACGAAAAACTGACTTATCACTGTGAGTCAAACAGAAATGCTTAAACGAAGTTATGTTTATTCTAAAGCATATTTCCGTAAAGTTAATTGATCCGGACCAGACCATTGGCATCCCTATGTAGAACAGAACAGTGTGATAACTATATGGGATTAAAAACATTACAAATTCCCAAAAACCTTTTGGCGGTAGTCATTATTCACGAAGGTCCTCGTCCTCATGAGCTCTATAGTGTCCAGTTGGTTTGCAATATCTAGGAAACAGTAATTTAGTCTTTTCTGTCCAATTACGGATCTTCCCATAAATTGGAAAATAATCTCTCAGCTGTTGTGGCGCTGATTGTGAGGGCGATTAAATTTATTTTAAAATTATTAACTTCGGGGAACATTTGACAAATATCTGTAACACAAGTCTTAAACCATGACAAAAATCCTGTTTGTTAGAGCTTCGGTGTACTCCTTCAATCCCATTTTTCATAGTCATTGAAGTCTCTCAGAATTGAACTAGTACAAATCTGATTGTTCACGCCAGTGCACGTGTACTTTAGGGGAAATGTAGAGTTTCAAATCAGCTTCAATTCTCAGGAATTTTTATGTTTTATCCTAGCTTATGGTAATGTCTAGACACTGGTTCAGTGACCCTTGAACTGAGAATAACATGTTTTCTAGGTTATTATTTAAGCGTGCATTATTTGACTACTGATTATCTATATATTTGAGTTGTGTGTTCCATTACTTCGTCAATAATTACCATTATGTGGTAATTTGAGGAATGCCTGTAAAATAGACATGTTTTACATCATTTGCTTATAACCTTTGATCCAATATGGTATCGTTGAGATTTCTCATTACCAGCGTGTAGCCGGTAATAAATAGATGCTGCTGGTATGCAAAATTGGTGCATTTACTCGAATAACTCAAAAGTTATGCTAATCTGAAGTTATGGAAGGAAGGTGAAATAGTCATTTTTTATCATTTGTTTATAAATTTTGAACCAATATACTATACTAGAGATTTCTCATTACCAGCGTGTAGCCGGTAAGGCGTAGATGCTGTTGGTATGTAAAATTGACGAATTTACCCAAATAACTCAAACGTTATGCTAAGCTAAAGTTATGCCATTTGTGTATGTATCGAACCGACCACTTACTATTGTACCTTGTGGATGGCTCTGTCAAGTGCTAGCATCTCGTCTATGACGTTTCCATTTACTACATCACCTTATTTGTAATATTGTTCTTTGTAATAGATTGCTCTTATCCTTTCTGAAATTATCAGTGCATTCATGTAAACATGACTTAAAGGTCATGAACTCCAAATGTTTGTGTATGTATGTATATGTATTTCGATGATTGTGGATATGTGAATGTATGAGGAAATGTCAAGAAGGGCAGGTTCAATGGCCTCATGGAGGTACCTTTTTCCTGCCTCTAAAATGCAAACAAATCTAATATTAGTTTTTAACTTATTTTAATTCTGTCAGAAGGCAATGCAACACAATCCTATAAAAAGGAAACGAACAGTATATTCGGCGAGAATTCCTTCTCCAACTCCGGACAGTTACTCTGTCCATTTTACCTTTTAAATAAAACCTTCTTTCCTTGTTTTGTTGTCAGCCTTAAAACACTACTAGTCCAAGAGAATTCTTTACCACCACCATTTTCCATACAGCATTTAAAAATCCACTTCTTCATCTCTTTTGAAAACCATATTCTACCACGAACACTGCTATACAATCTCCTTGATCCCGGGATTTTGTTTGTAGTTGATTCCAGTTAAGCAATATGTTCTCCTGGACGTTTTTTATCCCGGGCTGATCAAAACAATAAGTTTGATCGAATTGTTGAATATGTTTCGGTACTTTACTTCTGCAGTTGTACAGACAATTGGATTATGTATTCCATCTCCCTCTATTTTGCTCAAAATCTTGGTTGGGTTCAAAATGTTGTGTAGAAGGAGCAAACCAAAATAAGTCTTCCTCTTTGGAGCTGTGTGTAGATTTCAGCTGCTTTAGTTGCACATTTGTCCACTGACTTCGACAGCGTGTGTAAAAATTTTAAGAGACACTCTACTTCTTTGATTTCTACTTCTACTTCTACACACTACTGTCTTTACTTGTTTACAAGTACATGGACTGGTGCATCCGTTGGACCAGACCGAATGGACTATATTTTGAGGCGGTGAACTTTTTGAGGTAAATGTTTCTTCCAGCAACGTAATTATATTTAATAATAATTATTATCATCCTGAAATAAACTTCTTTGGTCGACATTTCAAAACTCTGTTGCATTTATTTCAATAGTATCAGCGCGCAAGAATCTGTCAAGTTTATAATTTGCTCCGACCAAATTGTTCGTTATGCTCCTAATACAGGAATTGTGCTAACTTTCTGGTCCGACATTTTGGAAAGATTTATTTGTCTGACATGAATATGGAACAAAGTTCAAAGCAAGCGTTTCGAATTGATCCAACGTTTGAACTAGAAAAATGTTTTGGAGTGAATCTGTCTGATAAGGGAAGATCAATTGTTTGACACAAGTAGTGGGAAACAATATTACACAATTAGAAAGGTCAACAATAGCAAAGAACGATGGATTTTGCTACTTAATTTTGGTAATTACCTAGATAAACGGATCTCCACAAGTAAGAATATACCAGGATGAAAAACGTATTTGACAACACGGTGAAAACCCTTTTGTTTAGAAGAAATAGATTCTTTCATGTTTTCAGAACATGAAGGAATCAATTGTGCAGGATGTTTTTAAAAAACGAAACTTTTATACAGTCAAGCCAGGAAAGGGTTTATTTGATTGTTGAAAAGTGGGAACATAGAACGCGTCCCTCCCTGACGTTTTTGGGAGGGACAATGTCCCTCCTGCCCCCCTAATTCCGGATTGCCTGATAGAATTTAATGGTATACAAATGAGTTCCAATTACATTTCAATGACATTACAATAAACAGCGACAGAGTTTTGATTCGCAATAGTACTTGCATTCATCAATATGCTCATTACCATTGTTACTTCATGCATACACAGGTTCACCAAGATCACGCAATGGCATGAATCCGTGAATTAAAAATTTCAAGAATTATCCCCCGTTATCTGCCACGCCTCGCACTTCTGTAATGTTTTTAGTAGTTCGTTATTAAAGTAAAGGAACGGCAAGAAAGGCAGGCTTCTGTAATCTTGAACAAACCAGAAACTCAGATTTCTGTGGAAAGACTTCTCTGCATTACGTTTCATTCCAAAGGAGGGTCGACTATCGGAGGAATTCCTGCAAAACATGTTATTTGTTCAAGTAAACAAACAGTTTAAATGACTTGGTCGCATGACTTACAGAATGACAGCAAATTATTAGTTACATACATACAATCGGAATTGGAATCGGAATTGGAATCGGAATTATTTAAAAGTACTGAATTAATTGGTATCCAAAATCAAAATTAATTATTTAGATACACTCCATTCCGAATCTAAATCGAAATTATGTCCAAGCAGGTATTGTAATTGAAATGTTTATTTTCCTAGTATGGCATCCTTGGTCTTGCCAAGTTTCAGCGTCGTATCTCGTACTGCCTTTAAATCAAACTGCTTATATTTGTGCTGTAGTAAACGAATGAGATTGATAATTTTCAATGATTTGAAAGATTTTACTCAAATTTTTATAAAAATTACTATTTAACTTATTACAAAAACGAACCAAATGTTCTGGAAAAAAATCATTGAATAGCATTACAAATGTTCCCAAAATCCCCGAAGTAGTTCCAGTCAATATAGAATTAGGTTATTGCGAAGAATTAAATTTATGTTGTTCCACCAAACTCCAACTTGTAACATTCTGAAATCCGTCCTCAATCTGCTTTATTTTATATTTATATAGGTAAGACAAAGTCTGAAAAAGTCATTAAATCCTAACTGCCAACTTTACAACATACCTTTTCTTCCATTGAAATGATTTCCGCTGCAGATTTAAAATTTTATGTGCGTTACATTGCGTTCGCTTTAAAATGGAATATTCTTCCATTCAAAGTAATCATCACAGAAGGGCAGAAAATATGCATGAAGCCAGCAAGTAATTTGAGAAGATACCTCTGGTTTCTGTTTTACTTCCACAAATTCCTTCGATTAATTTTGTGTATGTACAGTTTTGCACTTCTAACGTTAGAACGGAGTGACGTCCCAACAATTTATGACCTGGCACTGCACCTACTTTTCATTGTAGGTCTAAGTTTTGGCGCCATAGTCGAAACACTTATTATTATTCAAAATGCTGGGATAACAATAATGATTTTTAACTTCATTTTCAAACAGGATAAAAATGGTAAATACACTATCTATTCATAAATTATGTAAAGTCCGTCTGTGCGTCATTGCTTCCCATTTAAATCAATTCTCTTCTGATGAGCTTCAAAGGTGTAACGCATAAACATTTTTTTCATTTTCATAGAGTCAACACAACCCAAACATTGGAGGCGATATTCTGGAAAAGAACTAGTTGCTATCCTGATTTCACCCACTGGTGCTATATGTATTAATGCATCGATGGTATTGGCAGCCTGCATCTGCACAAAACTTCTGGTTTACCAATTGCTGCCAGAGTCTTGGCAAAGTCCTTGGTCTTACGTATTTCTTTTTGCCCATGATACTGTCATAATACAATCGTCAGGGTTGAGCATCATATTTGGATTGGAAAACATGCTTCTCTTTTTGGAAAGGATAACGCATATTTTGAAATACGAACTGATCTTATTGAGGTACATATATTTTATCCAGGAATCGTAAGGGGAAATTGAGCATGTGGAATATATTCTGTACTTCTGCTGCAGTGGATGAATGAATCACATTGAAGATTTTCTGCTTAAATTATATATTTTTTAATTGTGGCTTGATTGTTGTGCTTCACTACAATTATACAATTCTTTTTACAGAAAGCAGGCTTTACCAAAACATTATACTCGGCGTTGCTATGCTCAGAGCAGATACGTGGAACTGTTGGTCAGATTATTCAATTCAGGATATTCCTCCGTAGTCTATACTTTTAAGATAACCTTCACGAGTCTGTCGATACTTTCTTTATTTGTTTCTATCAAGTCATATTCTGATCATCCGGGTTCGTCCTTGTTCTTCTTTGGAATCGCCTCCTACACGATCTTCACCTTCATAACAACTTTTGGGAAAGCGTTTTGCATCCCGGATCGTATGAGCACATTAAAAAATGAGTTAGTTACATGTTCAAAGTTACTCAGGTTGTCCGCAAAGGATGCATTAATAATTAAGAAACAGGTTAGTTCAATTAAAGATGTAGGCATCAAAGTCGGAGAATTTCACACAATGGAGAGAGAATCCACACCAATCTTCATCGATTTCATTATCAGGGCCGTTGCTACACTTCTGATCAGTTCTCACTAGTGATATTGGGGCGTTTAATTAAACTTGTGTATTTGATGAAATTTCGATTGTGTTGCAATTTTGGCCGTAAATCATATTAATCTATTTACATCGTTGGCTAAGTTTTTAAATCTACAATTTTCAGCCGAAATCCCATTAAAAAGCATGGGTAACGAAATGAACATGGTACCTTTTAAAATTTAGCCTACGATGTAACATACAGTAAGTGTAGCAGGAGATTTATTTAAATGAAATAGTAATATGATTTATTACCAGTGGTCGCATACACTAATCTAGCACCTTTACAATTGATATAACCATTAGATATCTCAGGGAAAGTTTTTGTTGCTAACAAGAGTAATTACAAAATGGACTTAGGTTCAAGGCTAGTGTATTCCTAAATTACGAATATGATACGAAATACGGGTACCAAAATGGGTTTCAACCAGATTCTGAATTATTATAGCAATCGTTAACAGAAAAGTAGTTTCTAAGTAAAACTATATTTGCTTCATTGTATTGCATTTTGTATTTATTTATAAATATAAATATTTATTAAAGGTCTTGTAGTCTTTCGCGCATGACCCAAGAGTTTAATTTGTATATAATTTGTTGTTATACATACGGATTCTCTATTTCAAATTTTGTATAGCGATGGTTTACTAATATTAATTAATGGCTAAGTACTTATCTACAGTCACTCAGATAATCGCGGTGTCTTAAGTAGTTGGACAAAATCACTATGATTTGAATGATTTCTTCTCAGGTATTTGGGTTGAAATGTAATCTGTACGGGGCATGAACACGTGTCTTTTGTCAAATATTATTTTGCATTGGGCATTTTAAAAACACATGTTCTAGAGAGTCTAGATAAGTTGTATTGCAGCACTGACAACTGCTTGGGTTAAAAGCATTGGGGAATTTATACTTGTGGGAGCCGATTCTGAGGTATGTTCCTGTCAATCGTGCTTGTGAAATGATGCGTTTTTGTCGAATAACAATGTCAATAGTTAATTTTGTTGTAGTGTGTAATATATCATTTCATTATAAACAACTATAATCATGACAAAATTTGACGTCCAAGTCACATTAAAATTTGAATGAGCTTCTTAAACCTGAAATTCTCTTTCTTGTTACTTACGAAAAATATTATTAAGGGTGCTTACTTAGACGGATCTATCCGGGAAAGGAATCATGAATTTTTTAATTGTGAATCACCGTAACGTATGACGCGAGTCGAGAATAGGACAGCCGTAGACATACAATTCCCCAAGGTCTATATTTGAACAAATACCTGGATTGAGACATCAGTGAAAACGAACTATTTTGCGAAGTAATTCACAATATGTTTACGCTACATAATTACTGAGGTTATTGCTTACAGTATTTAGTTTGACGTCATTGTTTCCAGTTACAACTGTTTTAGCTGCGGATCTTTGAAGAAATTTTGGTTTTAAGTTTTTATCTTCAGATAAATTATTTCCTTTCCTTCGAACAAATATTTAGCCTTCGGGCAATTAAAAACTGATGTACCCAAGGAGTTTCCTCCGCAATCACGCCCGTAAAAAATTCCAAACATTTACGCAAACAGTGCTTAAGATCATGAATATAAATACTAAAATTCGTTCAGCCCACCATGCGCGTATAGCCACACTGTTGAATAATTACTAAATGGTCGTCCCAGGCAAAGCTAACAATAAGCCCTACCGATTAAGTGTCACTAAACCGAGTGTATTTCAAACAGAAATTGGTTAAACTCCTACCCGCCACTTATTGAAGTGCAGAAAAGTCAAGATATTCTTTGTTGAAATGCAAATTTAGAAAGTTTGTGCTTACAAAATTCAAGAACTTTCAAACAAGCCTAATATCACTAGATCGATTAGATTAGACATCGACCGCAACACAAGGAAGCAAGGTTTAGTCACAACATTATAAATCAACTTTAAAATCTGAAAAGTAAATAATAATTTAACTCATTTCAATCGTGTCAATGCTTCAATACTTTTTTCAATTAAGACATGATTATTCTTTTGGCGCTTCGCTTCGAAAATACGAAGAAAATCAGAAATTCGTTGACTTAACTAATCACAAGTTATCAAAAATAGTATTGTAGAATATGTATTACGAAAAGTGTATGTATCGGAATAACTCGGAATGCACGTTCGTCTCTTGCAAACGTGGTTAAAAATATATTTCAGCTGGAAAATATTTCTTGTGCTAAAATTTTAATACCCTAAACCATTGATCGCTTGCAGGAATTTTATCATTTCATATCCATAATTATGATACTGAAATTTTTAAAACGTAATCTATAGTCCGTAAACCAATAAAGAAAAGTCGAGGAAAGTAATTCGTAATAGATACTTAAACCGCCACCTCACATAAGTTTAAAACGTCAATCATGCGTTCAAACATTAGCATTTTGTCTTGTAATTCCAAGTTTGCAATCCTCGAAATGTTTTCAAGTATCCTATTATCCTTATTTCTGAGATTACAGACGTGAACTGATCAGAAGTGTAGCAACAGCTCTGATAATGAAGTCCATGAAGATTGGCGAAGACTCTCTCCATTGTGTGAAAGTTTCCGACTTTGATGCCTATCCTTAAAATTTAACCGCCACTTTATGGGGTGGGTGGCTATTAAAATTTTCCGCTCTACTGTTAAAATAAGCGCGCACGATTTAGGCACACAACAAGTATCCACGACTAGGATTTAAAGCTTTTAAGTGTAATACTAAGAGGATTGACCTATGTAGTATACTAATTCAGTAAAGCCAAGCAAGTGTCACTAATGTACCTTGTGGATGGCTCTGTCAAGTGCTAGCACCTCATCTATGACGTTTCCATTTACTACATCACCTTATTTGTAATATTGTTCTTTGTAATAGATTGCTCTTATCCTTTCTGAAATTATCAGTGCATTCATGTAAACATGACTTAAAGGTCATGAACTCCAAATGTTTGTGTATGTATGTATATGTATTTCGATGATTGTGGATATGTGAATGTATGAGGAAATGTCAAGAAGGGCAGGTTCAATGGCCTCATGGAGGTACCTTTTTCCTGCCTCTAAAATGCAAACAAATCTAATATTAGTTTTTAACTTATTTTAATTCTGTCAGAAGGCAATGCAACACAATCCTATAAAAAGGAAACGAACAGTATATTCGGCGAGAATTCCTTCTCCAACTCCGGACAGTTACTCTGTCCATTTTACCTTTTAAATAAAACCTTCTTTCCTTGTTTTGTTGTCAGCCTTAAAACACTACTAGTCCAAGAGAATTCTTTACCACCACCATTTTCCATACAGCATTTAAAAATCCACTTCTTCATCTCTTTTGAAAACCATATTCTACCACGAACACTGCTATACAATCTCCTTGATCCCGGGATTTTGTTTGTAGTTGATTCCAGTTAAGCAATATGTTCTCCTGGACGTTTTTTATCCCGGGCTGATCAAAACAATAAGTTTGATCGAATTGTTGAATATGTTTCGGTACTTTACTTCTGCAGTTGTACAGACAATTGGATTATGTATTCCATCTCCCTCTATTTTGCTCAAAATCTTGGTTGGGTTCAAAATGTTGTGTAGAAGGAGCAAACCAAAATAAGTCTTCCTCTTTGGAGCTGTGTGTAGATTTCAGCTGCTTTAGTTGCACATTTGTCCACTGACTTCGACAGCGTGTGTAAAAATTTTAAGAGACACTCTACTTCTTTGATTTCTACTTCTACTTCTACACACTACTGTCTTTACTTGTTTACAAGTACATGGACTGGTGCATCCGTTGGACCAGACCGAATGGACTATATTTTGAGGCGGTGAACTTTTTGAGGTAAATGTTTCTTCCAGCAACGTAATTATATTTAATAATAATTATTATCATCCTGAAATAAACTTCTTTGGTCGACATTTCAAAACTCTGTTGCATTTATTTCAATAGTATCAGCGCGCAAGAATCTGTCAAGTTTATAATTTGCTCCGACCAAATTGTTCGTTATGCTCCTAATACAGGAATTGTGCTAACTTTCTGGTCCGACATTTTGGAAAGATTTATTTGTCTGACATGAATATGGAACAAAGTTCAAAGCAAGCGTTTCGAATTGATCCAACGTTTGAACTAGAAAAATGTTTTGGAGTGAATCTGTCTGATAAGGGAAGATCAATTGTTTGACACAAGTAGTGGGAAACAATATTACACAATTAGAAAGGTCAACAATAGCAAAGAACGATGGATTTTGCTACTTAATTTTGGTAATTACCTAGATAAACGGATCTCCACAAGTAAGAATATACCAGGATGAAAAACGTATTTGACAACACGGTGAAAACCCTTTTGTTTAGAAGAAATAGATTCTTTCATGTTTTCAGAACATGAAGGAATCAATTGTGCAGGATGTTTTTAAAAAACGAAACTTTTATACAGTCAAGCCAGGAAAGGGTTTATTTGATTGTTGAAAAGTGGGAACATAGAACGCGTCCCTCCCTGACGTTTTTGGGAGGGACAATGTCCCTCCTGCCCCCCTAATTCCGGATTGCCTGATAGAATTTAATGGTATACAAATGAGTTCCAATTACATTTCAATGACATTACAATAAACAGCGACAGAGTTTTGATTCGCAATAGTACTTGCATTCATCAATATGCTCATTACCATTGTTACTTCATGCATACACAGGTTCACCAAGATCACGCAATGGCATGAATCCGTGAATTAAAAATTTCAAGAATTATCCCCCGTTATCTGCCACGCCTCGCACTTCTGTAATGTTTTTAGTAGTTCGTTATTAAAGTAAAGGAACGGCAAGAAAGGCAGGCTTCTGTAATCTTGAACAAACCAGAAACTCAGATTTCTGTGGAAAGACTTTTCTCTGCATTACGTTTCATTCCAAAGGAGGGTCGACTATCGGAGGAATTCCTGCAAAACATGTTATTTGTTCAAGTAAACAAACAGTTTAAATGACTTGGTCGCATGACTTACAGAATGACAGCAAATTATTAGTTACATACATACAATCGGAATTGGAATCGGAATTGGAATTGGAATTATTTAAAAGTACTGAATTAATTGGTATCCAAAATCAAAATTAATTATTTAGATACACTCCATTCCGAATCTAAATCGAAATTATGTCCAAGCAGGTATTGTAATTGAAATGTTTATTTTCCTAGTATGGCATCCTTGGTCTTGCCAAGTTTCAGCGTCGTATCTCGTACTGCCTTTAAATCAAACTGCTTATATTTGTGCTGTAGTAAACGAATGAGATTGATAATTTTCAATGATTTGAAAGATTTTACTCAAATTTTTATAAAAATTACTATTTAACTTATTACAAAAACGAACCAAATGTTCTGGAAAAAAATCATTGAATAGCATTACAAATGTTCCCAAAATCCCCGAAGTAGTTCCAGTCAATATAGAATTAGGTTATTGCGAAGAATTAAATTTATGTTGTTCCACCAAACTCCAACTTGTAACATTCTGAAATCCGTCCTCAATCTGCTTTATTTTATATTTATATAGGTAAGACAAAGTCTGAAAAAGTCATTAAATCCTAACTGCCAACTTTACAACATACCTTTTCTTCCATTGAAATGATTTCCGCTGCAGATTTAAAATTTTATGTGCGTTACATTGCGTTCGCTTTAAAATGGAATATTCTTCCATTCAAAGTAATCATCACAGAAGGGCAGAAAATATGCATGAAGCCAGCAAGTAATTTGAGAAGATACCTCTGGTTTCTGTTTTACTTCCACAAATTCCTTCGATTAATTTTGTGTATGTACAGTTTTGCACTTCTAACGTTAGAACGGAGTGACGTCCCAACAATTTATGACCTGGCACTGCACCTACTTTTCATTGTAGGTCTAAGTTTTGGCGCCATAGTCGAAACACTTATTATTATTCAAAATGCTGGGATAACAATAATGATTTTTAACTTCATTTTCAAACAGGATAAAAATGGTAAATACACTATCTATTCATAAATTATGTAAAGTCCGTCTGTGCGTCATTGCTTCCCATTTAAATCAATTCTCTTCTGATGAGCTTCAAAGGTGTAACGCATAAACATTTTTTTCATTTTCATAGAGTCAACACAACCCAAACATTGGAGGCGATATTCTGGAAAAGAACTAGTTGCTATCCTGATTTCACCCACTGGTGCTATATGTATTAATGCATCGATGGTATTGGCAGCCTGCATCTGCACAAAACTTCTGGTTTACCAATTGCTGCCAGAGTCTTGGCAAAGTCCTTGGTCTTACGTATTTCTTTTTGCCCATGATACTGTCATAATACAATCGTCAGGGTTGAGCATCATATTTGGATTGGAAAACATGCTTCTCTTTTTGGAAAGGATAACGCATATTTTGAAATACGAACTGATCTTATTGAGGTACATATATTTTATCCAGGAATCGTAAGGGGAAATTGAGCATGTGGAATATATTCTGTACTTCTGCTGCAGTGGATGAATGAATCACATTGAAGATTTTCTGCTTAAATTATATATTTTTTAATTGTGGCTTGATTGTTGTGCTTCACTACAATTATACAATTCTTTTTACAGAAAGCAGGCTTTACCAAAACATTATACTCGGCGTTGCTATGCTCAGAGCAGATACGTGGAACTGTTGGTCAGATTATTCAATTCAGGATATTCCTCCGTAGTCTATACTTTTAAGATAACCTTCACGAGTCTGTCGATACTTTCTTTATTTGTTTCTATCAAGTCATATTCTGATCATCCGGGTTCGTCCTTGTTCTTCTTTGGAATCGCCTCCTACACGATCTTCACCTTCATAACAACTTTTGGGAAAGCGTTTTGCATCCCGGATCGTATGAGCACATTAAAAAATGAGTTAGTTACATGTTCAAAGTTACTCAGGTTGTCCGCAAAGGATGCATTAATAATTAAGAAACAGGTTAGTTCAATTAAAGATGTAGGCATCAAAGTCGGAGAATTTCACACAATGGAGAGAGAATCCACACCAATCTTCATCGATTTCATTATCAGGGCCGTTGCTACACTTCTGATCAGTTCTCACTAGTGATATTGGGGCGTTTAATTAAACTTGTGTATTTGATGAAATTTCGATTGTGTTGCAATTTTGGCCGTAAATCATATTAATCTATTTACATCGTTGGCTAAGTTTTTAAATCTACAATTTTCAGCCGAAATCCCATTAAAAAGCATGGGTAACGAAATGAACATGGTACCTTTTAAAATTTAGCCTACGATGTAACATACAGTAAGTGTAGCAGGAGATTTATTTAAATGAAATAGTAATATGATTTATTACCAGTGGTCGCATACACTAATCTAGCACCTTTACAATTGATATAACCATTAGATATCTCAGGGAAAGTTTTTGTTGCTAACAAGAGTAATTACAAAATGGACTTAGGTTCAAGGCTAGTGTATTCCTAAATTACGAATATGATACGAAATACGGGTACCAAAATGGGTTTCAACCAGATTCTGAATTATTATAGCAATCGTTAACAGAAAAGTAGTTTCTAAGTAAAACTATATTTGCTTCATTGTATTGCATTTTGTATTTATTTATAAATATAAATATTTATTAAAGGTCTTGTAGTCTTTCGCGCATGACCCAAGAGTTTAATTTGTATATAATTTGTTGTTATACATACGGATTCTCTATTTCAAATTTTGTATAGCGATGGTTTACTAATATTAATTAATGGCTAAGTACTTATCTACAGTCACTCAGATAATCGCGGTGTCTTAAGTAGTTGGACAAAATCACTATGATTTGAATGATTTCTTCTCAGGTATTTGGGTTGAAATGTAATCTGTACGGGGCATGAACACGTGTCTTTTGTCAAATATTATTTTGCATTGGGCATTTTAAAAACACATGTTCTAGAGAGTCTAGATAAGTTGTATTGCAGCACTGACAACTGCTTGGGTTAAAAGCATTGGGGAATTTATACTTGTGGGAGCCGATTCTGAGGTATGTTCCTGTCAATCGTGCTTGTGAAATGATGCGTTTTTGTCGAATAACAATGTCAATAGTTAATTTTGTTGTAGTGTGTAATATATCATTTCATTATAAACAACTATAATCATGACAAAATTTGACGTCCAAGTCACATTAAAATTTGAATGAGCTTCTTAAACCTGAAATTCTCTTTCTTGTTACTTACGAAAAATATTATTAAGGGTGCTTACTTAGACGGATCTATCCGGGAAAGGAATCATGAATTTTTTAATTGTGAATCACCGTAACGTATGACGCGAGTCGAGAATAGGACAGCCGTAGACATACAATTCCCCAAGGTCTATATTTGAACAAATACCTGGATTGAGACATCAGTGAAAACGAACTATTTTGCGAAGTAATTCACAATATGTTTACGCTACATAATTACTGAGGTTATTGCTTACAGTATTTAGTTTGACGTCATTGTTTCCAGTTACAACTGTTTTAGCTGCGGATCTTTGAAGAAATTTTGGTTTTAAGTTTTTATCTTCAGATAAATTATTTCCTTTCCTTCGAACAAATATTTAGCCTTCGGGCAATTAAAAACTGATGTACCCAAGGAGTTTCCTCCGCAATCACGCCCGTAAAAAATTCCAAACATTTACGCAAACAGTGCTTAAGATCATGAATATAAATACTAAAATTCGTTCAGCCCACCATGCGCGTATAGCCACACTGTTGAATAATTACTAAATGGTGGTCCCAGGCAAAGCTAACAATAAGCCCTACCGATTAAGTGTCACTAAACCGAGTGTATTTCAAACAGAAATTGGTTAAACTCCTACCCGCCACTTATTGAAGTGCAGAAAAGTCAAGATATTCTTTGTTGAAATGCAAATTTAGAAAGTTTGTGCTTACAAAATTCAAGAACTTTCAAACAAGCCTAATATCACTAGATCGATTAGATTAGACATCGACCGCAACACAAGGAAGCAAGGTTTAGTCACAACATTATAAATCAACTTTAAAATCTGAAAAGTAAATAATAATTTAACTCATTTCAATCGTGTCAATGCTTCAATACTTTTTTCAATTAAGACATGATTATTCTTTTGGCGCTTCGCTTCGAAAATACGAAGAAAATCAGAAATTCGTTGACTTAACTAATCACAAGTTATCAAAAATAGTATTGTAGAATATGTATTACGAAAAGTGTATGTATCGGAATAACTCGGAATGCACGTTCGTCTCTTGCAAACGTGGTTAAAAATATATTTCAGCTGGAAAATATTTCTTGTGCTAAAATTTTAATACCCTAAACCATTGATCGCTTGCAGGAATTTTATCATTTCATATCCATAATTATGATACTGAAATTTTTAAAACGTAATCTATAGTCCGTAAACCAATAAAGAAAAGTCGAGGAAAGTAATTCGTAATAGATACTTAAACCGCCACCTCACATAAGTTTAAAACGTCAATCATGCGTTCAAACATTAGCATTTTGTCTTGTAATTCCAAGTTTGCAATCCTCGAAATGTTTTCAAGTATCCTATTATCCTTATTTCTGAGATTACAGACGTGAACTGATCAGAAGTGTAGCAACAGCTCTGATAATGAAGTCCATGAAGATTGGCGAAGACTCTCTCCATTGTGTGAAAGTTTCCGACTTTGATGCCTATCCTTAAAATTTAACCGCCACTTTATGGGGTGGGTGGCTATTAAAATTTTCCGCTCTACTGTTAAAATAAGCGCGCACGATTTAGGCACACAATAAGTATCCACGACTGGGATTTAAAGCTTTTAAGTGTAATACTAAGAGGATTGACCTATGTAGTATACTAATTCAGTATAGCCAAGCAAGTGTCGCAGAGCACAGACGAATTTGAGGAGAGAAGAAATTTAATGGCTGAACTGTGTACACATATGTGTGAGATTCTTATTAGAAAAAAGCAAACGGAACGGAAACTACTTATTGCAAGTTTTTATATATAACGTCAGATAAATTCTCAGTTTGTATTGCTGAAGTTATTTGCTCACTATTTTTTTTAATTACAAGCCTTTACATCCATACAATTGATGTTTATATCCCCTAAAAATATGATTAGAAAGTATGGATTGATTTGTAGGAACCATGGACTTTTGTATCTATAGCAAGTGAAAATATTTGCGCTAATATGAATTTCTTTCATTTTTCCTATTTTAAATTATCAGTGCATCCAGTGTGTGAGGCTTCAGTTACAATAATAAGAAGATGGATTGCGGGATATTAATATTAAGCCTTCTCGACAGGCCTTGAAACGGGATCTATATCCATTGGCATTTTGGTGTATAGTCTCACAATTCTCAATGAATTGCCCCTGTACGAAGCACAGTGCTTTTATTAGTATTTTTAAAGGACTTGACTTGCCTTTTCAAAATGACCGCGTCTTTCCTATATATTATATTAACCATTAACCTACTGAATGATATTTTTTTACTTTAGAGAACTAAGGACAGGTCGTACACATGTGAACTGTGTAATAAGAAATCAGTTGAAGATCACTTTCATATCTTGTGGGAATGTGTACACTACGAACAATACCGGAACCTTATCACGACTTTTACAAATTCCAGAAATAACGTTAAAAGAGATAATTATGTAATCCAAATGTTTGGGCAGAATCGCACGAGAGACGAGTATATGAGACTTTTCTGGTTCTGGAAATCAGCCATGAAACTAAGAAAATTATTTATGAATCTAACTGAGTGGTAAAAAGGAAACTTAACTAGAATAGGATAAGCTTGAAATAAGGAAAAACCACCAAAGTTGTAAAGGCCTTGGCCATATCGACTGAATAAATTATTATTATATTATTATAATAACCATTAATTACCTTACCAATTCATTTGTTAAAGAACTGGTGCATTTAGAAATGTTAAAGGCTTTTTTGCTTTGAGCATAGCAACTCTTCGAGGTTCTTCTTTTCTGGGCCTCCTCTCTGTGAAACAGTAGCTACTGAATTTTATCAGTTCATAATCAATTGCAGATTATGCAAATATTATTTTTAATTATTATAAATATTTCTATTATACATTGTTACTATAGTTAATTTTAGTAATACAGCTTACGACATAAAATATTATGCATCTAAACTTAGCAATATGAAATATATCATGCCCAGGTAACAAATTTTCAAATCGAACTGCATTCATTCAAACAAAATTCTGAATCTTTTGTTAAGTTCTATTTGGTGTTGGGGATGAATAGAGCTCAGAAAGGAGGAAATGGAATAAAAAGGAATAAAATAGGAAATAGAGGAGAGAGATTGAAGGAGGAAGGAATGGAGAGTTAAAAATAGAGAATGGCAATGTGAATGTGCACGGGGGAATGTGCAGCAGGCAAGAGCACACACTCTTGCTGTGTGAGAGAGAGATGAGACGACGTTCGTGTAAAATAAGTGCGTATGTTCTATATCTTTTTACTCACGCAGTATAGTTTTATTGTATATTGTACATACAAAGGTTACACAGTTTGACTGTTCTCACACGCGTCTCTTGGTCTTTCTTGGTCTGTGGCTCGGGATTCTCTCGTCTCTCTGAGACTGAAGTAACCGAGGTTTATATACGGAGGTGAGCACTTATGTGCCAACCTCCTGGAATATTTCCTACATTATTCTGACCAATGGAAATGTACCAAACAAAGGTACCTAATGCATTTTACAGAGGTTATTGTATCTTTACCGAACATGTATGTACATCAATGTTATAATATGGTATACTTTAGCTTACAATCAGTTATAAAGCCAATAATGGCTTAACAATCTACCAATTTAGGAAAATGATGTCCCCATCATTGAACATAGTAGGGGGAGTGAACTTTGTATCATTTTTTGTGATGGATTCCGAACTGTGCCGAATGAGCTGGATGTGTTTTTCCTTCTTTTTCAGTCTTGAACTTGAAGGTGGGTTTATCCTGGCAGACATGTTTGCTAAAGTTTTTAACATAGGGAATACTTACAAACTCGTAAAATTTCAGTAGTAAATCCAATTTTAAACCGATTTCAACGCTATAAACTGCACTAGGAAGGGGAAAATTATGCCCCCATAATTTGTGGAGTGGAAAATACAACAAAGTGGTTATACAGGGTGAGTGAAAATAGTTTTTTGTTCGATTATATGAATTGTAGCATAAAGTATGAGTGTAAATGTGTGTGTGAAAGATATTACGAAGAAATTTTGTGTGTATTTCGTAGGGCCGAATGGGGAAGGGTAGATACAATATTGGAGTGATCAATTCTATAAGTATCGGGAAAATAGAAAGCTTTCAGGAAAAATATAGTAAGTGTTGACAATGTAAATAAATTGTGTATTATAAGAGTGGCATAAATGAGTATATCATGTGTAAATGTTTGTGAAAATCAAAAGCAATAAGGAATAATTATATTAAACATAGATTCATGAAATTTGAAGGCGCCGTTGTGGATCCAGGAGTTTTATAGCAGCTAATTCCGGGAGAAGGAGATGTGGAGATTTCTTCAGCTGGAGTTTAGGAGGATAATTCTGCAGAATGTAAGTTTTTCTAGAACTCAAAAATATTCATACGTTAGTGGAAACTTGTGACAATCAAGTTTTAATTCTGTATTTGGGTATTAAATTTTGTAAACCTGTGGATGGCTCTGGATTCGGAGCTTGATGTGTTGTGTTCAATAAAGATGGCAGTTGTAACCAGTTTGGTCTTGCATAATACTTTTTGAGTCTTGATACGTGTACTGTCATTGTTCTCATAGTGGTGCCAGTGGAACCTCGGATTGTATAATTTACATCAGAAGGAATGTCAATGATACTGAATGGACCTTTCCAACGGGGAAGAATTTTTGTGCTTACTCCCGGCTGAATGGAAGTGTGTTCTAAGAGCACATTATCACCGATTTCATATGTAACTGTGCGTTTACTTTTGTTAACTCGGGCAGCATATTTTTCACGATGTCGTTGAAGGATGTGATGGGTTAGTTTCCATAGGTCGTGCATATTTCGGATATTGTGATTTTCTGGGGAATATGTTGGGAAAGCATTTCGAAGAGGAGTCCGAGCATTAAATCCGTGGAGAAGGAAGAATGGGGTGTAATCATGAGAAGAATGTTGAGTATTATTTAGATGAAATGTTAAGGCGGGTAGCGCCAAAGGCCAGTCAGCCTTAGCTTCAGAAGTGAACATAGCTATAGAGTCACCGAGTGTTTGGTGAGTCATTTCGATGAGGCCTTGGCTCTGAGGATGGAACGTAGTGGAAAATTTCATGTTGAAATCAAAACGTTTGGATAGTTCAGCGAGGACTGAATTGTTAAATTCTGTACCCTGGTCAGTCTGGATAATTTCAGGCAGTGAGTATAAACAGGCTAGTTTGTTGCAGATAAAATTCGTAATTGTTTTAGCATCTGCTATGGGGACGACGTCAGTGACTAAAAATTTATTCAAGTAGCAGATAGCTGTTATGATGTATCGTGGACGACCGGCTTGATTTGTGAGCGGACCCTGAATGTCCATTTGTACTCTTTCAAATGGGCGGAGGGGGATTGGTATATACTGGAATTCTCCAGGCTGCTTCTGTCCTCTGGGATTTTTGCGCTCCTGGCAGATTTTGCAGGATTGAATATATGTGTGGATGTCTTTTGACATGGTCCTCCAGTAAAAACTAGTTTGTAAAATCTTTAAAGTCTTGCTGTGGCCCATATGGCAAACAGAATTATGGTGTTTTTGAATTATGTCAGGGACCATTTGCTTTGGAATTACGATAAGGGAGGTTTCACCTTGTTTGGAATTGTATTTATATAAAATACCGTTAATCAGTGTATTGTATGTACTTGGATTTCAACTTCCAGGTTGTTGGTAATTTAGTAATTATTTTTGCTATGGCTGGATCATTCATCTGTTCTTCTTTGAGAGTAGAAATGCTGATGGCATTGATTGATAGACATGCCTCATTGTCTGTTTGTGAGTGTGCAGGCTCTCCAAATGGGTTGCGACTGAGGCAATCAGCAACGCGGTGTGTAGTGCCTTTAACATATTGGATGGTGATGTCGTATGGCATCAGTAACAACTGGAGGCGTTGGAGATTGGAATCTAATTCGTCTTTGGTCTTCATGATGTAACAAAGACTGTGGTGGTCGGTTTTGACGGTAAATGGAATTCCTAAGAGATATTCTCTTAATTTTACGGTGGCCCATGTAATGGCCAGTAATTCTAACAGTCTGATATTGTATTTTTGTTCGTATTTATTCAGCCTGCGACTGAGGAAATGGATGGGATGTTCATGTCCATCAGGTTGTAGTTGAGTAAGATAGGCTCCAATACCTAGTAAAGATGCACCCGTGTATAGGAATGTAGGTTTACTTGGGTCATAATGCGCTAGTACGGGTTGACAAATAAGGAGGTTCTTCAAAGCCTCGAATGCCTGTTGGCATTCTTGTGTCCATTCAAAGGGTATATTTTGTCTGGTCAGTTCCCGCAGTGGGGAGGCGATTTGAGCGAAATGGGGAATAAATCTGCGGAAAAAGTTGGCCATTCCTAAAAATGATTGGACTGATTTGACATTGTGTGGAGGGGGCATGTGTCTGATTCCATCGAGATTTTCATTGTAGGGCTGTATCCCGTAGGATGTGATTGTGAATCCAAGTAAATTTATCTTCTCAAAACCAAACTTACATTTTGTAGGTTCGAATCTTAAATTGTGTTCTTTGAATCTGTCAAAGATTTTCCTCAATTTGCTGATGTGTTCATCTATTGTTTGGCTGGCTATGATGATATCGTCGACGTAGGCTAAAGCTGTTGTGTACTTTAGATCGGATAGGATGACGTCGATTATCCTGCAAAAATGCGACGGGGAGTTTTTTGTGCCAAAAGGCATCATGCGGTACTGATATTGTCCGTCTTTTGTGATGAAGCTGTGTTTTTCACGGGAATCCTTGTCCACTGTAATTTGGTGGAAACCCTGGGCAAGGTCTAAAGTGCTAAAGTATTTCTGGTTTTGCAGTTTTCGCAATATG